>OY731403.1:45084501-45619930 GCA_963425845.1 Sphenostylis stenocarpa
TTTAGAGTGTTATGTTGATTTTTTTGGAAGATGTATATAAGTTAGATGTAATTTTATGTGCATGATGAGATGAGATTTGCATTACAAAAAATAATGGATTTATCGACGGACAACATCCATCGATAACAACAAAAATTTATCAATAAATATATATTATCGACGATTTATCGACGAAAAAGAATGTTAGAAATTACAGACGAATATATCTGTCAGAAAGTGTTGTAGATAATAACTGATGGATATATACGTTGGAAAGTGTTGTACATAATAACTGATCGATATATCCATCGGAAAGTGTTATAGGTAAATACCGATGGATATATCCGTCAAAAAGTGTTGTAGGTAATTACTGATGGATATATCCATCAAAAATTGTTGTAGATAATAACCGACGGATATATCCGTTGAAAAGTGTTATACGTAATTTGATGAGTCATTATATTCCCATATTTTCTTACATTTCTATATTTATTTTAATTAGTGTTTTGGGCTTAACTTTTTGTTATTAGTGAATTTTTATTATTTGGGTTTCATTCGGCCAATAATTTAGATTTTAATTAATTTGAATCTATTTGATCTAATTTTTGCTCATTATTATTTGCAGGACAGTTTAAAGCAATTTTGGGCCTGAAAGATTGGACCAGATGCCATATTTTATTCTATATGGGTACTAACATTGGTTCACTATTTTATTTATCATTTTTTCTACAGAGCTCCAAAAATCATGATTCTAGAAGCATTATAAACTAGACACATTCAGATTTCCAGAGATCCATAACCATCCAATTCGGAGCTAAACTAGATTTTACATAAATTTTCCAAAACGGGTTAAGCGCACTAGGCTGACCCAATGGACATGCTTTAGTAATTTAAATCTTCTGAATTTATTAGACCTCCAAAAATAATAGAAATTGTGGAATTTTAAAGCTAAATCAAAAGGATTTCAAAGGAGACCAGAATCGTCTAATTTGGATAAGTATTGAAAATGCTGCACGTTTTTGAAGTTCACAGACCTACACTGAAGCCAACTTATGATGTGTTTTGTGGACTAGTTGGGACCAAACCTAGATTAAGATTAGGGTTAGGGTTATTTAAATAAAGGATGAAGTAGGGTTGCAAAGGAGACACATAACACAGTACAACAGTCACACTTCGAACATACCAAGCACAAAACGCGCAGCCGGAACACACATTCGAAAAACGCACAGCCACAATGTGCGGCTGCATCACATAGCCGACCTTCACTCAGTAATAAGGACATATCTAGAGCTACGACACTCCATATTCATATATTTTAAGTGCTTTGTAAAGCTAAGAGGCAAAGCTACAAATGTCTCTCTCATGAGCATTGTCAAATTCCCACCGGAAGGTAGTCAAATTTGAGGTCGAAAATCACTACAGAATCTGCCCTGCATATGTCTCTTTTTCTGTGTTTTTGATTTTCCATGGATAGCTAAATCTTTGAATTGATTTTCTGAGGAGAATGCAGTAGATCTTGTCGCCGCCGTCCGTTCTGACGTCCAGGGACATCTCGAACGTTAATGCGAGCGGTCGCGAAAAGATGGTTGGACTCGCGTTTTTTGTTAAAAATATGTTCATTGCTTCCGAGGTGCTCAACACTGAACTATCCTCTAGTAGAAGCAAGGTTTTCGAAAAGGGTTCTTTTGGAGTCGCCAACAATGTTTTGACCATAAACATTGGAAAAGGAGAAAAAGGCATTGATTTTAATAAAAACCAACTTGGCCATTATAACCAGAGTCGGGTAAGCGAGTTAGTTACGTGTGGGGAAGGTATTAGCACCCCACAACACCCCTTTCGGGTTCCCTATGATGGATTAATTCATTTAAGTTAAGATTACAAAAAATTACGTGATTACCCTTATTTTATTCGTACCATAAATATGGCTATCTACATGATTTTATTTACATTTTATGAAGCAATAAATAAAGCAGTAAAGGAGAAGAGATTTGAGAAGAACCTCCGTAGCAAGCTTTATATATCAACTCTGTTACAATAAGGATGCTTTTCGGCAGTCCCTCGCTGTACAATGACTCTCCTCTCGATTACAGACCTGACTCGACTAAATTTTCTAGAAGAATCGAATGCCGGAATACAAATTCCTTAACTGATTGTTACCTTTTAAAGGCAATCAGAAAGATCATTCGAGAGAGGGAGAGAAGTAGACAAGTCTTCTGAGTTGTCTGGTGTGTGTTGGATGACAAAATGAGGCTCCTATTTATAGATTTCGCAGCTTGGACATCTGGGACGGCCGTCTGGGTTGGGACGGTCGTCCCAACTGCACATTTTACACTGGGACAATTTGGGACGGCCTGGTGCATTTGGGACGGTCGTCCCATTTGAATTTAGGGACTTGGGACGCGCGTCCCAAAGGTGAGACGTGCGTCTCACATGCATTTTTTGTGTTTGGGACGGCCAGGTGTGTTTGGGACGGCAGTCCCCGTTTGGGACGGCTGTCCCAAACTGCTTTGGCCTGTCTTCGCGTTCCGGGACCCCCGAGAAGCTTTCCTTTCCTTTTTTGGGACGTCGTTTGATGTCGATGTGTGTCTGTTGAAGCTTTATCTTCATATAGGAAGTCTTCTTGGCCTTCATTAAGATGCCGGGCTAGCTTTATCTTCGTGTAGGAAATCTCTTTAGTCTTTATTGTGTGGATAGGTGAACTCCGTTTTGTTGCGGGTGGTCTTTCTCGGTTTTTTGATATGCAGTCGGGTGAACTTTATTTGTGTGAAGTTTCCCTAGCCTTTATTTTGAGAGGCCGGGCAAAATTAGGGGTCTACAGATCTTTGAGGTTTTTTTCTTCTATTTTGTTTGTTCTCATCACTCTTCATTTCCTAATCTCTGTGTTGAATTATAATCTATTTAGGCTTAATAAATTGAAATCAATATCACAGTTTGCTTAATCATGTGGTAGAGATGAGATTTTGTGATGTATGCAATGCTTAATTGTATAAGGATAATTTGGGTTAAACTTCACTTAGTTGGTTAATTTCGAGTTGGAATAAGGGTTAAAGCAAATTTATTTCATAACCTAGGTTAAGTGACACTGCATTCGAATTAGGAAATCAATTGTTTTCTCATTGTTTTACTCAAATTCTATTTTTCTTTTCAAAATTAATTATTGCACTATTTTATTTCAAAACAATTATTGATTCTTGCACTTTTGATTAAAAGCACTTTATTTTAATTTTAGAAATTTCAATTATTTAAATTCTGTTTCCGTTTAATTTTAATTGTCATTAATATTCTACAATAATTTGATTTTAATTTTTATTATTCTACATAAATTTATTTCTTTTTCACTCTTTCATTCATTCCCCTATTTACTCGTTATTTAATCTTTTAGAGAGAATGATATGTGATAATGAGTATGTTTCTATAATTGTGTCCTTGTTAGATTCGACACGGGTTAACTATACTACATTAGTTTAACAACTTGTTTATTATTATTGATCTTTATTTTGTGCGACCGAAATGTTGTTATCAAATGGCACCATTGGCGGGGACACAATTATGTTGTGTAACATTGTCTAATATCAATTTTTTTCTAATTTTCTTTTTCTAGCTTTAGTTTTAAAAAAATTATTATAATTTGTTCTTGTGTTCTCCCTAACCATTCTTGTAGGAAATCTTTGAAAAGTCATCCTTGCATGAAAATTCTTGAAAACTATTCTCATAGGAAACTCTGGATATAACTTGGTAGTGTGAGAGTGCATGTCTAGGAGGGTTCTGGCTAGGAATGACTTGGTACTTAAGCATTTCCATTAGTGACCCACCTCTCTTTCTTGGGAACCTACCTGGTGTACTTGTTCATGGTCTACCATTGGCATATTTACACATAGTGATTAGTTGTCCTCCCCCATTTTTGCATGATCTCACCTGCTTGTTGACTCTTGGGAAAAACATGAATTGTTGCATATAGTGCATGACTAGGAGCAATCCTTGCCTTTTGCATTTTTGCATGATCTCACCTGTTAGTTAGGAATTCTAGGAATTCATCTTTTGAGTTCATACCATTAAATAGTCTTAGTGATAATCCTGATAGTCCTGCATCCAATACACCTTATTTTGACAATTTCCAAACTGATAACATGGGTGATCAACCTGTTGGACCTCATGAGAAAACACTTAGGGAGATAGTTGCACCTGATTTTACATATGTGAATTTGTGCATTCAATATCTCGAAGAGGATGTTCCTTCTGTGCTTAAAACTGGACTAATCCATTTATTGCCTTATGTCCCCATCGTCAAAAGAGGCGATCGGAGCGACGCGATTGTTTCCGACTTCGACTCACGTTTTAAAAGCGTAGTTACAATGTCTTTAGGTTGTTCGATAACCAGGTTGGACCTAAAGGCGAGGTTTTCGAAAAGGGTTCTAGAGTCGCCACCAATGTTTTATCTGGAAACATTGGAAAAGGGAAAAAAAGAAGGCATTGGTTTTGAAAAACCAATTTTGCCCATTATAACCAGAGTTGGGTAAGGGAGTTAGTTACATGTAGGGAAGGTATTAGCTTCCCTACGACACCCCTTTCGGGTTCCCTATGATGGGTCCTTTATTTTATAAATAGAAACTCTAAAATTATGCTTTTACCCTTTATTTAAAATATAGACTACATGGCCCTAAAAGCTAATGCACGGATAGGTGTAAAGAAAAAGCGGTAAAAGAAAGAGAGAAAGTATGAGAACCTTCGAAGCAAGCTTTCATTACTCAATATTCTTGGTAAAGGATGCTTTTTGGCAATCCCTTGCTCTACAATGTTGGTCGCTCTTCCTCGCAACGCTATAGAATACTCTCTAAGAATACTAAGAAACTCCGGAAATGCTTCGGAGGGATCCTAGGAGAAGAATTTGAGAAAGTTGTAGAAGGGAAAGTTGAAGAATGTTGTGAAAAGGAGGGGGCGTGCCCTCCTTTCATAGGGATTCGTGCCTGTCAGGTCAGGACCGTTGTCTCTCCTGACAAGGTCGAGACCACCGTCTCGCCAAACAGGACGGCGGTCTCGTCATTGCGAGTGGCGAGAAGGTCGTCTTGCCAAACGAGACGGTGGTCTCGCCATTTGTGAGTGGCGAGAAGACCGTCTCACCAAACGAGATGGCGGTCTCATCCTTCCAGGTGGAATTCCTTATTTTTTCTGTACAAAAACCTTCCTACTCTAATATGGGGCCTATTAGTCTATCCTAGGGATATTTTAGGCTTTGCCCATCTTTGATTTGGAGATCTTTTGCTCTTTATTTTGAGGTCGGGCAAGATTTGGGGTCTACAGCTGCCCCCCCCCCCCCTTCACCTGACTAGCCGACTATTTGACCCGTTATGCCAAAAAGATCGGCTAAAGGGTGAAGGAGTTAACCCTCTTGCCCGATTGTCCTTTAGATGCTATATCTTGCGGTAGCCGACCCTCTAGACAAAAAAATGTGTGTGTGCGCCTCCGGGATGCTCCTTCATGTGGTAGTCGAGCCCTTTGATTGAAAAATGGTAGAACCTCAAGATGCTCCTTCTTGCGGTAGCCGACCCCTCAGTTGATGAGTATGAACCCCCATCCGGTTGCTTGTAGCTTCGGGATGCTCTTTCTTGTGGTAGCCGACCCCTAGGCTGACAAGTGGTAGAACCTCTTCTTGTGGTAGCTGACCCTTCGGTTGATGAGTATGAACCCCCATCCGGTGGGTAGCGTTTGCAGTCCACCATTGTAGGATTGGATGAGTATAAATCCCTCATCAGGCTAGTATGGTCCAGTTTGTAGGACCGACTGCTACTTACTGCTCTGGCTCATGTGTAGGGATTCCATGGGGAATAATTCTTGGTAAATGTCTTTGATTTTCCTGGTAGTCTTCCGGTGTGTCGGGGATTCTTTGATATTTGGCTTTTTCGATAGTCATCCAGCTTGTTGATTATTGGGGATTCTTTGTTTTGGTCTTTTGGTAGTGATCATCTGACTTTGCTGTTTGTCGAGGATTTTGGTAAACGCCTTTTGAGCACGCGAGCGTCTTTGAAGTTCTGGTAATGCCCTTGAGTAGGCGAATGCTTCATGGGAAGTGAAGGCTTTCCGTTTGGAGGCTTGCTTTTGAGTGCTTCCATTTTTTTTTAACACAAGCATGGAGCTAGTCTTATATGAATGCTTTTCGTTTTTTATCTGGAGTGATTCTTTATTTTTGTTTTTCGATTTTGACAAAGTTGTTTTATGCGACTACTTGCATGGATGCCTTAAATGCAAATCTACTTTTATTTAATGCATCTAGAAAGTGACTGGTTTTCTTTTGTTGATCTTTTCATTGATGGGCTCTCCTTTATTTTCTTTTTTGTTAAGCCCTAACTTTTTCCTAGACCGCCCTTTTGGGATTTTCGATCTATCGAGCTGCCTTAATTTTTGCCTAGGATATCCCGACGGGCTTTTTCCTTTTTATGAGTGCCTTAACTTTTGCCTAGACTGCCCTTTGCGGGTTTTTGATCTAGCAGGTTGCCCTAATTTTTGTCTAAGAATCTCCTAGCAGGCATCATTCTTTTTTATTTTTTCCTTTTCCTTCCTTATGCTCTCTTGTATTGGTTCTTTATGCATGCTCATGTATCATTAATACAGAGGCAGTTTCATAAATTGGTCAAGAGAAATGAAGTAAAAGACAATTTATTGATATAAACAAATGGTTCATTTTTACAGAAGGATTTACAAAAGGGATTTAGAAGCATGGCTGGTCGAGGTTGGCTACACTATATAAGCTATAACAATCATGTCCCTAACATCTGTCTCCTTGTTTTCCCAAGTCGCTTCAATTGAGATGCTTGAGCCCGGAGTGAACACCATGTGAAGTCTGCTTGCTTCTGGAAAGTTATTACCTTAGTCGCCTTACGGTTTTCGGCTAAGGTAATCATTGCTCTTTTTGTTTTTTTTTGTACCTCTAATTTTTGCCTAGGATGTATCCTAGCGAGGAAGATAGACCCTATCTTTTGCCTAGGATGCTCTTTGCGAGTTTTTGTCCTGACGAGTCATGAGCAATGTCTTCAAGCATAGTACTTCTTTACTGCATCTGAGTTGATCGGGTATCAAAGCTCTTCTCCATCCATGTTAGTGAGGATAAGGGCTCCTTCTGAGAAAGCTCTCTTGACCACAAAGGGTCCTTCATAGTTTGCTGCCCATTTTTCAATTTTGTCCTTCTGGGCAGGAAGCAGTTTCTTTATTACTAAATCCCTTTCTTGGAAAGTGCGGGGATTGATTTTCTTATCATAGGCTTTCTTAATCTTCTTTTGATAGGCCTGCCCCCGACATATGGCGTCCAACCTTTTTTCTTCGATTAGGTTAAGCTGGTCATACCAATTCTGGACCCATTATGCTTCTGTCAGCTTTGCTTCCATAATGACTCTTAGGGAGGGTATTTCAACCTCTATCGGCAATACAACCTCCATGTTGTATACTAGGGAGAAAAGGGTTGCCCCAGTGGAGGTCCGTACAGAAGTCCGATATCCGTGCAAGGCGAAAGGTAGCATTTCGTGCCAATCCTTGTATGTTATTACCATCTTTTGGATGATCTTTTTGATGTTTTTATTGGCCGCCTCTACTGCACCATTCATCTTAGGTCAGTATGGAGAGGAATTGTGGTGTTGGATCTTGAAATCTTGGCATAATTCTTCCATCATCTTATTGTTCAGATTGGTCCCAATATCAGTAATGAGCCTATGAGGGATACCATACCGACATAGAATATTCCTTTTCATGAAGGCGGTCACTACTTTTCTAGTCACGTGTGCGTATGACGCTGCCTCTACCCATTTGGTAAAATAGTCAATGGCCACCAAGATAAAGCGTGACCATTAGATGCTTTGGGCTCGATGGGTCCGATGACGTCCATGCCCCACATAGACAATGGCCATGGTGTAACCAAGGTGTTGAGAGGTGCAGGCGGAATGTGAACATTATCGGCATAGACTTGACACTTGTGACATCTTCTAGCATATTTGTCGCCGCCGTCCGTTCCGACGTCCCGGGGACGTCTCGAACGTTCTGCGAGCGGTCGTGAAAAGATGGTTGGACTCGCGTTTTTTGTTAAAATTGTGTTCATTGCTTCCGAGGTGTTCAACACTGAACTATCCTCTAATAGAAGAAAGGTTTTCGAAAAGGGGTTCTTTTGGAGTCGCCACCAATGTTTTGACCAGAAACATTGGAAAAGGAAAAAAGGCGTTGATTTTATTAAAAACCAACTTGGCCATTATAACCAGAGTCGGGTAAGGGAGTTAGTTACGTGTGGGGAAGGTATTAGCACCCCACAACGCCCCTTTCGGGTTCCCTATGACGGATTAATTCATTTAAGTCCAGATTACAAGAAATTACGCGATTACCCTTATTTTATTTATTTAATAAATATGGCTATCTACATGATTTATCTACATTGCATACGAAGTAAATAAAGCGATAAAGGAGAAGAGAATTGAGAAAAAACCTCCGTAGCAAGCTTTATATTATAAGTCTTTTACAAAGAGGACGCGTTTCGGCAGTCCTTCGCTCTACAGACGACTCTCCTCTCGATTACGAGACTCGACTCGACTAAAATTTCTAGAAGAATCGAATGCCGGAATACAAATTCCTTAACTGATTGTTACCTATTAAAGGCAATCAGAAAGATCATTCGAGAGAGGGAGAGAAGAAGACAAGTCCAGGAATTCTCTGGTGTCTGAGGTGTGTGAAATGAGACAAATGAGGCTCCTATTTATAGCATTTTTCGCTGCCTGGGACTTTGGGACGGCCGTCTGGGTTGGGACGGCCATCCCAAACGCGTTTTTCACGTTGTGCCAATCTGGGACGGCCAGTCTGGGTTGGGACGGCCGTCCCAAATGCAATTTAACGAAGGCTGAGACCCCCTGGGATTTGGGACGGCCGTCCCACATTCGGGACGCGCGTCCCAACTGCTTAATTGTAGTTGGGACGGCCGTCCCAACCCTGGGATGGTGGTCTCGGCCTGTTTTGTCCAGTCTTCGCGTTCTGGGACCCCGGGAAGCTTTCCTTTCCTTTTTCGGACATAGATTGATGCCGATGTGTGTCCGTTGAAGCTTTATCTTCATATAGGAAGTCTTCTTGGCCTTCATTAAGATGCCGGGCGAGCTTTGTCTTTGTGTAGGAAGTCTCTTTTGGTCTTTATTGTGTGAATGAGTGAACTCCGTCTTTTGTTGTGGGAGGTCCTTCTCGTTTTGGGGAGCCGGATGAACTCCATCTTTGGGCGAAGCTTCTCTAGCTTTTATTTTGAGAGGTCGGGCAAAATTAGGGGTCTACAGCTGCCCCCCCTTCACCTGCCTAACTAATTCGTTGGTTTTTAACATGCCACCAAAATTAGTTGGTAGGGGAAGGAGTTAACCCTCTTGCCCGGCTGTCCTTCGGATGCTGCTCCTTGCTGATCCTCCGGATGATAAATATTTTGATAGGTACTAACCCCTATCTGGTTTGAGCCTTCTTTTTCTAAGGCTTTGGTGAGTTTTTACCCTCACTAGGTATGAACCTTGTTCTGCAAGGTTTTGGTGAGTACCTACCCTCACCTGGTATGAGTTAGCATTTTGCTAAACTTTTGTGGGTACTTACTTCCGAGGCGCTCAACACTGAACTATCCTCTTAATAGAAGTACAGTCTTAGCAACCCATTTTTGAAATGCTTAGGTGAGTATTTTTACTCCACCTAATGCATTCTGCTAAATTTTGATGAGTACTTACCCTCATCCGGTATGAATGATAAGCCTCATTCTGCAAGGCTTAGGTGAGTATGTACCCCCACCCGGTGTGAATGATAAGCCTTTTTTACAAAGCTTAGGTGAGTACACACCCCCACCCGGTGTGAATGATAAGCCTTTTTTGCAAGGCTTAGTTGAGTACTGTAGACCCCAAATCTTGCCCGGGCTCCAAATAAAGTCAGAAGATCCCCTATTCGAGGACGCCCGAAGCCTAACAAGCCACTAGGAGAGACTATTAGGCTCCCGTACCAAGATGGGAAGGTTTCTTGGCCCAAAATAAAGTTTCTCGCGTGGAAGGGGACTCCCGGGTCAAGTCTCGCTCAAGCGAGTACGTCCGCCGCTTGAGCGACAGGTGCCGCAATCAAAGGGGACTTCCAGGTCGAATCTCGCTCAAGCGACTGGTGTACTCGCTTGAGCGACGGATGCTGCCACCAAAGGGGACTTCCGGGTCGAGTCTCGCTCAAGCGACCGATGTACTCACATGTACTCGCTTGAGCGAAAGATGCTCCAACGAAAACGAGACCGGGGTCTCGTTCACCCAGACCGGGGTCTCGTTGCCAACGAAAACGAGACCGGGGTCTCGTTCACCCAGACCGGGGTCTCGTTGACGACGAAAACGAGACCGGGGTCTCGTTCACCCAGACCGGGGTCTCGTTGACGACGAAAACGAGACCGGGTTCTCGTTCACCCAGACCGGTGTCTTGTTGCTTATGCAAAACGAGACGGCGGTCTCGTTGTACGAGACGGCGGTCTCGTTGCTTCTGTCAAACGAGACGGCGGTCTCGTTGTGCGAGACGGCGGTCTCGTTTCGTCGAGCGAGACCGGCGGTCTCGCCACTCGACAGCGCGAAAAACTATAAATAGGGGTCCTCCCCCTCATTTCCACACGTGAAAAACAGTAGCTCTCCCTTCTCTCTAGATTTTCTCTCTCTAAGAATCTCTCCGAGGCATTTCGGAGTTTCGAGCGTCTCTAGGCATAGATCGAGCGTTCTAAATCTTCTTAAGAATCCCTCCGAGGCATTTCCGGAGTTTCTGAGAGTTGTAGAGTGAGAGGGCTGCCACAAAGCACCCTTTTTTTAAAGAATATAAGAAAGCTTGCTTCGAAGGTTCATAAACCTCTTTCTTTACTTTACCGCTTTCATTTAAATTATGCAATAGACGTTAGGGCCATGTAGTCATAAATTTAAATACCGCATAATAAAAGGGTAAAAGCGCAATTTTCTAGTTTATCAATAAAAATAAGCCGGCCTATCATAGGGAACCCGAAAGGGGCGTCGCAAAGGGACTAATACTCCCTTTGCACGTAACCAACTCCCTTACCCAACTCTGGTTCTAATGACCAAAGTTGGTTTTCGAAAACCAACGCCTTTTTAAAACCCCTTTTCCGATGTTTATGGTAAAAATATCGGTGGCGACTCCATAGAACCCAAAATAAATAAGTCCTTGGGTTAGCCCGGTTGTCGGACAACTCAAGGACACTTTTCGAAAACCTCGTCTCTAGGTTAGCCCGGTTATCGGACAACCTAAGGACGTTGTAACCACCAATAAAAAACGCGAAAACAAGAGGGTCGATAAAACCATCGCGTCGCTCCGACCGCCTCTTTTGACGGCGGCGACGGATGGCGACTTCACCGGGGAAGCCTAGAGAGTTAGTCCCATTTAGTGATAGGTCGGCTTAAACAATAAATAAACCAAGAAAATAGCGCTTTTACCCTACCTTGTATTATAACATGCTTTATTGTCCGGCTTTCAATAAAGCTGTTGTTTGTTTATACTTACGCAAATTGATTGAGATATAAACTGCACACAAGTCCCTTGCACACTACAGTTCCCTCTATACCCGGGGGCAAGTGAGAAAACCATAGGGAGTGGGTGGCGGGTACGGTTCGTCTGCAGTTAGGGCCTTGTGCCCACCAGGTGTGATCGGAAACCACCACTCAAGGTGATAACCTTCCTCTTTTGGCAACAAGACCGACTACGGCCTTAGTGTTGAGCATGGTCGGACGGGCTGGAGAGTGGGGACCCTATAATGGGGGCACCTTGGGGGCCTTAGCCTGGTGAGAACGGTTAGAACCAACCCTTGCCAATGCACTTTTCTGCAGGAAAACCCTACCTCGTGATAAAAATGAATTCTCGCCTGTTCGTGGATGATCGAATTGTGTGTGCATATGTCATGTTGCATTTGACTGTTGCATAGCATAAACAAACAACAGAACAAAATCACAAAAAAAAATATATTTTACAAATAAACACCCTTATCTCGGACGATCCGCCTTTTAGCTAGCCTGGTTTCGGGTTCTTTGTAAGCTAAGTAGCCACGCAGATTCCGACATGAAGAGATAAGGGACGCTAAATATTCTTTCGCATAAAGCCACATTTTATCTCGGACGATCCTGCCTTTTAGCTAGCCTGGTTTCGGGTTCTTTGTAAGCTAAGTAGCCACGCGAGTTCCGATAGAAGAGATAAAAGGCTATAAAATAAAAAGCAATAAAAATCAAAATAAAAATCCAAAAAAAATAAAATAAAATAAAATAATAATAACAAAATCAAAACATTTATAAAATAATGTTGACAAAGTCGTGTCATTCATATTGCATCATGCCATAAGTGAAAAAACAAGAGAGAAAATAAATGCATAAGGAAAGTATGCATACGCATCATTTTAATAAACCTCTCAAAAATGTGTCTTAGAGGCGTTTTTTGGGAAAAATACTGGGCCAAATCCCCTTCGGGGATTTGCAGTTTGGTTCTTCACCTTTTTCTCTTCGTTTTGGTATGTCTGTACGTCCAAATCGGACATCTCGGTCAAGAGTTATGCCACTTTGAACATCTGCTGCCTTTTGTAATGGTGCATGCATAGATACATTCATTCTAGGGACCACTAGATATCCCTAAGACAATGGCGAAAGAGGCCCCGAACACATTTGTGACCTTCGCGGCAAGGAAGGGACAAGTGTACTAAGGTGTGATGGTGACCCCCATTATACTTGTCAAATCCGTGATGGGTAAGGAACCATTACACCAAGGTGGGTAGGATACCCCACAAAGCGTAAGCTTTAAAGAGGATACCTAAGTCATTGTCTTAAGGAATATCCATTTCATAAATAATTCATTTTAAACAATAAAAATCTTTTGGCATTCTAGAAAGCAGCTAGTATTCTTCATGCTGTCATCCTCATGCAAAAAAAAACACATGAAATCCCAAACACTATCATACATCATGTTAGAAAATAAAACATGATAATGTTTAGGAAAAACAAACACTTGCATACATGCATCCACCAAACTTCATACATCTAACAATAGACAGTTGAAGAAAGTGAACATTCCTCAATACCATGAAAAGAGGGTAAGGCATTCGCATGCCATGCACAAAAAAAAAGAAATTAAATAGAAATTCTAACCCGCCTATTTAGGCTTCAAAATATTGCATTGAGGAATGTACACTGTATGGACGAAATAAATAAAATTGTTTCTTTTCATCATCTCTCAACCGTCTATTGCGTTGCATTCATGAATTGCATTCATTCTCATAATAATAAGATAATAAAAAGAAAGGATTAGTCGATGTGCTCTCCGTGAATTAGAATAAGATGGAGAGTAAGCCTTCGATCATCAAGTTCTCTCCAACGGTTGATCCGCCCAAGGAGGATAATAAGCCTCAACCGTTGGGTATCAGAGTTAATAAGGAAGAAGGGGCAAGGATATCGTTACATTTGTTCACCCCATACATCAAATAAGGTTGCACCATGGAGATACGCAAAAACACCGCCCATTAACAAGAATATCTCCACAATAGGCGGCATTGGGGGCAAAATTAGAAATGGAAGAATCTACTCCCCGAGGAGCTACCGGACAATGCTCCCAAGAATAAAGGAAAAATAAAAAGACCGAAGAAAAACATAATCCAAAGAGGAAACTGAGAAGACTTTGGACTCATGACGCTAGGCAATAAGCTGGTCACAAAGACGACATTCGGATCAGCAAGTCGTCTATCCTACTTTGAATAAAAGCGGCTAAAAAGGACCTTCGAAATACCTTTTGCCAATATAAAAAGACTTCCCCAACAATATGAAGGTGGCCCACGAGATAAGAAAATATGGATGCCGCCCAAACCAAGGGCTCGTTAGAAACTCTCAAGAAATAAGAGAGCCACCAAATTTTAAAGACGATCCTTTAAAGCATTACCCTATAAAGGATCAAGCTGCACAACGGAGAAAAGGGAAGTCTCCCTTCGCACCTCAAATCGGATTCTCCCGAGTAGAGGGATTCAAGCGTCAAAAGCGACTTTAGTCATTAGGTGTTTTCCTTCTGATTCTTAGGGCTTGTAAATCCAATGACTATTAGAAATTACTCCTCGGGGCTAGCCCGACCCCCGAGCATTGTAGGGCACACATTTCCCTATTAATTACAAAGAATGCCATTCTTACTTTCTGCTTCTCTTCTTGCTATTCATGTCTAAACCTCATTAATAACCATGTTTAAGCAAACGTTTTCAAAAGTGCGTCAAAGTAATCAAAATGAGCCATTGACCAAAATAAAAGTCAAATCCATCATCACCGATTGACTAGAAACACAAAATAAGGTTTTACCTCGTCATAAATAAAGTCATGTTTCGCCAATGTTGTGCAAAAAGAAAACAAAAATCAAAAGAAGCCCATAAAAGCCAAAAGTCAAAAGAAAAAGGCAGGATACCGGTAGGAAACCCATTAAAGGGGGCTACGCAAAAGTTAGGGTAAACCCGCTAGGAAACCCGAACAACCATAAAGGGTAGCCTAGGCAAAAACTAGGGTTACAAAATAAAGTCCGCTAGGTTTCCCAAAGTAACAAAAAAAAAAAAGAAACCTAGACAAAAGTTAGGACAAAACAAAACACAACATCCTAGGCTAAAAACCCAAAGGGTAGACTAGGGAAGTCAATCGATCATAGCAAGCGCCATACAATAGGACGTCACTCCATAAACAAAACGTTTGTTTAAACTAGCCTAAACACTCTAACCAACCTTGGCTAGCCGTGCTTACAAAAACCATTTTTTGTCAAAATAAAACAATTCTAAAACACAAGCCTTTGAATTAAATATCCTCTTCTTTCTCTTCTCTTGACCCTTACTACTACAACATTCTAGTAATTAGTAGGGAAATGTGGAGATAGTAATCAATAGAAGGATTGACATCCCCAAGGAAAAGGAGGGGCGCACCGACACGGCAAAGTCGCTCTACAATTAAACACAATCATTCTTTGGTCATGATAAAGTCAAGACGGCGAAATTGGTATAGCCTATTACGTCAACGAAAGTACAAAACGTCGGAAGCATATCAAGAGTAAAAGCACATTGGTTAATCCTTTTGAAAAATTAATTGAAATAGCATTATAGGATGCATATCGCAAACATTGCATGCATATGATAGGCTCCTATCTCTCAAAAAAAAAAGAAGAGAAAGAAAAAATGACAATAAAAAGAATAATGCACTGCTAGGAGATTCTTAGGCAAAAGTTAGGGTAGCCTGCTAGATCGAAAACCCGCAAAGGGCGGTCTAGGCAAAAGTTAGGGCATTCATAAAAAAAAAAGGGAAAAAAGCCCGCTAAGATATCCTAGGCAAAAAGTAAGGCAGCCCGATAGACCGAAAACCCCAAAAGGGCGGTCTAGGCAAAAGATAGGGCTAAACCAAAAAATGAATAAAAGAGAAGGGTCCTTCATCATAATCATAAAAAAGTCCAGCAGGAGAATGCCGAGTCACTTTTCCAAATGCATCAATAAAAAAGAATAGATTGCATTTAGGGCATCCACATACAAGTAGTCGCACAAAACGACTTTGTCAAGACAAAAAATGAAAGAAATAAAAAATTACTTCGAGATAAAAAAAAAAACAAAAAAATGAAAAGCATTCATACATATAAGGAGACTAGCTCCATGATTGTGATTGAAAACAGGATCACCGAGACCAACTCTCCAAATAATGCCCTCAAGAAAACGAGCAAGTCGTCAATCAAGCGACTCATCAAAATAAGAGCTTCAGCTACCATCCTTCTACCCAAAAAAAGAAGGCACATATAAGAAGAAGAGCGAGTTGTCATCATCAAATAAGCTCGGAAGAAATAAGAAGCTTCCGGAAGCAAAAGCTCCGAGTCATCATTTTTCTACCCAATAAAAGAGGGCACAATCATCAAGACATCATAAAAGAAAAGCCGACGGAAAGGCTTAGTTATCCCCAAGATGATCCTTGCCTACTCCGGAGGCAAAACAAAAAGATTACCTCACGACTCAGCTGCATCACCACATGAGTCATCGAGCACACTCACCCAAAGTCGCCTCCACACTCCCCAATGGAGAATAAAGATTTCAAGAGCCCATCATCATCAATAGTCAAAAGAGTCCAAACCAACAAGGGCTCAACAAAAAAAGAGGAAAAAAGAAGAAAACTCTTGCATCCCCGAGCAGATGTCCAAAAAGGCCATGACGAGAGAAGGCCAAATAAAAATCCTCAAGTGGATCTCCAAAAAATCCAACAAAAAAGAATCGAAATTCCCACTCTCCAATGGAATAAGAGCTTCACAAGTCTAGCTCGCATCAACCTCAATCAAGGAGCCAAGACTCCATTCCTAGAAAAGAAAAATCGGATCCCCGGGAAGTAAAAAAGAAATAAAAAAAAAAAAAAAACGTCAAAAAGAAAGGAAAAAGCCGGCGTAATAAAAAGAGACTAAAAAGTAAAAAGGCTTACGCATTATCCCCACAAAAGCCGGATTTCAAAAATCGTGATAAAAAAGAGATAGATCGCGGAAAAAAGGCGAAATCAAAACCATTGCGACGAGAATAAAGAGCTTCAAGGAAAATAGCTCTAACCTTCTACACCAATAAACAAAGGTACACGAGAAAAAGCCAACGGAAAGGCTTGGTCATCCCCAGCGGAATAAGAGCATAGGCAAAGCCGGCTCAAAACAACAACATCCAACAAGGAGTCAAAAACTCCATTTTTCCCTCGGGGGCAAATCAAAATTAGATCCCAGGAAGGAAACCAATTCCCAGGTGGATCAATCAAAAAGAAAAATCATCTCCAGGTGAGCCTACGACAAAGGCAAGTTCCAAAGGCAAGAGCCAATTTCCCCGGAAAGGGACATCCACCTATTCGGAGGCAAGCAAGTATAAAGTCTTCACCACTAATGAAGCATCCGCCTACTCGGAGGCATAGGAAACAAAAAAAAAAAAAAAAAAAAAAAAAAACTCCATTTCCCCGGAGAAATAAGAGCTTGAAAAAACCAGCTCTCATCAACACCAAACAAGGAGTCACAACTCCATTCCCCAAAAGACGATCAAAATTAGATCCCAGGAAGGCAACCAATTCCCGGTGGATCAATCAAAAAGAAAAACTTACCCAGAGAGCCTACTGCAAAGGCAAAACTTCAAACGCATATCCTCAGAAAGCTACTTGCCTAACATGGATATCCCTAGTGGAACGCATAGGCAAAACCTTGCAAGCAAAAAAGCAACATTAGCCTATTCAGAGGCAAAGAAAAAGTCAAAACCAAAAGTCTGCACCTCCAAACAGAACATCTGCCTACTCAGAGGCATTACCAAAAACTCAATGGATATCCGCCTACCCAAGAGGCGTCACCAAGATCACCAAATCCCCAGAGGATTCCTGCCTACCTAAGAGGCACTTATCAAAAAATCCCCGACAACCAGCAAAGTCGGATGACCACCACAAAAGATCAAAAACAAAGAATCCCCAGCAATCAACAAGCTGGACGAACACCAACAAAATCCCCGGCGTGACCCGGATGACTATTCAAGAAATCCGAAAAGTAGTCAACTCAACACAAGCAGCACTCTCCAGAGAGCTGCGCTTGATCTGCGCCCGAGCCAGATCAGTAAGTCGCACTACCACCCTGATGGGGGGCTCATACCCATCCGGTCCCATACAACGGACCGTACCACCCTGATGGGGGGCTCATACCCATCCGGTCCCATACAACGGACCGTACCACCCTGATGGGGGGTTCATACCCATCCGGTCCCGCACAACGGACTGCAACTACCAGCCTGATGGGGGGTTTATGCTCATCAACCGAAGGATCGGCTACGTCAGAAGTAGTATCCGGAGGTTCTATCACGAGTTCACCAAAAGGATCGGCTACGTCAGAAGTAGTATCTCGGAGGCACACGACCACAACATTTCCCCAGAGGATCGTCCACCACAAGACAGGACATCCGAAAGGCAACCAGGCAAGAGGGTCAACTCCTTTACCCTCCAGTCGATCTTCCCGACAACGAAGGCCGACGATCGATCTGGATGGGTAAAGGGGGCAGCTGTAGACCCCAAATCTTGCCGGGCTCCAAATAAAGTCGAGAAGATCCCCTATTCGAGGACGCCCGAAGCCTAACAAGCCACTAGGAGAGACTATTAGGCTCCCGTACCAAGATGGGAAGGTTTTTTGGCCCAAAATAAAGTTTCTCGCGTGGAAGGGGACTCCGGGTCAAGTCTCGCTCAAGCGAGTACGTCCGCCGCTTGAGCGACAGGTGCCGCAATCAAAGGGGACTTCCGAGTCGAATCTCGCTCAAGCGACCGGTGTACTCGCTTGAGCGACGGATGCTGCCACCAAAGGGGACTTCGGGTCGAGTCTCGCTCAAGCGACCGATGTACTCACATGTACTCGCTTGAGCGAAAGATGCTCCAACGAAAGCGAGACCGGGGTCTCGTTCACCCAGACCGGGGTCTCGTTGCCAACGAAAACGAGACCGGGGTCTCGTTCACCCAGACCGGGGTCTCGTTGACGACGAAAACGAGACCGGGGTCTCGTTCACCCAGACCGGGGTCTCGTTGACGACGAAAACGAGACCGGGTTCTCGTTCACCCAGACCGGTGTCTTGTTGCTTATGCAAAACGAGACGGCGGTCTCGTTGTACGAGACGGCGGTCTCGTTGCTTCTGTCAAACGAGACGGCGGTCTCGTTGTGCGAGACGGCGGTCTCGTTTCTGTCAGACGAGACCGGCGGTCTCGCCACCTGACAGCGCGAAAAACTATAAATAGGGGTCCTCCCCCCCTCATTTCCACACAGAAAAACAGTAGCTCTCCCTTCTCTCTAGATTTTCTCTCTCTAAGAATCTCTCCGAGGCATTTCCGGAGTTTCTGAGCGTCTCTAGGCATAGATCGAGCGTTCTAAATCTTCTTAAGAATCCCTCCGAGGCATTTCCGGAGTTTCTGAGAGTTGTAGAGTGAGAGGGCTGCCACAAAGCACCCTTTTTTTAAAGAATATAAGAAAGCTTGCTTCGAAGGTTCATAAACCTCTTTCTTTACTTTACCGCTTTCATTTAAATTATGCAATAGACGTTAGGGCCATGTAGTCATAAATTTAAATACCGCATAATAAAAGGGTAAAAGCGCAATTTTCTAGTTTATCAATAAAAATAAGCCGGCCTATCATAGGGAACCCGAAAGGGGCGTCGCAAAGGGACTAATACTCCCTTTGCACGTAACCAACTCCCTTACCCAACTCTGGTTCTAATGACCAAAGTTGGTTTTCGAAAACCAACGCCTTTTTAAAACCCCTTTTCCGATGTTTATGGTAAAAATATCGGTGGCGACTCCATAGAACCCAAAATAAATAAGTCCTTGGGTTAGCCCGGTTGTCGGACAACTCAAGGACACTTTTCGAAAACCTCGTCTCTAGGTTAGCCCGGTTATCGGACAACCTAAGGACGTTGTAACCACCAATAAAAAACGCGAAAACAAGAGGGTCGATAAAACCATCGCGTCGCTCTGACCGCCTCTTTTTGACGGCGGCGACAAGTACATACCCCCACCCGGTGTGAATGATAAGCCTTTTTTGCAAGGCTTAGGTGAGTATACACCCCCACCCGGTGTGAATAATAAGCCTTTTTTATGAGGCTTAGGTGAGTACACACCCCCACCCGGTGTGAATGATAAGCCTTTTTTACAAAGCTTAGGTGAGTACACACCCCCACCCGGTGTGAATGATAAGCCTTTTTTGCAAGGCTTAGGTGAGTATACACCCCCACCCGGTGTGAATGATAAGCCTTTTTTGCAAGGCTTAGGTGAGTACACACCCCCACCCGGTGTGAATGATAAGCCTTTTTTTGCAAGGCTTAGGTGAGTACACACCCCCACCCGGTGTGAATGATAAGCCTTTTTTGCAAGGCTTAGGTGAGTACACACCCCCACCCGGTGTGAATGATAAACCTTTTTCACAAGGTTTAGGTGAGTACACACCCCCACCTGGTGTGAATGATAAACCTTTTTCACAAGGTTTAGGTGAGTACACACCCCCACCCGCTGTGAATGATAAACCTTTTTCACAAGGTTTAGGTGAGTACACACCCCCACCCGGTGTGAATGATAAGTCTTTTTCGCAAGGCTTAGGTGAGTACACACCCCCACCCGGTGTGAATGATAAGCCTTTTTCCCAAGGCTTATAGGATGAACTTTTTTGTAGTCAATCCTATGATCATCTGTTTTTTGGAGATGAGTTGACGGCTTACTATTTTTGGTCATGCGTCTCTGGGGAGTAATTGATTTTTCTTTTTGACTTTTCTTTTTTAGTCATCTGGTTTTACCAGGGATTTCTGTATTTTGGCTTTTCTTGTTTTAGCCGTCCGGCTTTTGCCGGGGATTCTTTGATTTTGGCTTTTTTGTTTCGCCATGGGGATTTCATTGTTTTGGCTTTTTCTTTTAGCCATCCGGTCTTGACGGGGGATTTCTGTATTTTGGCTTTTCTTTTAGCCGTCCGGCTTTTGCCGGGGATTCTTTGTTTCTGGCTTTCCTGTTTAGCCATCCGGCTTTGCCGGGGATTCTTTGTTGGTTGCTCTTTGTTTAGGCAGGAATCCTTTGGGGATTTTGATTTCTATTAGTTGTGCCTCTTGATTAGGCGAAAATCCACTTGGGGAGATTCTTGTTTGGTTGCGCCTCTTGATCAGGCGGAAATCCTCTGGGGATTTGGGCTTTTTGTTGATTGTGCCTTTTGTTTAGGCAGGAATCCTTTGGGGATTTTGATTTCTATTAGTTGTGCCTCTTGATTAGGCGGAAATCCACTTGGGGAGATTCTTGTTTGGTTGCGCCTCTTGATCAGGCGAAAATCCTCTGGGGATTTGGGCTTTTTGTTGATTGTGCCTTTTGTTTAGGCAAGAGCCCACCTGGGGATGTGATTTCTATTTGGTTGTGCCTCTTGATTTAGGCATATGCTTCAATAGTGAAGACTTAGGTTTTGGATTGCCTCTGAATAGGCTGATGTTCTACTTGAGGATATTTGTTTTTGATAATACCTCTGAGTAGGTGGATGCTTTTGAAAGCTTTTGTGCTTGTATTACCTCTTATAGGTTAATTTCCCATTTCTTGGGGATATTGGCTTTCTGCTTGTCTCCGAGTAAGCATAGGCATTCTTGGGAGTGAAGATTTTTCACTTCGCTGGGGATATTCATATTGGGTGTTCCGAAAGGTTAACTCCCTGAGGATATGAATTTTGTAATTTGCCCTTGCTGATAGGCTTACTGGGGAAAAATTTCTTGTTTTGCGATCTATTGGGGGAATTAATTTCATCCCGGAGATCTATCTTGAATTGTCCGTCTATGGGGAAATGGAGTTTTTTTTTTTTTCAACTCCTTATTTGGCTGCTGTTGTTTGAGCTGGTTTTTGCTTAAGCTCTTATTCCGTTGGGAATGGGTTTTTTTTTTGCTTTTTTTCTCGCGATTATGTTTTTTCGCGATTTTGGATTTTTGATTTTAAATGCGTGTGCCTTTTTCCTTTTGTACACGCAGACCTTTTATTATCTACTGGGGATGAAGAGGTTTTCTTTTCTTCTCTTTCCTTTTTAGTGGCCCTGGGGAATTTGTTGGCTCCCTGGGGATCCGACTTTGATGATGGAGTCTTGGCTCTTGGCTTTGCGAAGCTTTTATTTGAACGGGAAGATGGAAAAATTTTATTTTCCTCTTTTTGTCTTTTTGTAGAACTTTCTTGACGCGTTCTTTTTTTTTTGGGGGGATTTTCATGTGGCCTTTCTGTAGTGGCCTCCGTCTTTTTTCTTTTTGTTGCCCCCCAGTGATGTGGGGGATTTCGACTCCATTTTTCTTTGATGGAATCTTATGTAGTCCTTGTTCTCCATTGGGGGATGAAGCGGCGACTCTTGCATGAGTGTGCTTGATGACTCATGTGGCGACGAAGCTGAGTCGTGAGGTAATCTTTTTGTTTTGCCTCTGGAGTAGGCAAGGATCCGTTTGGGGATAATTAAGCCTTTCCGTTGGCTTTTCTACATTGATGACTTCCTTTTTCTTGGATGGAAGGATGTTGATTGCGGCTTTAAATGATTTATGTTTGATGACTCAAGTGATGATGCTGAGTCATGAAATAATTTTTGTGTTGCCTTTGGAGTAGGCAAGGATCCTCTTGGGGATGATCGAGCCTTTCCATTGGCTTTTCTATGTTGATGACTTCCTTCTTTCTCGGAAGGAAGGATGCTGATTGCAGCTTTGAATGACTATGTTTGATGACTCATGTGGTGGTGTTGAGTCATGGAGTATTTTTCTGTTTTGTTTTTCCTTTGGAGTAGGCAAGGATCCGCTTGGGGATGATCGAGCCTTTCCATCGGCCTTTTTTGATGTACCCTCTTTCTATTGGGGTTTGAGGAGAATGGTTGGAGCTATGGTTTTCTTGAAGCTCTTTATTTTGTTGAAGTGATTTTGATTTCGCCTTTTGCAATTTTGATTTTCATATGGAGACTGGATTCTGGCGCCTCCTGTTTTCAATCACAAGCATGGAGACTATCCTCCATATATGCATGTTTATTATTCTTGTTTGAAGAAAATTATTTTTTTTTCTTGATTTTGACAAAGTCGTATTATGCAACTATTTTGTGTGTGAATGTCCTAAATGCAATCTATTTGTTTATTTATTTTTGATACATTTAGAAAGTAACTGGCTTTCTCCCGTTGGCTTCTCATGAATACGCCGATGGGCTCCTCTTTTTATGACCTTAATGATGGGCTCATCTTTTACTCATCTTTTGGTTTTAGCCCTATCTTTTGCCTAGACCGCCCTTTACGGGTTTTCGATCTAGCGGGCTGCCTTAATTTTTGCCTAGGATATCTTAGGGGGCTTTTGCCTTATCTTTTGCCTAGACCGTCTTTTTTGGGGTTTGCGATCTAGCAGGCTACCCTAGTTTTTACCTAAGAATATCCTAGCAGGCGTTTATTCCTTTATTATATATATATATTTTTTTTATGCTTCCCTTTTTTAGATGCATGTTTGATCTTTGATTAAAAGTCTTTGCGCATATTTATGATTTATCAATAAAGAGGCATTTCCATAATATTTGGTCAAGAGAAAGGAAATGAAAAGGAATTTTTATTGATAAATGAGCAAAAGTTTATTTCTTTTACAGAAGGATTACAAAAGGTATTTAGAAGAATGGGTAGTCAAGGTTGGCTATACTGTTTAGGCTTATACAGTCATGTCCATGATATCTGCCCCCTGGTTCTCCTAATTGCTTCAGTTGAGATGCCTGAGCTCAGAGTGAAGATCATGCAGACTGCTTGCTTCTGGAAGAATGTTACTTTAGCTGCCTTTTCGGTTTTCGACTAAAGTAACCATTGCTCTTAGTTTCTTTTTTTTTATTTACTTTTTTTTTTACCTCTTCTTTTTGCCTAGGACGTATCCTAGCGAGGAATATGGACCCTATCTTTTGCCCAGGAATGTCCTTTGCGGATTTTCACTCCTGACGGGTCTTGAGCAATGTCTTCAAGCGTAATACTTCTTCACCGTACCGGAGTTGATTAGGTGTCGAAGTTCTTTTCCATCCATATTGATGAGGATAGGAGCCCTTTCCGAGAAAGCTCATTTGACCACAAGGGGTCCTTCGTAGTTTAGTGCCCATTTTCCAATTTTATTGTTTTTGGGCCGGAAGCAACTTATTTACCATTAAATCCTTCTTTTGGTAAATATGAGGGTTGACCTTTTTTGTAAGCCTTTTTATCTTCCCTTGATAGGCTTACTCACGACATATAACATTCAGCCATTTTTCTTCCATAAGGTTTAACTAGTTATATCGGCTTTGAACCCTCATTCAGCTTCTGTTAAGTTTACTTCCATCATTATGTGCTTTTGTCAACATGATTAGCTGTACCGATTTACCGTCTCGGATCTTTGCTATAACTGAAGAGTAATCCTTTTGAATGTAGAGCAATTGTCATGTCAATGCCCCTCTTCCTTTCCTTAGGGATTTCAATCCTCCTATTGATCACCATATTTCCACATTTCCCAGTCAATTACTTGAATGCTTTATGATGAAGGGTCAAGAGAATAGAAAGAAAGGGATTTATTGCAAAGGCTTGTGTTTTAGTAAGATTTTTTGTAATAAAGGTTTCTGTAAGAATGGCTAGCCAAGGTTGGTCAGTGTTTAGGCTAGTTCAAACAAATGTTTTGTTTTAATGAGGTAGCGTCTTCAGCTGATTACTTTATGACTGATTAGCTTTCCTAGTCTGTCCTTTTGGGTTTTCAGCCTAGGATTTTGCCCTTTTATCTTTTTGTCTTGGTCTTTGACCTTGACGGGCTTCTTTTAATAATAATTTCTTTTCTCAAACATTGTCGAAACACGATTTTCTTATTCGTGTCTCTAGCTAATCAATCATGTTAACTTTGGCTTCATATGGCGTTTTGATTATTTTGACGCATTTTGGAACAAAACGTTTGTCTAAACAGGGTTATTTAATGGGGTATAGACATGTTTAGCAGGAAAAGAAGCAGATAGTAAGAATAGCATTCTTTTATAATTTCAGGGAAATGCGTGCCCTAAAGATGCTCGGGGGTCGGGCACACCCCGAGGAGTGATCTCTAATAGTCATTGGGTTTACATCCCTTAGAATTGGAAGAAGGACATCTAATGACTAATGCTACCCTTGATGTTAATATCCCTCCATTTTGGAAGATCAACTTTTTAAGGCACGGAGGGGAGACTTCCCTTTTCATCGTACGACTTATCCTTTTGTAGGGTTGTTCTTTAAAGGATTATCCTTAAAATTGGGTGGCTCTCTTATTCTATGAGCATCCTTTCCAAGCCCTTGTATGGGCTGTATCCATATCTCTTCATTATATGGGCCACTTTTAAATTTCTAAGAAGTATTTCCATATTTTCAAATGTCTTCTTCAGCCGTATCCATTTAAGGTATGGTAGATGGTTCGCTGATTCGAATGTAGTCTTTAACTTGAACCATGATCAATTTGTCGCCTACCACGAATTTGATTTTTCGGTGGAGCGTTGAAGAAAGTGCCTTAGCACTTTGAATCCAAGGTCTGCTCAATCTTCCCTTTGGATTTTTTTTCTTCGGTTTCTTTATTTTTCCTTTGTTTTTAGGAGCATTATCTTGTAGCTCCTTGGGGAATAAATTCTTTTGCTTCCCGTCGTGCCCCCAATACCGACTATATTGGAGATATCTTCATTGACGGACAATTCTTCTGTGCATATCCACAGTACAACTTTTATCCAGTGTATAAGCGTAAAGGCGTTATTGCCTCTTCCCTGACATTATCAATTTGGGTACTGACATTTACTTCTTTCTTATTATCTTCTTGTCCCGAATTGAAGGCCTCAGTTTTTTCTTATGGGGCTGTATCAATTGAGCTTCTTTTTCTAGCAGTCTTTGCATGTCCGAGGAAATGGTCCCCTCCTCACTGTCTGATTCAATCCATTCATCTTTAGCTTTCAGATCTTCCAGGGAGTTTTCAATCACAGACATCACTGTTTATATGGTCTTTATTTAGGTCTAGATTTTATTTAATTATCTTGGAGTGAGAGAGAAAAGAATGAAAAGCATATGAATATTATGAAAAATGCCTCATTGTATTGATAGAAACAAAATATTTACAAAGCCCTTATTAACCAAAAATCTCGTGATCATGGGCAGGGATCACGAGGAGTACATCGGAAGCTTTTGATATATTTTCATATATATATTTTTTTTATTACATTTTTAGAGATGGTAAAAATGATGAGCCCTAAATTGCTGGTCTTCCTTATCCCGTCTTTCATTTGGGCTTTGATAAGGGCTGGTCATCCACTTTTGGAGTTGACGCGTCGAAAGTAATCCATCCTGCGTCTATTAAATCTTGGACCTTATGCTTTAAGGCCATACAGTTATCTACAGAATGTCCCGGAGCGTCTGAATGATAATTGCATTTTTCGTTTGGCTTATACCATTCTGGATATGGTGGCTCCATTTTCTTGGGAGGGACGCGTACTAGGAGTTTGGCATCCAACAATTTTAGCAACGAGGCTTCCATAAGAAGTGGGTATTGGAGTGAACTTCCTTTCCGACTGCGTGACTTGGTCTCGCTGCGAGGAGGACGAAGGAGTGGCCAAGTTGATTGCATTTACGGTTCCCTCCTTCTTTTTTCCGAAGCTCTTTTTAACGAATTGAGTAGAAGAGTTGGAGGAGTTCTCGCTGTGCAATTCTTCCGCTCTTCGAGCCTTGTTCTACTCTTTCTCCTATGATGACTACATCTCGCGAAGAGCGTTGATGTGTTCCCTATCATTTTGTCATAATAGGGACCTGTCGGAGAATTGATGAACATGGATGTAGTCTCTTTGTCGGATAGAGGAGGTTCCACTTGTGCTTGCCAATTCCCTCCATCTTTGGGCATATGTTTTGAAGGATTCATCGTCTTTCTTGCTTAATAGTTGTAGATCTGCTCTTTCGGGGTCGGATCAATATTGTATTTGTAGCGACGAAGGAAAGCATCCGCGGATGTCTCCAGGTTTGGATTTGGTTTCCTTCCAGACTGCATATACCGGTTTAGAGTCGATTCGACCAAGCTCTCCCGAAAACAAGTGGATCAGGAGTTTTTCATTATCGAGCATATGCGACCATCTTACTGCGAGTACATTGTAAGATGGCTTTTGGAGCAGGTTAGTCCCATGTATTTTGGGAAATCTGGAGCTTTGAACTTGTTAGGGAATTGGATATCTTTTACGAGGCACATATCAACTGCCTCTTTAACATCAAAATTATGCCCCTCCATGGCTCTCAATCGCTCTTCAAGGGCAGTCAGCTGTTGTTTTGATACTTCTGGTGCATGAATATGCACTGCCCTTGTATCAGATTGGACTTGTTCATCATTGGGTCCCTCCTCTTCTTCTTGGTGGGAGGCTTGTCCACTTTGAGGACCCTCTTTATGAAGATTTTGTTGGCGCATCATGTCCAACATTTGAGCCATTTGCTCTTTCAGCGTATTAAGCTCAGTAGTGAGCTTTCGGTTTTGCTCTTCTAATTGCTCCATCTTCTTAGCTTTCTTAGCACGAGTGAGGACGGGCGGAAGACCAGCCACTTTCTAAATGATTTTAGCAATTTTTTATTATAGCTTTTTATTTTAAATGATTAGTGTATCCTAGGATGAGTGTGTTTATGCATGCACTACAAAAATATTTTTTTTGTGACAGCCGATATTGAAAGTGGCATAACTTTTGACTGGGTTGTCCGATTTGGACGCACAGCATGTCAAAATGAAGAGAAAAGGGTGAAGAACCAAGTTGCAAATGCCAAAGGCGATTTGGCCGAGTAATTTTCCCAAAAAACGCTCCTAAGACCTATTTTTTGGAGGTTTATTAAAATGATGAGCATGCTACAATTATTTTCTCTCTTAGTTTTACCACTTATTGGATGATGGGGTATGAATGATACGACTTTTGTCAAAAATCTTTTTTTAAGTAAAAGGCATTTTTATTGCTTTAATTGTTTTTATATTTTTTATGACCCTTTATCTCTTCTGTCGGTCAACGTGGCTACTTAGCTTACAAAGAACCTGAAACCAGGCTAGCTTAACTGAAGACTGTCCGAGATAAAGGCCTTTTATCTTTTCACTTTTTGTGATTTTTAGGGTTTTTCATTTTTTTGTTTGTTGTATGATTACCCTATGCTAATGCATCAATACAAATGCAGCAAACAAATGCACACACAATTCATACATCCACGAGCAGAGCCACGCTTATTTAATTACGAGGTGGGATTTTCCTGCAGAAACGTGCTTGGTTTAGGTGGTTCTAGGTGTTCTCACCAGGCCAAAGGTCCCCAAGGTGCCCCCATTATAGGGACCTCTCAACTCTCAATCCTCGGGTCATGCACGGAACTCCGTGTCGACATCCTTAGACCAAAAGAAGAGAGTTATCACCTTGAGTTGGTGGTTTTCCGACAACGGTAGTAGCCCCGTGTGCCAACTAACCGATCGTATCCGCCACCCACTCCCTATAGGTAATCACTCTTGCCCCGGGTATAGAGGGACCGTTGTGTGCAAGGGTTTTTGTGTGCAATTTATATTTCAAACAATTGCGTAAATAATCATACAACAGCTTATTTAAAGCCATACAATAAAAACATACGGAAGGGTAAAGGCGTAATTTCAAATCTTTGCTTATTTTGAATTTATCCGTCACTAAATGGGATCAACTCTCTAGCTTCCCCGGTGGAGTCGCCATCTGCCGCCGCCGTCCGTTCCAGACGTCCGGGGACATCTCGAACGTTCTGCGAGCGGTCGCGAAAAGATGGTTGGACTCGCGTTTTTTGTTAAAATTGTGTTCATTGCTTCCGAGGTGTTCAACACTGAACTATCCTCTAATAGAAGCAAGGTTTTCGAAAAGGGGTTCTTTTGGAGTCGCCACCAATGTTTTGACCAGAAACATTGGAAAAGGAAAAAAGGCGTTGATTTTCTTAAAAACCAACTTGGCCATTATAACCAGAGTCGGGTAAGGGAGTTAGTTACGTGTGGGGAAGGTATTAGCACCCCACAACGCCCCTTTCGGGTTCCCTATGACGGATTAATTCATTTAAGTCCAGATTACAAGAAATTACGCGATTACCCTTATTTTATTTATTTAATAAATATGGCTATCTACATGATTTATCTACATTGCATACAGAAGTAAATAAAGTAGTATAGGAGAAGAGAATTGAGAAAAAACCTCCGTAGCAAGCTTTATATTATAAGTCTTTTACAAAGAGGACGCGTTTCGGCAGTCCTTCGCTCTACAGTGACTCTCCTCTCGATTACAGACTCGACTCGACTAAAATTTCTAGAAGAATCGAATGCCGGAATACAAATTCCTTAACCGATTGTTACCTATTAAAGGCAATCGGAAAGATCATTCGAGAGAGGGAGAGAAGAAGACAAGTCCAGGAATTCTCTCGGTGTCCGAGGTGTGTGAAATGAGACAAATGAGGCTCCTATTTATAGCATTTTTCGCTGCCCGGGACTTTGGGACGGCCGTGCGGGTTGGGACGGCCGTCCCAAACGCGTTTTTCACGTTGTGCAAATCTGGGACGGCCAGTCTGGGTTGGGACGGCCGTCCCAAATGCAATTTAACGAAGGCTGAGACCCCCTGGGATTTGGGACGGCCGTCCCACATTCGGGACGCGCGTCCCAACTGCTTAATTGCAGTTGGGACGGCCGTCCCAACCCCGGGATGGTGGTCTCGGCCTGTTTTGTCCAGATCTTCGCGTTCCGGGACCCCGGAAGCTTTCCTTTCCTTTTTCGGACATAGATTGATGCCGATGTGTGTCCGTTGAAGCTTTATCTTCATATAGGAAGTCTTCTTGGCCTTCATTAAGATGCCGGGCGAGCTTTGTCTTTGTGTAGGAAGTCTCTTTTGGTCTTTATTGTGTGAATGAGTGAACTCTGTCTTTTGTTGTGGGAGGTCCTTCTCGTTTTGGGGAGCCAGATGAACTCCATCTTTGGGCGAAGCTTCTCTAGCTTTTATTTTGAGAGGCCGAGCAAAATTAGGGGTCTACAATATTGGTGACAGTCGCTCTCCATTGTGGACCAGAAATACCCTGCCCTTAGAATCTTATTTACCAAGACATGCCCAGGTGCGTCAGTCCCAAAAGCTCTGTCGCCGCCATCAAAAGAGGCGGTCGGAGCGACGCGATGGTTGCAACTTCCGTTTCGCATTTTAAAAGTGTGACGTTATAACGCCTTTAGGCTGTCCGATAACCGGGCTAGACCTAAGGGCGAGGTTTTCGAAAAGGTTCCTTTAGGTTGTCCGATAACCGAGCTGGACCTAAAAGTGAGGTTTTCGAAAAGGGTTCTTATGGAGTCACCACCGATGTTTTTACCGAAAACATCGGAAAAGGAAAAAAAGAAGGCAGTGGTTTTCGAAAAACCAACTTTGCCCATTATAACCAGAGTCGGGTAAGGGAGTTAGTTACGTGTGGGGAAGGTATTAGCACCCCCACAGCGCCCCTTTTGGGTTCCCTATGATGGACTATTCTTAAAATAAAGACAATAAAATTATGATTCTACCTTATTTATTTATTATAGAATTTAAGTAGCTATCTACATGATTCTAATATCTAATGCATACAAGGGAAACAGTAAAAGAAAGCAATAAAAGAGAAGAGATATGAAGGAGAACCTCCGAAGTGAGCTTTCATAAATATTGAACTTGAGGATGCTTTTTGGCAGTCCCCGCACTCTACAGAGACACTCCTCCCTCGATCATAAAATAAAGGTGTCACCCTACCGAGGGCCGGATATCTCAAAAAAAGGAGACATCCTTAACCGATTTCTACCTTAATGGAAATCGGAAAGCGCACTTGAACTCTGGAAAAATACCGCAGAGTCACTCTAAAGTGCCAAAAGGCTTCCTAGAGAGTGGTAGGAGTGAATGGTGTGTTAAAATGGGTGGAATGAGACTCCTATTTATAGGAAAACGTGCTAGGTCAGGATGGCCATCTGGGATTTCGGGAAGGCCTTCTCCCCCTTACCATTTGGGAAGGCCTTCTCACCATTCGAGAAGGCCTTCTCGCCCTTGCCATTCGCCTTCTAGCCAGATTTTTTTTTTAGGTCGGACAAGATTTGGGGTCTACAACTGCCCCCCCCCCCCCTTCACCTGACTAACCGACCGTTGACTCAATATGCCTACGAGATCGGTTGGCAAGTGAAGGAGTTGACCCTCTTGCCCGGTCGTCCTTCGGATGCTCCGTCTTGCGGTGGTTGATCTTCTGGGAAAAAATGTGTTGTGCACCTCTAGGATGCTCCTTCTTGCGGTAGCCGACCCCTTCGGTTGACATGTGGTACAATCTCAGGATTCTCCTTCTTGCGGTAGCCGACCCTTCGGTTGATGAGTATAAACCCCCCATCAGGCTGGTAGTTGCAACCCACTGTGCATAGGACTGGATGAATATAACCCCCCCCCCCCCCATCAGGCTAGTAGTTACAGCCCACTGTGCGCAGGACTAGATGAGTATAAACCCCCCATCAGGATGGTAGTTACAACCCACTATGTGTAGGACTGGATGAGTATAAACCCCCCCATCAGGCTGATAGTTACAGCCAATTGTGCATAGGACTAGATGAGTATAAACCCCCCATCAGGCTAGTTTGGTCCACAGCGTAGGACCGATTGCGACTTACTGCTCTGGCTCATGTGCAGATCATGCGCAAGTTATGTACAAGTTGATGGGTATGAACCCCCCATCTGGCTGGTACAACCCACTTTGTAGGACTGGTGGTGGTGGCGGCTTACTGCTCTAGCTCATGCGCTGGTTCCATGCGGAGTGTTTCCATTTTGGTAAATGTTTTTTACTTTTTCTGGTAAATTCTTCCGGTGCATCGGGGATTATTTGTTTTTTGGCTTTTTCATAGCCATCCGACTTTCTGCTTGTCGGGGATTCTTAGTGAATGCCTCTTAGGTAGGTAGGAATCCACCAAGGATTTGTTGGTGGTGCCTCTGAGTAGGCAGATATCCCATTCTGGGGATATTGGCTCTTTATTTGCCAGATCTTGCCTACGCATAGGCGAATGACCCTTCTAGGAGTGTGAGTCTGAAATTTGCCTTTTTCGTAGGCTCACTGAGGATGAATTTTTCTCTTTTTGATGATCCACTAGGGATTGATTGCCTTCCCGGGGATCTGATTTTGGTTTGCCCCCTGGAGTTTTGAATCCTTGTTAGGTATTGGTGTGAGTTGGTTCTACGATGCTCTTATTTCATTGGGGAATGGGTATTTTGTTTACCTAAAAGTTAGGATTTTAATTTCGCCTTTTTTCGTGATTTATCTCTTTTTTATCGCGATTTCAAAATCTGGCTTTTTTATGGGGATAATGTGTGTGCCTTTTTACTTTTTAGTTTCTTTTATACATGCAGGATTTTTCTTCTTTTTTGGGGATCTGCAGGGGATAAAGTTTTCCTTGGTGATCCATTAGGGGATTGTCAACTTCTTAGGGATCTAATTTTTCTTTTCTGGGGATAGAGTCTTGGCTCCTTGATTAATGTTGATGTGTCCTTATTCTGTTGAGGGATGAGAATTTCTTATTCCTTCTTTTTGTAGATTTTTTTGGGGAGATCCACTTGGGGATTTTTATTCGACCTTCTCTGTTGCAGTCCTTTCTTTTGGACATCCGCTGGGGATGCAAGAGTTTTCTTCTTTTTTCCTTTTTTTTGTTGAGCCCTTGTTGGTATGGAGATTTGGACTCTTTTGACTGTTGATGATGATGGGCTCTTGGAGCCTTTATTCTCCATTGGGGAGTGTGGAGGAGACTTTGGGTGAGTGTGCTTGATAACTCATGTGGTGGCGATGCTGAGCCACGGGGTAAATTTGTGTTGCCTCTAGAGTAGGCAAGGATCCGCTTGGGGATAACTAAACCTTTTCGTTGGCTTTTCTTTTATGATGTCCGATGATTGTGTCCTCCTTTATTGGGTAGAAAAATGATGACTGAAGCTTTGGCTTCTGGAAGCTTCTTATTTCTTCTGAGCTTATTTGATGATGACAACTCGCTCTTCTTTCTTGAGGGAGAACAATTTTTGAAGACTTCTTATATGTGCCTTCTTTTTCTGGGTAGAAGGATGGTAGTTGGAGCTCTTGATTTTCGGAATCTCTTATTCTGCTGAGTCGCTTGATTGATGACTTGCCCTGTTTTCTTGAGGGCATTATTTGGAGACTTGGTCTCAGTGATCCTGTTTTCAATCACAAACATGGAGCTAGTCTCCTTATATGCATGAATGCTTTTCGTTTTTTTTTTATCTAAAGTAATTTTTATTTCTTTCATTTTTTATCTTGACAAAGTCGTTTTGTGCGACTACTTGTGCGTGAATGCCCTAAATGCAATCTATTCTTTTTGATCGATGCATCTGGAAAAGTGACTGACATTCTCCTGCTGGACTTTTTATGATTATGATGAAGGGCCCCTCTCTTTTATTCATTTTTTTGGTTTAGCCCTATCTTTTGCCTATACCACCCATTTTGGGGTTTTCGGTCTAGCGGGCTGCCTTAATTTTTGCCTAGGATATATTAGCGGGCTTTTTCCTTTTTTATGAATGCCTTAACTTTTGCCTAGAGCGCCTTTTGCAGGTTTTCGATCTAGCGGGCTACCCTAACTTTTGCCTAAGAATCTCCTAGCAGGCATTATTTTTTATTTTTATTTTTCTCATTTCTCTTTTCTCTTTTCTTTTTAAGAGAAAGGACCCTTTGCATGTATGCAATGTTCATGATATGCATCTTATAATACTATTTCAATTAATTTTTCAAAAGGATTAACCAATGTGCTTTTACTTCTGATGAGCTTCTGATGTTATGTGCTTTGTCGACATGATAGTCTGTACCGATTTTGTTGTATCGATTTTTCCATGACCGAACAATGATTGTGTTGATTGTAGAGCAACTTGCCATGTCAGTGCGCCCCTCCCTTTCCTTGGGGATGTCAATCCTCCTATTGATTAATATCTCCACATTTCCCTTCTACTTACTAGAATGTCATAGTGGTAAGGGTCAAGAGAAAAGAAGGAAAGTTATTTATTCAAGGGCTTGTGTTTTAGAATTGTTTTATTTTGACAAAAAAATGGTTTTTGTAAGCACGACTAGCCAAGGTTGGTTAGAGTGTTTAGGCTAGTTTAGACAAACGTTTTGTTTATGGAGTGACGTCTTATTCTATGGCACTTGCCATGACTTATTGACTTCCCTAGTTCGCCCTTTGGGTTTTTAGCCTAGGATGTTATGTTTTGTTTTGTCCTAACTTTTGTCTAGGTTTCTTTTTCCTTGCTTTGGAAACCTAGCGGACTTTATTTTGTAACCCTAATTTTTTGCCTAGGCTACCCTTTATGGTTGTTCAGGTTTCCTAGCGGGTTTAGCCTAACTTTTGCAAAGCCCCCTTTGGTGGTTTTCCTACCAGGTATCTTGCCCTCTCTTTTTGGCCTTTGGCTGCTATGGACTTCTTTTGATTTTCTTTTCTCTTTGCACAACATTGGCAAAACACGACTTTATTATGACGAGGTAAAACTTTATTTTGTGATTCTAGTCAATCAGTGGTGATGAATTTGACTTTTATTTTGGTCAATGGCGCAATTTGATAATTTTGACGCGTTTTGAAAATGTTTGCTTAAACATGGTTATTAATGAGGTTTAGATATGAATAGTATGAAGAGAAGTAGATAATAAGAATGACATTCTTTGTAATTAATAGGAAAATATGTGCCCCTACAATGCTCGGGGGTCGAGCTAGCCCCGAGGAGTAATCTCTAATAGTCATTGGATTTACAAACCCTAAGAATCAGAAGGAGAACACCTAATGACTAAAGTCACTTTTGATGCTTGAACCCCTCTATTTGGGAAAATCTGATTCAAGGTGTGGAGGGGAAACTTCCCTTTTCTCCGTGCAGCTTGATCCTTTGTAGGGTAATGTTTTAAAGGATTGTCTTTAAAATCTGGTGGCTCCATTATTCCTTGAAAGTTTTTAATGAGCCCTTGGTTTGGGCGGCATCTATATTTCCTCATCATGTGGGTCACCGTCCTATTGTTGGGGAAGTCTTTTCATATTGGCAAAAGATATTTCAAAGGTCCTTTTCAGCCGCTTTCATTCAAACTAGGGCAGACAACTTGATGATCCGAATGTCGTCTTTATCTCAAACCGTGACCAGCTTGTCGCCTACCATGAGTTTGTCTCTTTGGCGGAGCGTTGAAAGAACTGCCTCAGCGTCGTGAATCCAACTTATATTCAATTTCCTCTTTGGATTATGTTTCTCTTCGATCTTATTATTTTTCCTTTATTCTTGGGAGCATTGTCTTGTAGCTCCTCGGGGGAGTAGATTCTTCTACTTCTAATCCTGCCCCCCAATGCCGGCTATGCTGGAGATATCCTTGTTAATGGGCGATGTTTTTGGTATCTCCATGGTACAACTTTATTTGATTCGAGGCATGAACAAATGTAACGACATCCTTGCCCCCTCTTCCTTATTTACTCAGATGACCAACGGTTGAGGCTTATTATCCTTCTTAGGCAGGTCAACTGTTGGGGAAAACTTGATGATAAATGTTTGCTCTTCATCTTATTCTGATTCGTGGAAAGCACATCGACTAATCCTCTCTTTTTATTATGTTATTATTGTTAAAGTGAGGATGAATGTATGAATGTATGCAAATTATGAATGCAATAGACAGTCGAGGGGATGATGAAAATAAACAATTTTATTTTTTTCATCCAGAAGGTGTACACTCCTCAATGCCTAAAGGAAACAATAAGCGGGTTAAAATTTCTATGCATTTTTCTTTTTTGACTTCCCGTGCAAATGCTCTATCCTCTTTACATGGTATTGAGGAATGTCCACTTTCTTCAACTGCCTACTACTAGATGCATGTTATGAGGATGAAGTTTGGTGGATGCATGTATGCAAGTGTTTGTTTTTTCCTAAACATTATCATGTTTTATTTCCTAACATGATGTATGATAGTGTTTGATATTTTTGTATGCAGATGAGGGTATGAAGAATACAAGCCGCTTTCTAGAATACAAAGAGAATTTTATTGTTTAAAATGAATGATTTATGGGATGGATATGACTTAAGACAATGGTTTAGGTATCCTCCTTAAAGCTTACGCTTTGTGGGGTATCATACCCACGTCGGTGTAATGGTTTCTTCTCCATCACAGATTTGACAAGTATAATGGAGCTTACCATCACACCTTAGTACACTTGTCCCTTCCTTGTCGCGAAGGTCAAAAACGCACTTGGGTCTCTTTTTCCCTTGTCTTAAGGATATCTAGTATTTCCTAGCATAAATGTATGTATGCATGAAAGATTTTTATTAAAATGATGTTTATGCATACCTTTCTTTATGCATTTATTTTCTCTCTTGGTTTTACCATTTTATGGAATGAATGATATGACTTTGTCAAAAATTATATTATTATCTATTTTATTTTGAGATGAATGTTTTGTCAAAATCGTTTTATCATTTTATTTTTATTTTGAAATGAATGTTTTGATTTAATCAAAATTGTTGTATTATGTTTTTGTGATTATTGCTTTTTTTGTTGTTATTATTTTTTGACCATTTATCTCTTCTATTGGTCAACGTGGCTACTTAGCTTACAAATAACCTGAAACCAGGCTAGCTTAAATGAAGATTGTCCGAGATAAAGTTGTTTATTGCAAAAAGAAAGGTTTTTATCTCTTTTGTAGGTCAACGTGGCTACTTAGCTTACAAAGAACCTAAAACCAGACTAGTTTAAATGAAGACTGTTCGAGATAAGGTTGTCTATTGCAAAAAGAAAGGTTTTTATCTGTTCTTATGACCCCTTATCTCTTCTGTAGGTCAACGTGGCTACTTAGCTTATAAAGAACCTGAAACTAGGCTAGCTTAAATGAAGACTGTCCGAGATAAGGTTGTTTATTGCGAAAATATTTTTGTGGTTTTTCTGTTTTTATTTGTTGTTTGGTTATGCTATGCAATCAAATGCAACAAACAAATGTACACACACAATTCACTCATCCGCGATCAGGTAAGATGACGTTTAATTACAAGATAGGGTTTTCCTGCAGAAAAGTGTATTGGAAAAGGTAGGTTCTAACTGTTCCCAGCAAGGCTTAGGCCCCCAAGGTGCCCCCATTTTAGGGTCCCCACTCTCCAGCCTTCCGACCATGCTTAGCACTAAGGCCATAGTCAGTCTTTGTGCCAAAAGAGGAAGGTTATCACCTTGAGTGGTGGTTTCCGATCATACCGGTGGGCTGCATGGCCCTCACTACGGCAAACCATACCTCCCACCCACTCCCTATGGATTTCTCACTTGCCCCTGGGTATAGAGGGAACTGTTGTGTGCAAGGGTTTGTGTACAGTTTGTATTTCAAACAATTGTGTAAAATAAACAAACAACAGTTATTAAAGCCAAGCAAATAAACATGTTATAAGACAAGGTAGGGTAAAAGCAAAATTTTTAAGTCATTTATTTATCAAACTAGTCCATCACTCAATGGGATCAACTCTCTAGCTTCCCCAGTGGAGTCACCATCTGTCGTCTCAAAATTAAAATATTAGATGAAACAGGACAAAAGCAGATTATAAAAATGTGGATTAAAAACAGATTAAAATGCAATTGATTTTCTGATTCTAATGCAGTGTCACTTATCCTAGATTACGAAATTAATTCGAAATTAACCAACTAAGCGAAGATAAATCCCAAATTATATTCTAATCCAAAATTAATCAACTAAGCAAAGATTAATCTCAAATTAGTTTTAACCCTTGTTCCAATATGAAATTAACCAACTAAGCGAAGATTAATCCCAAATTTTCCTTAACCCTTATTCCAACATGAAATTAACCAACTAAGCGAAGATTAACCCCAAATTATCCTTATACAATTAAGCATTGCATACATCACATAATCTCATATCTAACACACAATTAAGCAAACTGTGATATAAGTTTCGGTTTATTAAGCATAAACAGATTATAATTCAATACTGAGATTAAAAGATGAAGAGTTAAGAGAACAAACAAAATGAAATTGAAGAACAAAACCTCAAAGATCTACTTGCATTCTTCTCAAAAAATCAATACAAAGATTTAGCTATCCATGGAAAGTTGAAAAACAATAGAAGAAACATAATTAAAATCGAAACAAGAATTTAAAAATAATGACAGAAGAGTAAACAAACTTGAATATAAATTGCAGAAGATGAAAGGCAGTTGTGTGGTGGCTGCGTAGTCCTTGTGTGATATTTGTCTTCTGATGTGTGATGTGCCTCTCTTATATAAATAACCCTAACCCTAATCTTTATTGAGGTTTGGGCTCAATTGGTCCATGAAACACATCATAAGTTAGCTTTAGTGCAGGTCCATGAACTTCAAACACGTGCAGTATTTTCAATACTTATCCAAATTAAGCGATTTTGGTATCCTTTGAAATCCTTTTGAGTTAGCTTTAAAACGCCACTGTTTTTACTATTTTCTGAGATCTAATGAATTTAGGAGACTTAAATTACTTAAGCATGTCTATTGGGCCGGCCTGGTGTGCTTGACCCGTTTTGGATAATTTATGTAAAATTCAATTTAGCTACGAATTGAATGATTTTGGATCCTGTGCAAAGCTCAATGTGTCTAGTTTATAATTATTTTAGAATCATGTTATTTGGAGATCTCTAGAAAAAATGATAAATAAAACAATAAACTAATGTTAGTACCCGTATAAAATAAAATATGACATTTGGCCCAATTTTTCAAGTCCAAAATTGATTTAAACTGTCCTAAAATTAATAATGAGTAAAATTAGATCAAATAGATTCAAATTAATTAAAATCTAAATTATTGGTCCAATGAAGCCCAATCAATGAAAATGCACTAATAATAGACAATTAAACACAATGCACCAATTAAGATAAGTACATAAAGATAAGAAAATGCGGGAAAATAATGACTCATCAAATTCCCCCACACTTAGCCTTTTGCACTTCCGGGAAAAATCAAGAAGCAAAGCAAGGAGAAATTCCAAAGACATCGAAGAGAGTGACATAACAAAAAGGAGCAAGAACAAGGAGACACACAAAACACAAACAAATTTACACAATCCTTAATGAATCCTGGGAAAAGAAAGGAGTAGACAACATCCAACACACAAAGAGTCAGAGGAACCAGATACTCATGGAAATCATCCAAGCATTTCAAAACCTGGCAAGAGGTCAATCAGGTCAAAAGGTGAATCAAAGTGACAAAATCTCACAAGATACACTGTATCTTTCATGTGTCTAGGCTACTGTATACTCTCAAAATACTCAAGAAAAGCAAACAACAGATAGACTTGACAAACCTCTAAACTCAACACCCAACGCACATGCACAAAAAGATCAAAAGGTCTTTTCAGGTTGTAATGGGGGTAGGGACAAGGTAGAGGATATCATATGGGATAGGTAGCTGTGAACAAGAGGAACTAGAGGAGCAATGGGGAATAAGTCAAAAATAAGCACAAGATACATGCACAAAAACCTCTAATATCAAACCTCCACTACTCGTCTTTTGCCTCAACCACAACTTTCCTTTCTTCTTCTTTTTTTTTCTCTTTTTTTTTTAAATATATCTTTTTTTTTTTTTTTTAAACTATATGAAATACACTGAAAGGAAAACACAAAAACTGTACAACGAGAGATAACCAACTAGCCGAGTACATCATCCAATGAAATATAAAATGCACCCCCACACTTATTCAATAACTTATTCCCAAAACAATTCCAAAGCTCCAAAAATTCCTAAGGTTAAGGTAATCATGGTTTTTCACTTAAGGCTTTTAATGAGCTTCAAAAGAAATAAAGGGAAACATAGGCTCAAAGGGGCTATCAAAGGAATTAATTCAAGGTAGGCTCATTTGGCTAGAGGCTAATCAGAAAAAAAATGCCTTAATCATCTACAAACATGCATGTGAATCAAGAAGTATCAATCAGAGTCAAGCCACGGCTACCGCGCAAGCAATCAAGAGGCATAACACTCAAGAAAGAATAGGTAGTGGCTCAATTCCTCACAAAGGGTAAGATTGTCACCTTCAATTCAACCTCTCAAACATCGTAACCAACTTGACAAGAAGAGAAAAACAGGGATTTCAATCCAAAAAGCATAAAGCAACTCCTATCTAAGAGTGAAGAAAGTGCCCAAAACCTAAACAAAACCCAGAGATCCAAAAGAAACATGCAAATTGTACACAAAACACGAACCTGGAATACAAAGAAAACTAAAAATCCTAAACAAAGAAAACAAAGAACAGTCTCCCCCACACTTAAACTACAAATTGTCCCAATGTAGCATAACATCAAGTCAAGCAATCAAATCACCAATTGTACAAGTGCAGCAAAAGTAAAGAGAAGGAAAAAGAGAACTCCCTAAGACATGGTGGAAGGTAAGTGGGATCAATTAGGGATATCTCCTCCACAACTACATCCACTAGAAAAGGATTGCTGAGGAATGGTTTCAGTCGATGGCCATTAACCTTGAAGCTCTTTTCTGTGGATTCACTTTTAATTTCAACTGCACCATAAGGATAAACATTAGTAACAATAAAAGGTCCAATCCACTTTGAACGCAACTTACCACCCATGAGACCCAATCTAGTATTGTACAATAGCACTTGTTGACCAACAAAGAACTCCTTCCTAGCTATAGAGCTATCATGAAATCTCTTAGTTTTCTCTTTGTAGAACATGGAGTTCTCATAAGCTTCCAAACGGATCTCATCCAATTCATTTATCTGTAGCTTCCTCTCCTTTCCAGCTTCATTACGTGAGAAGTTGCATGATTTCACAGCCCAATATGCTCGGTGCTCTATCTCCACTGGTAGGTGGCATGGTTTACCAAAGACAATCCGATAGGGAGACATCCCTATAGGTGCCTTGTAAGCAGTCCTATGCGCCCAAAGAGCATCCTCCAATCCTTTTTGTTAGGCTGGACAATCTTCTCTAAAATCCTCTTGATCTCCCTATTTGAGATTTCAGCTTGCCCATTAGTTTGGGGGTGGTAAGGTGTAGAGACTTTGTGAACAACCCCATACTTCTTGAGCAAGGCCTGTGTGGACCTGTTACAGAAATGGGTGCCTTGATCACTAACAATGGCTCTGGGTACTCCAAATCTGCAAAAGATGTTAGATCTAAAAAAATCCACAACAACCCGAGCATCATTAGTCCTGGTGGCTTTGGCTTCCACCCATTTTGAAACATAATCAACAACAAGGAGAATATAATAAAAACCAAAAGAAACAGGGAAGGGACCCATGAAATCGATACCCCAGACATCAAACACCTCACAAAACAACATGGGTTGTTGGGGCATCTGCTGTCTCCATGTAAGGGACCCTCCTGCTCTCTGACACTGCTCACAAGTGCTGCAAATTCTCAACGCATCCTTGAAGATGGTGGGCTAATAGAAACCACAGTCAAGCACCTTGCGAGCTGTCCTCTGAATGCCAAGATGACCACCGGTTGCAGAAGAATGACAAAATTGCAGGACCGAGTCAATCTCATGGTCTAGAATGCATCTCCTGGTAACCTGATCACTGCACAACTTCCACAAATACGGGTCATCCCAAATATAATACTTAGCATCGCTCTTAAGTTTACCACATTGAGATCTAGATGCTAAGGGAGGAAAAATAGAAGCTACAAGATAATTAACAATGTTTGCAAACCAAGGTGTTGGAAAAGAAGTAGAAAGTCCAAACAAACCCTCGTCGGGAAAGTCATCCCGAATTGGTGAAGCATCATCAACACACCTCTCTATTCTGCTCAAATGGTCTGCAACCAAATTTTGTGTTCCACTCCTATCACGGATCTCCAAATCAAATTCTTGGAGCCAGAGCATCCACCTGATCAATCGAGGCTTTGACTCAGCCTTCTTTAGTAGGTATTTCAAAGATGCATGGTCAGTGAACACAATAACACGAGAACCAAGCAACTATGATCTAAATTTATCAAGAGCAAACACAATGGCACGAAGCTCTTTCTCAGTGGTGGTATAGTTTGCTTGGGCATCATCTAAAGTCCTGGAAGCATAATATATTACCCAAGGCAGCTTATCAACACTATGTGCTAGGACAACCCCCAATGCATAATTAGATGCATCACACATCAACTCAAATGGGACTGTCCAGTCAGGTGCCTGGATGATAGGAGTGGTGGTCAATGCTTCCTTGAGGCGATCAAATGCCATTTTGCACCTGTCATCAAAATCAAATTCAATATCTTTCGAAGCAGATTGGATAGTGGAAGGGCCTTCTTACTGAAGTCTCTAATGAACCGCCTGTAGAAACCTGCATGGCCAAGAAAAGATCGAACCTCTCGCACGCAAGAGGGGTAAGGCAATTGTGAAATAACAGAGATTTTTGCAGGATCCACTTCTATGCCCTTACTAGAAATCATATGCCCTAAAACTATACCCTGTTCTACCATGAAGTGACATTTTTCAAAATTCAGAACAAGATTAGTTTCAATGCATCTATTAAGCACTCTATCCAAATTATCTAAGCATGCATCAAACGAGGATCCATACACAGTGAAATCATCCATAAACACCTCTATACAATTTTCAAGGAAATATGAAAAGATACTAAGCATACATCACAGGAAGGTACCAGGGGCATTGCATAGGCCAAAAGGCATTCTCCTATAGGCAAAAGTGTCAAAGGGGCAGCTGAATGTGGTTTTCTCTTGATCCTCAGGAGCAATATGGATCTGAAAATAACCGGAGAAACTATCTAGAAAGCATTAATGAGATTTACCTGCCAGACGCTCAAGCATCTGGTCAATGAAAGGCAGTGGAAAATAATCCTTCCGTGTTGCCTGATTGAGCCTTCGGTAGTCGATACAGACCCTCCAACTGTTTTGTATTCTGGTGGGAATGAGATCATCCCTCTCATTCTTCACTACAGTGAGGCCTGTCTTCTTGGGGGACCACCTGGACTGGACTCACCCACTGACTATCTGATATAGGATAGATGATCCCAGCCTGAAGAAGCTTGGTCACCTCTTTCTTCACAACATCCAAAATCACGGGGTTGAGTCATCTCTGTGGCTGTCTCACTGGTTTGGCTCCATCCTCCAATAATATCCTATGCATGCATGTGGATGGGCTGATACCAGGAATGTCCGCCAGGGTCCAGCCGATGGCTTTCTTATGCCTTTTCAAAACATGCAACAGTTTCTCCTCTTGAACAACATCAAGGGAGGTGGAAATGATCACTGGAAACTTCTCATCATCCTCCAAATAAGCGTACTTGAGGTTTTCTGGTAAAGTCTTTAGTTACTGGAGTGGGTGCTTGGCTGAGACGAAGGAACCAGAGAGGGAAGAAGAATGGGTTCCATAGCACTGTACCTCAACCTGCAAGTTAGATTCATGTATACTTCCTGCAACATGGTTAGTGCATTCGACTCTAAAGAACTTATATCCATAGGAGGTACAACACCCAAAACATCAGACATATGATCAGATTTAAATTCAGAATATAACTCGGGATTAGAATGAAGATCAATGTCAATATCAAAATCAGATTCGATTCGGTGCATGCAAAAGAAGTATACAGATCGAGAAAGAAAACAATGTTTCCTAGCATGTAAGGAATGAAAATCAGAAACATACTCATCAATTACATCATCAATGATCTTAACACGAAAAACAGAATGACACTCAGATGGATGTTTCATGGCATCCAGAATATTAAAATGGACAATAATATCACCAAATTCCATGGACAATGTACCATCATACACATCAATCTTGGTTTGGGGTGTTTTAAAAAATGGTCTGCCTAAAATGATTGGGACAGATCCATTGGAGAATCCCTCCTCCATATCAAGCACATATAAATCAGCAGGAAAAATGAGTTCACCAACCCGAACTAAGACATCCTCAATGAAACCTGTAGGGTGGGCTACACTCCTATTTGCCAGTTGTATCACCACACCCGTAGGTTGCGAGAGGTCCAAGAGATAAAGAATTAAAAATGGACAAAGGCATAACATTAATTGAAGCACCCAAATCAAGCATGGCATTCTCAAATTTATTATTACCAATAATACAAGGTATGCGAGAATGTACTCAGGTCCTTACATTTCTCGGGAATGTAAGGAACAAATTTACCTATCAAAGCGGACACATTTCTGCCCATGCTGATTGTCTCACTGCCCTTCATCTTCCTCTTGTGGGTGCACAACTCCTTCGAGAATTTAGCATATCTGGGAATTTGCTTGATGACATCAAGCAGAGGTATGTTCACCTCAACTTTCCTGAAGGTCTCTAGAATCTCTTTATCAACCTCTTCCATCTTTTTGCTTGGAATTGCTTTGGGAGGGAATGGAAGAGGGATATGAGGTTGTTGCAGGTCAGAACTAGGGCTGGAAGAAGGTCCATCTATATGCAATTTTCGGCTACCAACTGGTTGCTCAGGTGCAGGAACTAAGGCAGCTACAGATGAGGGTGGAGGTACTGTAGTGGTTATGTCAATCTGTTTTTTTGACCTCAATGTGATGACACTCACATTCTTAGGATTAACCACGATGCAGTGCGGGGAGCTTGTCCGAATTTTGATTTTGCAATTGATTCACGACGGTAGCTAGTTGACCAATCTGGTTGGTTAAACTCCGAATGGAGGCATCATTTTTCGTTGGTGCTTGTATGTTCATCTCGACCATTTGTTTGACAAATTCCTTTAATGAAGGTGAAGGTTGAGGAGCTAGTGCTTCATTTTGCTGCCTCTGATATTGTTGTTGCATTGGTGGAGTCACATAAGGTCTGCTTGGACCAACAGAATTCTGAAATGGTGGTGGTGGCAAAGGATTCTGATGTTGTTGGTGCTGCTGATTGGACCATCTCAGATTTGGGTGATTCCTCCACCCTGGATTGTATCTATTGCTTGAGAGGTCAGAATTATGTTGTTGGTTCGGAGCCCTATTATTGAAAATGTTTGCTGCATAAACTTGTGGAGCTCCAGAACCTGTAGACTCATGCAATAATTGGCGAGCAATCGGTGGGATGATCAATTGAAGTACAAATGCCACAAACCCTTGCAGGTGGTGCGGGTCTACGATTTGCGGCAAGTTGGGAGACTAGGGTGGTGAGGGCATCAATCTTACTTTCTAGCTTCTTCTCCACTAAATCTGATGAACCCACATCATGTACACCTCTAAGGATTATGGCATCACTCCTCATGTTAAATTGTTGGGAATTGGACGCCATTTTCTCAATTAAACCTCTAGCAGCAGCAGGTGTCATGTCCCCTAAAGCTCCTCCACTAGCTGCATCTATCATACTCCTATCCATTGTGTTCATCCCCTCATAAAAGTACTGCAGTAGTAGTTGTTCTGATATTTGGTGGTGAGGGAAACTTGCACAAAGTCTCTTGAACCTCTCCCAATACTCGTATAAGCTCTCTCCCATCTGTTGCTTGATACCCGATATATCCTTCCCGATGGTAGTGGTCCCGGAAGCGGGGAAAAATTTCTCTAGAAAGACTCTCTTGAGATCATCCCATCTCGTTATGGAACCAGGAGCTAAGTAGTACAACCAGTCTTTGGCAAGATCCTCCAAAGAGAAAGGAAAAGCCTTCAGGTATATGTGATCTTCGAGGAACATTTTGTGGCTTCATGGTGGAGCGAGACTATATGGAACTCCCTGAGATGCTTATGTGGATCCTCACCTGCACGACCATGAAACTTGGGCAACAAATGGATTAGTCCAGTTTTAAGCACAAATGGTACATCCTCTTCAGGGTATTGGATACATAAATTTGCATAAGTGAAATCAGGTGCAGCCATCTCCCCGAGAGTCCTCTCACGAGGTCCAATAGGTTGATCACCCATGTTATTAGTTTGGAAATTATCGGAAGAAGGTATATTAGGTGCAATACTCTCACTATGACTATCTAATGGTTCAGACTCAAGAGATGAATTCCTAGAATGTCTAACTAATCTATGAAAGGTTCTATCTATCTCGGGATCAAAAGGTTGTAAAAGGTCGGGATTGCTCCTAGTCATGCACTATATTCAACAATTCATGTATTTCCCAAGAGTTAAAAAAAATTCCTAAAAAAAGTCGGTTGTTTCTCGGAATGACAACGATAGACCGTGAACAAGTACACCAGGTAGGTTCCCAGGAAGAGAGGTGGGTCACTAATGGACACGCTTAAGTACCAAGTCTTTCCTAGCTGGAACCCTCCTAGACATGCACTCTCACAATACCAAGCTATATCCAAAGTTTCCTATGAGAATGGAAATTATAAATTTTTTTTTAAAATAAAGCTAGAAAAACAAATTAGAGATGAAATTGTTTTTTTTTAATTATTATTTATATTTATTATTTTTTTAATTTTTTTTAATTTTTTTTTAATTTTTAATTTTTTTTATTTTTAACCCAAAAGAGTTTTAGAACAATAGTGGGCTACCAAAATAGGATTAAGAGAAGTAAGAATGTTAAATTAAATAGAAAATCAAATAAAATATTCAAATAACTGAAAATCAAATATTAAATAACTTAAAATTAAATAAAATATTCAAATAACGACAAATCAAATAGAATATTAAATAACTTAAAATCAAATAAAACATCCAAATAACAACAAATCAAATAAAATATTAAATAACTAACAATCAAATAAAATATTTAAATAACTGAAAATCAAATAAAATATTCAATTAACTGAAATCAAATAAAATATTTAAATAAAATAAAATAAAAACAAAAAAAACAAAAACAGAAACAGAAAATAAAAATTGAAAACCTAGACAAAAATCTTGGTCCCGACAACGGCACCAAATTTGATCGATGTCGTACTTCGGTCAAATAATTAAAACAGATAAATGTAGTACTAGAAAGTTTTCCTAGGTCGTCTCCCAAAGACCACAAATTTCTATCAAAGCTTATCAATTTTTAGTAACAAAAAATTAAAAGGGGAGTTTTTCAAAATTAAAATATTAGATGAAACAGAACAAAAGCAGATTCTAAAAATGTGGATTAAAAACAGATTAAAATGCAATTGATTTTCTGATTCTAATGCAGTGTCACTTATCCTAGATTACAAAATTAATTCGAAATTAACCAACTAAGCGAAGATAAATCCCAAATTATATTCTAATCCAAAATTAATCAACTAAGCGAAGATTAATCTCAAATTAGCTTTAACCCTTGTTCCAATATGAAATTAACCAACTAAGCGAAGATTAATCCCAAATTTTCCTTAACCCTTATTCCAACATGAAATTAACCAACTAAGCGAAGATTAATCCCAAATTATCCTTATACAATTAAGCATTGCATACATCACATAATCTCATATCTAACACAGAATTAAGCAAACTGTGATATAAGTTTCGGTTTATCAAGCATAAACAGATTATAATTCAATACTGAGATTAGAAGATGAAGAGTTAAGAGAACATACAAAATGAAATTGAAGAACAAAACCTCAAAGATCTACTTGCATTCTTCTCAGAAAATCAATACAAAGATTTAGCTATCCATGGAAAGTTGAAAACACAATAGAAGAAACATAATGAAAATCGAAACAAGAATTTAAAAATAATGACAGGAGAGTAAACAAACTTGAATATAAATTGCATAAGATAAAAGGCAGTTGTGTGGTGGCTATGTAGTCCTTGTGTGATATCTGTCTTCTGATGTGTGATGTGCCTCTCTTATATAAATAACCCTAACCCTAATCTTTTTTGAGGTTTTGGCTCAACTGGTCCATGAAACACATCATAAGTTAGCTTTAGTGCAGGTCCGTGAACTTCAAACACGTGCAGTATTTTCAATACTTATCCAAATTAAGAGATTTTGGTATCCTTTGAAAGCCTTTTGAGTTAGCTTTAAAACGCCACTGTTTCGACTATTTTCGGAGGTCTAATGAATTTAGGAGACTTAAATTACTGAAGCATGTCCATTGGGCCGGCCTGGTGCACTTGACCCGTTTTGGATAATTTATGTAAAATCCAATTTAGCTCCGAATTGAATGATTTTGGATCCTGTGGAAAGCTTAATGTGTCTAGTTTATAATTATTTTAGAATCATGTTATTTGGAGATCTGTAGAAAAAATGATAAATAAAACAATAAACTAATGTTAGTACCCTTATAAAATAAAATATGACATTTGGCCCAATTTTTCAAGTCCAAAATTGCTTTAAACTGTCCTAAAATTAATAATGAGTAAAAATTAAATCAAATAGATTCAAATTAATTAAAATCTAAATTATTGGCCCAATGACGCCCAATCAATGAAAATGCATTAATAATAGACAATTAAACACAATGCACCAATTAAGATAAGTACATAAAGATAAGAAAATGCGGGAAAATAATGACTCATCAGTCGTCAAAAGAGCGGTCGGAGCGACGCAATAGTTCTGACTTCCATTTCGCGTTTGAAAATGTATGATGTTACAACGCCTTTAGGTTGTCCGATAACCGGGCTGAACCTAGAGGCGAGGTTTTCGAAAAGGAGCTCTTAGGTTATCCGATAACCAGGCTGGACCTAAAAGCAAGGTTTTCGAAGAGGGGTTCTTATGGAGTTGCCACCGATGTGTTTACCGAAAACATTGGAAAAGGAAAAAAAGACGAAATTGGTTTTTTTTTTAGGCCGGACAAGGTTTGGGGTCTACAAGCTCCTTTATTAATCTCCTTTATCAAAGTTTGGGCTTCTTCATGATCCACACACCTTAACAGGGTGGAGTCGAAGTTCTTTTTATAGAGGGTTTCTCCGATCAGTGCAAACCCTGTGGCCCTCTTCCGGATGGTCCTTTTATCATTATCACTGATTATTTCGGGATATTCACCCCTCGTGAGGTATCGCTTAATGTCATGATACCAAGGGTTTCTGTCTTGCTTGCTATTTACTGTCATGCAAAAAACTTGTTTGTCATGTAGCTTAATTTGAATAGTCAGTATCTCATGCTCTTGGTCTAAAGAGATCATGGATGATAAAGTAGCGAGGGTGTCTGCAAACTGATTATCTTCCCCAGGAATATACTTGAAAGTGACGCTTTCCATCCTCGAAATCAAATCATGAATATGCTCTAGATATGGGATTAATTTGGAATTTCAGGTTTCCCATTCACCCTTGAGTTGATATATGACAAGGGATGAATCACCGAAAACTATGAGTTTGGTCACCCCATGATCTAGAGCTGCTTGGATTCCCAATGCACAGGCTTCGTATTCGGCCATATTATTTGTACAGTCAAAATTTAACCTGGCCGTTTCTGGGATATACTTCTTTTCCGAGGATATCAAAATGGCTTTGATCTCGTGTCCAAGCATGTTTGAGGCTCCATCAAAAAACATAGTCCATGCGTCTTCTTTGGTCTCTTCGTGTTCAATGCGCATGATATGTTCTTCGGGAAAGTCGTCTTGCAGGGATTGGTACTCGTTCGTCGATCCATGTGCTAGATAGTCTGCTAGGGGACTACCTTTAGTATCTTTGTGGGTGACATGAATGATATTGAATTCCGAGAGGAGTACTTGCCACCTAGCTATTCTTTCAGTCAAGATGGGCTTTTCGAAGAGGTACTTGATCGGGTCCATTTTGGAGACCAACCATGTTGTGTGTCGAGCCATGTATTGCTGGAGACGCTGAGTTGCCCACACCAATGCACAACATGTTTTTTCGAATGGTGTATAGCGGGTCTCGTAGTCTAGGAACTTTTGTTGAGATAATATATGGCTCACTCCTTCTTCCCCATTTCATCTTGCTGACCGAGCACACATCCCATGTATTCTTCGAGTATTGACAGATACAAGATCAGAGGTTTTCCTTCAATGGGTGGCACCAGTACTGGCGGATTGGTTAGGCATATCTTGATCTTATCGAACGCTTGTTGGCATTCTTCATTCCACACCGTTGGCTGGTTTTTACACAACAACTTAAAGATGGGTATACATTTGTCCGTCAGCTGTGCGATGAAACAGGAAATATAGTTGATTTGCCCCAAAAATCCTCTGACCTCTTTTTCTGTTCTTGGTGGGGGCATTTCCAAAATTGCCTTGGTTTTATCAGGGTCTACCTCGATTCCCTTTAGGCTGATGATGAACCCTAAGAGTTTACCTAACCGTACTCCGAAAGTACATTTTGTTGGGTTCAGTTTAAGTTGATACTTTCAAAGTCGCTTAAACAACTTCTTAAGAGATTGAATATGGTCCACCTCGTTTCAGGACTTGGCAATCATGTGATCCACGTATACTTCTATTTCTTTGTGGATCATGTCATGGAATAATGTGACCATCGCCCTTTGATAGGTAGCCCCTGCATTCTTGAGCCCAAAAGGCATTACCCTATAGCAAAAGGTGCCCCACGGTGTGATGAAGGAGGTTTTTGCCCTATCTTCGACAGCCAACTTAATTTGATTGTACCCCGCGTATCCGTCCATGAAGGAATACAATGTGTTTGTAGTGGTGTGATCCACTAATGTGTCAATGTGTAGCAGGGGGAAGTCATCCTTTGAACTTGCTCGATTAGGTCCATATAGTCCACACATACTCTGACTTTACCGCTTTTCTTGATGACGGGCATTATGTTTGCTAGCCATTCGGGGTATCTGGATACTATTAGGAAGTTGGCGTCTAGTTGTCTTTGTACTTCCTCCTTAATCATCAAGGACTGTCGTCGTCGTCCGTTCTGACATCTCTAGGGACATGTCGAACGTTTATGCGAGCGGTCACGAAAAGATGGTTTAGACTCGCGTTTATTTAAAAATGTGATCATTGCTCCCGAGGTGCTCAACAACTGAACTATCCTCTAATAAAAGCAAGGTTTTCGCAAAAAGGTTCTTATGGAGTCACCACCAATGTTTTGACCATAAACATTGGAAAAGGATAAAAAGGTGTTGATTTTAAGAAAAACCAAACTTGGTCATTATAACCAGAGTTAGGTAAGGGAGTTAGTTACACGTGGGGAAGGTGTTAGCACCCCCATGACGCCCCTTTTGGGTTCCCTATGACGGATTAATTCATAAAGTAAAGATTAAGAGAAATTACGCTATTACCCTATTTTATTATACAATATTAAAAAATGACTATCTACATGATTCTATTTTCTATTGCATACATAAAGCAGTAAATAAAGCAATAAAAGAGAAGAGAAGTGAAAAGAACCTCCGTAGCAAGCTTTTTATTAAAAATCTTCAATTGTGAGGATGCCTTTTGGCAATTCCCCGCACTATAAAGACTCTCCTCGCCGAATACAGGATCAACACTACGGAAACTTTAAGAAGAATCGAATTCTGGAAGAAACTTCCTTAACCGATTGTTACCTTATAGGCAATCAGAGAGATCATTCGAAAGAGGGAGAGAAGAGAGGAGTGAGGTGTGTGAAAAAACGTCATCTAAGGTCCCTATTTATAGTTTTTTCAGCCAGCCAGCTCGAGACGACCGTCTGGGTCCAGAAAATAGGTACAACTGTCTGCAAAGGTCGGGACGGCCGTCTGAGAATTGGGACGGCCGTCTAGGATGGTTTTTTAGGTGAGACGCGCGTCTCACATCTGGGACGTGTGTCTGTCCTGTCTAGGGCGACTGTCCTGCTTTTTGGGATGGTTGTCTGGAGTGTTTTGGCCAAATTTTGTGTTCTGGGACTCCAGGGAAGCTTTCCTTTCTTCAGACGGAAGTCGGTTGATGCCGATGGACGTCCACCCACCTTCAGAGAGAAAGTCTTTTAATCTTTATTGAGAGGCCGGGCAAAATTAGGGGTCTACAGCTGCCCCCCCCCCCTTCACCTGCCTGACTAACGGTTGGCCTGATATGCCCACAAGATTAGTTGGTAGGTGAAGGAGTTAACCCTTTTTTGCCCGGTCATCCTTCGGATGCTCCTTTGCTGAAGTTGTTGATCCTTTGGATGATAAATATTTTTGATAGGTACCAAGCCCTATCTGGTTTAATTAGAATGAACCTTCATTTGGTCAGAACCTTCTTTTACAAGGTTCTTGTGAGTACAAACCCCCACCAGGTTCGAGTCCGCGCTTGCTAAACTCTTGTGAGTACTTACCCTCACCAGGTATGAATCCGCATTTGCTAGATTCTTGTGAGTACTTACCCTCACCAGGTACGAGCCCGCATTTGCTAAGCTCTTGTGGGTACCTACCCCCACTAGGTATGAATCCGCGTTTGCTAGATTCTAGTGAGTACTTACCCTCACCAGGTACGAGCCTACTTTTGCTAAGCTCTTGTGGGTATCTACCCCCACCAGGTACGAGTTCACTTTTGCTAAACTCTTGAAGAGCCCCGTTTTGCAAGGCTCTTGTGGGTACCTACCCCCACCAGGTATGAGTCTGCGTTTGCTAAACTCTCTGTGAGTACTTACCCTCACACGGTACGAGCTCGCATTTGCTAAGCTCTTGTGGGTACCTACCCCCACCAGGTATGAATCCACATTTGCTAGATTTTTGTGGGTAATTTCCCCCACTAAGTTTGAGTCTGCGTTTTGCTAAACTCTCTGTGAGTACTTACCCTCACACGGTACGAGCCCGCGTTTGCTAAGCTCTTGTGGGTACTTACCCCCACTAGGTATGAATCCGCATTTGCTAGATTCTTGTGGGTACTTTCTGCCACTAAGTTCGAGTTCGTGCTTGCTAAACTCTTGACGAGCCCCGTTCTGCAAGGCTTTTGTGGGTACCTACCCCCATCAGGTATGAGTCTGCATTTGCTAGATTCTTTGAGTTTAAACCTCTCACTAGGTCTGAATCTGCATTTTGCTAGATTCTTGTGGGTACTTTCCCCCACTAGGTTGACGAGCCTCGTTCTACAAGGCTCTTAGGATGCTCTTTTTGGAAGTCAATCTTGTGTTTGATGAGTACAAACCCTCATCCGGTTTTGGAGATGTGTTGGCGACGTACTGTTTCTGATCATGCACCCATTCCATGGGGAGTGATTGGTTTTGTTTTTGACTTTTCTGTTTTAGTCATCTGGTCTTGTCGGGGATTCTTGTTTTGGGCTTTTCTGTTTAGCCATCTGGTCTTGCCAGGGATTCTTTGTTTTCGGCTTTTCTGTTTAGCCCTCCGGTTTTGTCGGGGATTCTTTGTTTTTGGCTTTTCTGTTTAGCCATCCGGTCTTGCCGGGGATTCTTTGTTTTTGGCTTTTCTTGCCGGGGATTCTTTATTTTTGGCTTTTCTATTTAGCCATCCGGTCTTGTGGGGGATGATTTGTTGGTTGCCTCTTATTTAGGCAGGAATCCATTGGGGATTTTTTATTTTTGCTTATTGTGCCTCTTATGTAGGCAGATGCTTCACTAATGAAGGCTTTATGCTTTGGGCTTGTATTGCCTCTTGCATAGGTTGATTTCCCTTTTTAGGGATATTGGTTCTTTTGCTTGCCAGGTCTTGCCTATATATTTATAAGCAATTAACTTCTTGAGGATATGGATTTGTAATTTTCCCTTTTGCTGATAGGCTCACTGGAGATAGTTTTTTCTTTTGATGATCCACCGGGGAATTGATTGCCTTCCCAGGGATTTGGAGTTTTTGACTCCTTGTTGGATGCTGTTAGTTTGAGCTGGCTTTCCCGATGCTCTTATTCTGCTGTGGAATGGGTTTTCTGATTTTTTGTTGCATTTTATCTCTTTTTTCGCGATTTTGAAATTTGGCTTCTTGGATAATGCGTGTGCCTTTTTACTTTTTAATTTCTTTTATGCACGCAAGCTTTTTCTTCCTTTTTTTTTGGGTATCCGCTAGGGATGAAAAGATTTTCTTCTTTTTTCTTCTTGGCGATCCACCAAGGAGTTCATTGGTTTCCTGGGGATCCAACTTTGATTTGATTTTTTATGATAGAGTCTTGGCTCTTGGATTTCTGAAGCTCTTATTAAGCTGGAGGATGGGAATTTTCTTGTTTTCCTCTTTTTGTAGATTTTTCTGATATGCTCTACTTGGGGATTTTTATTCGGCCTTTTTCGGTTGTTGCCTCTATTGGGGAATGAAAGGTTTTTCTTTTCTTTCTTTTTTGTTGAACCCCTGGGGATATGGAGATTTTGACTCCATATCTTCTTTTGTTGATCTTTGTGTAGTCCTTATTCTCCTTTGGGGAAGTAGCGGAGATTCTGGATGAATGTGCTCGATGACTCATGTGGTGATGAGGCTGACTCGTGGAGTAATTTTTGTTTTGCCTTTGAAGTAGGCAAGGATCCGCTTGGGGATGATCAAGCCTTTTCGTTGGCCTTTTTTGATGTACCTTCGTTTATTGGGGTAGAAGGAGAATGGTTGGAGCTATGGTTTTCTTGAAGCTCTTTATTCTGCTGGAGTGGTTTTGAAGATAACCTTCCTCTTTTTTCTTGAGGGGATTTTTATTTGGAGACTGTGTTTGGGCACCTCCCTCCTGTTTACAATCACAAGTATGGAACCTAGTCTCCTTATATGCATGTTTATTATTCTTATTTAAAGGAAATTATTATTTTTCTTGATTTTGACAAAGTCGTATTGTGCAACTACTTTGTGTTTGGATGTTCTAGATGCAATCTATTTATTTATTCATTTTTTATGCATTTAGAAAGTATCTGACCTTCTCCCGTTGGCTTCTTATGAATATGCCGATGGGCTCCTCTTTTATGACCATGATGATGGGCTCCTTTTTTATTCATCTTTTGGTTTTAGCCCTATCATTTGCCTAAACCACCCTTTACGGGTTTTCGATCTAGCGGGCTGCCTTAATTTTTTCCTAGGATATCTTAGGGGGTTTTTGCCTTATCTTTTGCCTAGACAGTTCTTTTGGGGTTTCCGATCTAGCAGGCTACCCTGATTTTTGTCTAAGAATATCCTAGCAGGCATTTATTCTTTTATTATTTTTTATGCTTCCTTTTTTTAGATGCATGCTTGATCTTTGATTAAAGGTCTTTGTGCATATTTATGATTTATCAATAAAGAGGCATTTCCATAATATTTGGTCAAGAGAAAGGAAATGAAAGGGAATTTTATTGATAAATGAGCAAAAAGTTAATTTCTTTACAGAAGGATTTCAAGGGTATTTAGAAGAATGGCTGGCTAGGGTTGGCCAAACTGTAAAGGCTTAAATAGTCATGTCTATGATATCTGCCACCTAGTTCTCCTAATTGCTTCAGTTGAGATGTCTGAGCTTAGAGTGAAGACTATGCAGACTGCTTGCTTCTAGAAGAATGTTACTTTAGTCGCCTTTTCGGTTTTCGACTGAAGTAACCATTGCTCTTAGGTTTTTTTTTACCTCTTCTTTTTGCCTAGGACGTATCCTAGAGAGGAATATAGACCCTATCTTTTGCCCAGGAATGTCCTTTGCGAATTTTCATTCCTGACGGGTCTTGAGCAATGTCTTCAAGCATAATACTTCTTCACCGCATCAGAATTGATTATGTGTCGAAGTTCCTCTCCATCCATATTAGTGAGGATAAGTGCCCCTCCTGAGAAAGCTCGTTTGACCACAAAGGGTCCTTCGTAGTTTGCTGCCCATTTTCCAATTTTATCCTTCTGGGCTGGAAGCATTTTCTTTATCACTAGATCCCCTTCTCGATAAGTATGAGGGTGGACCTTTTTATCATAAGCCCTTTTGATCTTTTTTTTATAAGCTTGTCCATGACATATAGCATTCAACCGCTTTTCATCGATAAGGTTTAACTGATCGTATCAACTTTGAACCCATTCGACTTCTGTTAATTTTGCTTCCATTATAATACGCAGGGAAGGTATTTTGACCTCTATTGGTAGTACAGCTTCTATGCCATATACAAGGGAGAGTGGAGTAGCTCCTGTTGAGGTTCGTACAGACGTTCGATAACCATGAAGAGCAAAAGGTAAAATTTCATGCCAATCCTTATAGGTCTTAAACATCTTTTGAACGATCTTTTTGATGTTTTTATTGGCCGCCTCTACTGCACCATTCATTTTGGGTCGATAAGGAGAGGAATTATGGTGTTGAATTTTGAAATCCTGGCATAGTTCTTCCATCATCTTATTATTCAAGTTAGTTCTATTATTAATAATAAGACGGTGCGGGATACCATATCGACTTATAATATTTCTCTTAACAAAAGTAGTCACTACCTTTTTAGTCACATGTGCATAAGACGCAACTTCTACCCATTTGGTGAAGTAATCAATAGCCACCAAAATGAAACGATGACCATTGGACGCTCTAGGCTCAATGGGTCCGATAACATCCATGCCTCACATAGCAAATGCCCAAGGTATAGCCATAACATTGAGAGGTACCGGTGGAACATGTACACTGTCCGCATGTACCTGGCACTTGTGACATTTTCTGGCATACTGATGACAGTCCTTTTCCATTGTGGACCAAAAATATCTTGCCCTGAGAATTTTTCTAGCCATGATATGCCCTGGTGCATGAGTCCCGAAGATTCCCTCATGTATTTCTTTAACCAACGTCTGGGCTTCTTCACGGTTGACGCATCTTAACAAAGTAGAATCAATATTCTTTTTAAAAAAGGGTTTCTCCCATCATCATAAACCCTATGGCCCTTTTTCGAATGATCCTTTTATCATTGTCACTGATTCCATCGGGGTATTCACCCTTTGTCAAGTATCGCCTTATGTCATGATACTAAGGGGTTTTATCTTTTTCACTGTCCACCGTCATATAAAAGGCTTGTTTGTTGTGCCTTTTGACTTGGATGATGGGCATCTCATGTTCTTGTCCTAACGCAAACATGGATGACAATGTCGCAAGTGCATCTATAATCTGGTTATCTTCCCGAGGGATGTACTCGAAACTGACGTTTTCCATCTTTGAAGTCATGTTATGGATATGCTCCAGATAAGGGATTAATTTGGAATTTTTAGTTTCCCATTCACCTTTGAGTTGGTAAATGACAAGGGATGAGTCACCGAATACTTTGAGCTTAGTCACCCCATAATCTAGAGCTGCTTGAATACCTAGAGCACAGGCTTCGTATTCCACCATATTGTTTGTGCAATCAAAGTTTAGCCTGGCTGTTACCATGATATATTTCTTTTCGGGAGATATTAAAATAGCTCCGATCCCATGTCCAAGTAAGTTTGAGGCTCCATCGAAGAACATAATCCACTTATTATTTTCTAGTTCTTCATGTTGGATGTGCATTATGTGCTCATCTGGAAAATCATCTTGGAGGGATTGATATTCGTCAGTTGGTCCATGTGCCAAGTAATATGCTAAAGGACTACCTTTGATAGCTTTCTGAGTGACATAAACAGTGTCGAATTCTGAAAGGAGTACCTGCCACCTTGCTATTCTTCTGGTCAAAACGGGTTTTTCAAACAGGTATTTGATTAGATCCATTTTGGAAATTACCAAGTTGTATGTCTAACCATATATTGTCGAAGACGTTGAGTTTCCCACACCAATGCACAACATGTTTTTTCGAGTGGTGTATAACGGGTCTCATAGTTTATAAATTTCTTACTGAGGTAATATATGGCTTGTTCTTTCTTACCCGTATCATCTTGTTGACCGAACACACATCCCATGGACTCGTCGAGTACTGAAATGTAAAGAATAAGGGGTTTTCCTTCCACAGGTGGTACCAACAATGGGGGATTGGTTAGGCACATTTTAATCTTTTCAAAAGCTTGTTGACATTCATCATTTCAAACTATCAGTTGATTTTTACGCAACAACTTGAAAATGGGTGTACACTTGTCTGTTAATTGCGCAATGAACCATGCAATATAGTTTATTCGGCCCAGAAACCCTCTGACTTCTTTTTCTGTTCTTGGTGGGGGCATTTCCAAAATCGCCTTTGTTTTATCAGGGTCTACCTCAATTCCTTTTTTACTAACAATGAACCCAAGGAGTTTACCCGACCGTACTCCGAACGTACATTTAGCAGGATTAAGCTTGATCTGGTATTTTCGAAGTCGGTTGAATAACTTCTTCAAGTATTGGGGGTGGTCCATCTCATTTTTGGACTTGGCAATCATATCATCTACATAAACTTCAATTTCTTTGTGGATCATATCATGAAATAATGTTACCATAGCCCTTTGATAGGTAGCTCCTGCATTCTTGAGTCCAAAAGGCATTACCCTATAACAGAATGTACCCCGCAGCGTAATAAAGGAAGTTTTTTCTCTATTTTCAACAACCAATTTAATTTGGTTATACCCTGCATATCCATCCATGAAAGAATAGAGAGTATTTGTAGCGGTGTGATCTACCAGCATATCAATATGTGGTAAGGGAAAATCATCTTTTGGACTTGCACGATTTAGGTCCCTGTAATCTACGCATACTCTGATTTTTCCATTTTTCTTTATGACTGGCACAATGTTTGCCAACCATTCAGGGTATTTGGACACGATTAGAAAATTGGCATCCAACTATTTTTCTACTTCTTCCTTAATTTTCAAGGGCCATTCGGGCTTTACTCTTTAATTGGCCGAAATCCCTCTTTTAGTGGTAATCTATGCTCCACTATGCTTTCATCAATTCTAGGCATATCATGGTAGGACCATGCGAACACGTCCACATACTCTCTTAATAATTGTATGAACCTTTCCCTGACATCATCATCAATTTGGGTACCAATATTTACTTCCTTCTTATTATCTCCTTGTCCCAAATTGATGGCCTCAACTTTTTCCTGATGGGGCTGTATTGATTGAGCTTCTTTTTCCAACAGTCTTTGCATGTCTGGGGAAATAGTCCCCTCCTCACTGTCTGACTCAATCCATTCGCCTTCAGCTTTCGGATCTTCCAGAGAGTTTTCAATTGCAGACATGACTGTATGGTTATGCTTTGGTTTAGATTTCTTTATTAAATGTGGGAAAGGGAAAAGAATGAGAAAGAATATGAATATTATGAAAAATGCCTCATTGTATTGATAGAAGGAAATATTTACAAAGCCCACTTTAATAAAAAATCTCGTGACATGGGCAAAAATCACGAGAGATACATCGGAAGCTTTTATTATTATTATATTTTTTAACCAAAAAAATGAAAAAAATGATGAGCCCTAATTTGCTGATCTTCCTTATCCCATCTTTTAATCGGGCTTAGATAGAGGCTGGTCATCCACCTTTGGAGTAGATGCGTTAAAGGTAATCCACCCCGCATCTACTAAATCCTGGACCTTATGCTTTAAGGCTAAATAGTTATCTACGGAGTGTCCAGGAGCGTCCGAATGATAATTGCATTTTTTGTTTGGCTTATACCATTTTGGATATGGTGGCTCTATTTTCTTGGGAGGAATGCGTGCAAGGAGTTTAACATCCAACAATTTTAATAGCAGACTTCCATAGGAAGTAGGGATTGGAGTGAATTTCTTTTCCTGTGTGCGTGACTTAGTTTGCTATGAGGAGGAAGAAGGAGTGGCAAAGTTGATTGCATTTATGGTTCCTTCTTTCTTTTTTCCAAAGCCTTTTTTAACATTTGGGGTGGAGGAAGTATGTTGTGTAATTCTTCCGCTTTTCAGTCCTTGCTCCACTCTTTCTCCTATAATTACCACATCCACAAAAAGTGTTGATGTGTTCCCTATCATTTTGTCATAGTAGGGACCAGTCAGAGAATTGATAAACATGGATGTGGTTTCTTTGTCGGATAGAGGAGGTTCTACTTGGGCTGCTAATTCCCTCCATCGTTGGGCATATGCTTTGAATGATTCGTCGTTTTTCTTGCTTAGTAATTGTAAATCTGCTCTATCTAGGGTCAGATCAATATTGTATTTATAACGACGAAGAAAAGCATCAGCCAGATGTCTCCAAGTTTGGACTTGCCCTCCTTCTAATTGCATATACCAATTTAAGGCTGACTCGACCAAGCTCTCCTGAAAGCAATGGATCGGGAGTTTCTCATTGTCGACATATGTAGCCATCTTACGGCGAGTACATTGTGAGATGGCTTTTGGGGCAAGTTATTCCCATGTACTTTGGGAAATCAGGAGTCTTAAATTTGTTGGGGAATTGGATGTTTTTAACGAGGCACATATCAGCTGCCTCTTTAACATCAAAGTTATGCCCTTCCATGGCTCTCAATCTCTCCTCAATGGCAGTAATTTGTTGTTTTGATATTTTCGGAGTATGAATATGTACTGCCCTTGTGTCAGATTGGGTGTGTTCAACATTAGGTTCCTCTTCTTCTTCTTGGTGAGAGGCTTGTCCACTCTGAGGACCCTCCTTGTGGAGACTTTGCTGACGCATCATTTCCATCATCTGAGCCATTTGTTCTTTCAGCATATTAAGCTCAGTGGTGAGCTTACGGTTTTACTCCTCTAATTGTTCCATCCTCTTAGCTTTTGCGCGTGAGTGGGGACAGGAAGAAGACCAACCACTTTCTAAATGATTTAAAGATTTTTATTATTTTTTTTTATTATGAATGATCAGTGTGGGATAGATATGCCTTAGACCATAGCTGTGGTGTTTTCCTAAAAGCTTATGCTTTAGGGAGTACCATACCCACCTTGGTTTGATGGTTTCCTTTTTTCAAAGATTACCATCATACCTTAGCACACTTATCTCTTCTAGGAAGGTTATAAACGCACTTGGGTCTCTTTCGCTATTATCTAAGAATATATAATGCATCCTAGAATGAATGTGTTTATGCATGCACTACAAAAATACTTTTTATGACGACAAATATTGAAAGTGTGATAACTTTTGACTGGGATGTCTGATTTGGACACACAACATATCAAAACGAAGAGAAAAAGGTGAAGAATCAGGTTGCACGTACCCAAAGGGGATTTGACCAATTAATTTTCCAAAAAAACGCTCCTAAAACCCATTTTTTGAGAGATTTATTAAAATGATGTGTATGCATGCTGCATTTATTTTCTCTCTTGGTTTTTTCTTATGAAATGATGTTGTATGAATGATACGACTTTGCCAATAATCTTTTTATTGTAAGAGGTATTTTTATTGGTTTAAATTGTTTTTTATATTTTTTATAACCCTTTATCTCTTCTATTGGTCAACGTGACTACTTAGCTTACAAAGAACCTGAAACCAGGCTATCTTAAATGAAGATTGTCCGAGATAAGGTTGGTTTATTCTTATCATTTTTATTGTTTTTTAGAATTTTTACTTTTTTGTCTGTTGTATGATTACCTTATGCCAATGCATCAAACAAATGCATCAAACAAATGCAACAAACAAATGCACACACAATTCACTCATCCACGAGCAGAGCCACACTTATTTAATCATGAGGTAGGGTTTTCCTGCAGAAACATGCTTGGTTAAGGTGGTTCTAAACTATTCTCACCAAGGCCAAAGGTCCCCAAGGTGCCCCCATTATAGGGACCTCTCAATCTCTCAGTCTTCGGACCATGCACGGAATTCCGTGTCGACATCCTTGGACCAAAAGAAGAGAGTTATCACCTTGAGTTGGTGGTTTTCCGACAACGGTTGTAGCCCCGTGTGCCAACAAGTCAGTCGTATCTGCCACCCACTCCCTATAGGTATTCACTCTTGCCCCCGGGTATAGAGGGATTGTAGTGTGCAAGGGTTTTTGTGTACAGTTTGTATTTCACACAATTTGCAGAAAATAGTCATACAACAGTTATTAAAGCCATACAATAAAGCATATAAAGAAGGGTAAAGGCGTAATTTCAAATCTTTACTTAGTTTGAGTTTTTCCATCACTAAATGTGATCAACTCTCTAGCCTCCCCAGTGGAGTCGCCATCTGTCGCCGTCGTCCATTCCGACGTCGAGGGACATCTCAAACGTTTATGGGAGTGGTCGTGAAAAGATGGTTTAGACTCGCGTTTATTTAAAAATGTGATCATTGCTCCTGAGGTGCTCAACAACTGAACTATCCTCTAATAAAAGCAAGGTTTTCGCAAAAAGGTTCTTATGGAGTCGCCACCAGTGTTTTGACCATAAACATTGGAAAAGGATAAAAAGGCGTTGATTTTAAGAAAAACCAAACTTGGCCATTATAACCAGAGTTAGGTAAGGGAGTTAGTTACGCGTGGGGAAGGTGTTAGCACCCCCACGACGCCCCTTTCGGGTTCCCTATGACAGATTAATTCATAAAGTAAAGATTAAGAGAAATTACGCTATTACCCTATTTTATTATACAATATTAAAAAATGGTTATCTACATGATTCTATTTTTTATTGCATACATAAAGCAGTAAATAAAGCAATAAAAGGGAAGAGAAGTGAAAAGAACCTTCGTAGCAAGCTTTTTATTAAAAATCTTCAACTGTGAGGATGCAATTTGGCAATCCCTCGCATTACAAAGACTCTCCTCCCCGAATACAGGATCGACACTACGCAAACTTTAAGAAGAATCGAATGCTGGAAGAAACTTCCTTAACCGATTGTTACCTTATAGGCAATCAGAGAGATCATTCGAAAGAGGGAGAGAAGAGAGGAGTGAGCTGTGTGAAAAAACGTCATCTAAGGTCCCTATTTATAGTTGTTTCAGCCAGCCAGCTCGGGACGGCCGTCTGGGGTCCAAAGAACAGGGACAACAGTGTGCAAAGGTCGGGACAACCGTCTGAGAATTGGGACGACTGTCTCAGATGGTTTTTTTGGGTGAGACGCGCGTCTCACATCTGGGATGTGCGTCTGGCCTGTCTCGGACGGCTGTCCTGCTTTCTATGATGGCTGTCTCGAGTGTTCTGGCCAAATTTTGTGTTCTGGGACTCTAGGGAAGCTTTCCTTTCTTCAGACAGAAGTCGCTTGATGCCGATGGACGTCCACCCACCTTCAGAGAGAAAGTCTTCTAATCTTTATTGAGAGGCCGGACAAAATTAGGGGTCTACAAGGACCAATCCGACTTGATTCTCCTGAGCTTTTGTTTTACTGGCTGAAATCCCTCTTTTAATGGCAACCAATGTTCCACTATGCTTGTATTAAGTCCAGGCATGTCATGATAAGACCAAACAAACACATCCACATACTTTTTCAAGAGTTGTATCAATCCCTCCCTGATGTTACTATCAATCTGGGTGCCGATATTTATCTCTTTCCTATCATCTCCTTGTCCCAAATTCATAGTCTCTATTTCCTCTTGATGCGGCTGTATGATGCGTGTTTCTTCCTCTAACATTCTTTGCATGTCCGGGGAAATGGTCCCCTGCTCACTATTGGACTCGATCCATTCACCTTCAGCTTCCGGGTCCCACAGAGATTCATCAATTATTAGGTTCTGTTTTGGTCCTAGATTTTATTATTCAATTATTTTTGGAAGAATAATAAATAGAAGAGGGAGAAGAATGAGAATGAATATGCCACGACAAAAAATGCCTCATGTATTAAAAAAGCGTATTTACATGCCCTTTTAGTCGGTGTTCCCGCGGCCACGGGCGTGGACTGCGGGAAATACAAGAAAAAGCTTAAAAAAAGAAAAGGAACCCTAAGAGCTGGTCCTCCCAATCCTTCCCTTCCTTCACTCTGGTTTTGACAGAGGTTTGGTGTCCACATCGGAGGTAGAGGCGTCAAAGGTTATCCACCCGACGTTGATTAGCTCTTGGACCCTATACTTTAGGGTCAAGCAGTTCTCCATTGAATGCCCGGGCGAACCCGAGTGGTAATCGCATTTCTCGTTTGGTTTGTACCACTCGAGATAAGGAGGCTCTATCTTCTTGGGAGGGGCACAGGCCAGGAGCTTGGCTTCAAGTAGCTGAGGCAGCAACTTCCCGTAGGAGGTTGAGATAGGGGTGATTTTTTTCTCCTTTTTGCGCGTCTGGCGAACCGTTTGTGGAGTAGAAGAAGGAGTAGCGAGGTTAATTGCGTGCACAACCTCCTCCTTCTTCTTGTCGGAGGGTTTTCTAAATGAGACGCCAGAAGGGGAAGATTGCGCTATCTTCCCACTTCTTAACCCTTGCTCCACTCTCTCCCCTACGGTGACTATGTCTGAAAAAAGGTTAGATGTGCTGGCTATTGCCTTGTCGTAGTAAGCTCCTATCAGTGAGTCTATGAACATAGCCACCGTCTTCTTATCCGTTAGCGGGGCTTCTATCTGGGCGGCCAGCTCCCTCCACCTCTGGGCATATGCCTTGAAGGACTCGTCGTTCCTCTTGCTTAAAGTCCTAAGATCTGACCTGTCAGGGGTCAGATCAATGTTGTATCGGTAACAACGAAGGAAGGCATCCGCCATTTGCTTCCAGTTTTGGACCTACCCCTTTTCCAGCTGCATGTACCAGTTGAGGGCTGAGTCAGCCAGGATCTCCTGGAAGTAGTGGATCAGGAGTTTCTCGTTCTCAGCATGTGCAACCATCTTACGATAGTACATCATAAGATGGTTCTTGGGGCAGGTCAGTCCAACATACTTGGTGTCGCCGCCGTCCATTCCGACATCTAGGGACATCTAGAACGTTTATGCGAGCGGTTGCGAAAAGATTGTTTAGACTCGCGTTTTTATGTTAAAATATGTTCATTGCTTCCGAGGTGCTCAATAACTGAACTATCCTCTAATAAAAGCAAGGTTTTCGCAAAAGGGTTCTTATGGAGTCGCCACCAATGTTTTGACCGTAAACATTGGAAAAGGTAAAAAGGCGTTGATTTTAAGAAAAACCAAACTTGGCCATTATAACCAGAGTTAGGTAAGGGAGTTAGTTACGTGTGGGGAAGGTGTTAGCACCCCACAACGCCCCTTTCGGGTTCCCTATGACGGATTCATTCATTAAGTGAATATTACAAGAAATTACGCTATTACCCTATTTTATTTATACCATATTCAAAAATGGCTATCTACATGACTTTATTTCATATTGCATACATAAAGCAATAAATAAAGCAATAAAAGAGAAGAGAAGTGAAAAGAACCTCCGTAGCAAGCTTTATATTACAAATCTTGAATCGTGAGGATGCATTTTGGCAATCCCCCACTCTATAAAGACTCTCCTCCCCGAATACAATATCGATTCGACTAAATTTTAAAGAAGAATCGAATGTTGGAATACAATTCCTTAACCGATTGTTACCCTTTTAAGGAAATCGGAGAGTTCATTCGAAGTAGGGAGAGAAGACAAGTGTTTGGAGTTGTCCGGGGTGTGGAAAAGTGGCAAATGAGCCTCCTATTTATAGTTTTCGCAGCCTGGTAGCTTGGGACGGTCGTCTGGAGCTTGGAAATCAGGGATGGCTGTCTGGGGAAGTTGGGACGGCCGTCTGGGATTTGGGACGGTCGTCTCAAGCCTTAAAACCAGTTGGGACGGCCGTCTGGGCTTATGGGACGGCCATCCCAACTTCTGGGACGGCCATCTCAACTGTTTTTGCCAGATTTTGTGTTCTGGGACCCCCGGGAAGCTTTCCTTTCTTTATTCGGATGTCGATTGATGCCGATAGACGTCCATTGAAGCTTTATCTTTGTATAGGAAGTCTTCTTGGCTTATATTGAGATGTCGGGCAAGCTTTTATCTTGTTATAGGAAGTCTCTTTAGCCTTTATTGAGAGGCCGGGCAAAATTAGGGGTCTACACTTGGGAAAGTCTGAGACCTTGAATTTTGGCGGGAACTGGATGTTCTTGAATAGACGCATGTCTGCCGCCTCTTTGACGTTGAAATTGTGTCCCTCAACTGCCTTTAGCCTTTCCTCCAAGGCAGATATTTGTTGCTTGGACACCTCAGGGGTGCGGATGTGCATTGCCCTGGCGTCAAATTGTACAGGGGCTTTCTGCTCGAAGAAGAACTCCTCTTCTTCTTCTTCCTCATGGCGAGAGGTGCGGTCGCCATGAGTTTCCCCTTTGTTTTGGTTTTGTTGGTGCATGACCTCCATTAATTGCGCCATTTGTTCCCGGAGGGCGCTAACTTCAACGGTGAGTTTGCGATTTTGTTCTTCCAAATGCTCCATAGCTTTTGCCTTCTGCACACAAGTTCGGATAGGAAGAGGACCAACCACTTTCTAAGATGGCCAAGAATTTTATTAATAAAAATGAATGATAAGTGTGGGATTAATATCTTCTGAGACAATGACTTAGGTATCGTCCTTAAAGCTTACGCTTTGCGGAGTACCATACCCACTTTGGTGTAATGGTTCCTTCCCCGCCATGGATTTTGACAAGTATAACGAAGATCACCATATACCTTAGTACATTTGTCCCTTCCCTGTGGTTGGTTACAAATGTGCTCGAGGTCTCTTTCGTCTTTGCCTTAGTGATATCTAATGCCCCCTAGCATGAATGTGTTTATGCATGAGAATTTTTATTTAGATGATGCTTATACGTACTTTGCTTATATATTTATTTTCTCTCTTGGTTTTTCCATTTATGATGCATGATTTGACTTTGTCAAAAATTGTTTTATGAACATGATCCAGATCTTATTTGGTGTTATTCATTTTATTTGATTTTTATTCGATTTTATTTGTTTTGGTTTATTTTATAACCTTTTTATCTCTTCTATCGGATCTGTGTGGCTACTTAGCTTACAAAGAACCCGAAATCGAGGCTAGCTAAAAGGAAGACTGTCCGAGATAAAATGGTTTATTGCGAAAGGATAATTTTAACGTCCATTATCTCTTCGTCGGATCTGCGTGGCTACTTAGCTTACAAAGAACCCGAAACCAGGCTAGCTAAAAGGCAGACTGTCCGAGATAAGGTAGACTTATCCAACAACAGTACCAGCTTCATCCCCTCAACCTTCCACTTATGAACCTTCATTAGAAGAGCTAGTCAGGCAAATGACCCTACAAAATATGCAGTTTCAACAAGAGACAAAAGCTTCCTGTTGAACATACAAGGATATGAATGTTGAACAAACAAGGATATGAAGCTTGTAGATTTTGATGATGATTCAAGAATAAAGGACTTAGAGATTTGAAGACTTTTAATCTTATGTAATAACTCTGTTTTTATATTTTTGAGTCTGTAATATTAGAGTCCAAGATAGTCAGCACATAGACCATCCTTTAAAAGCTCTAAAAACTCATTTTTATCAAAATTACACTGTGATAATCGATTATCACCCTGGATAATCGATTATTACAGCAAGAAAACCATTTTCAGGAAATCCTCTCTGTGATAATCGATTATCACTCAAGATAATCGATTATCATAGGCTGATAATCGATTATTTGGCCAGATAATCGATTATCCTGGCCCAGTTTTGTTCCCCTGCGAATATGGCTCTAGAATAATCGATTAAATAGGATGCTTATTAGGTCAATTATAAAATCAACTCCTTATGAACTATTAAATGGTAGGAAACCTAATGTTGCTCATTTAAAAATATTTGGATGTAAATGCTTTGTTTTAAATAATGGAAAAGATAACTTAGGAAAATTTGACTCAAAAGCCGATGAGGGCATTTTCTTAGGTTATTCACTAACTAGCAAAGCATATAGAGTTTTCAATAGAAGAACTTTGAATATTGAAGAATTTGTACATGTTACCTTGGATGAAATTGTAGACCTTGAGGGAAATCCTCTTGAGTCAAATAAAGAATTTGCAGGTGATGATGAGTACATAAGAGAGGCTCTAGAAGAAATGTACTTGAATGAGAATGAGTCATCTCAACCAACTGAATTAGCAAAAGAGTGGGAATCACCAAGAGGACTTTCAATGGACAATATAATTGGTGATATCTCAAAAGGGGTAAGAACTAGAAATATGACAACTTTTTGTATGTCTGTAGTTTTTGTTTCACAGATAGAACCCAAAAGTGTTGAAGAAGCTCTTAAAGATGATCAATGGTGCATAGCAATGCAAGAAGAACTTAATCAATTTGAAAGAAATCAAGTCTGGGAATTAATTCCAAGAGAAGAATCTCATCAAGTGATTGGAACAAAATGGGTATTTAGAAAAAAACTTGATGAAGATGGAAATATAACAAAGAACAAAGCCAGACTTGTTGCCAAAGGTTACAATCAAGAGGAAGGATTTGCTAAGATAATGCAGGGTGAATTTGAAATTTCAATGATGGGAGAATTAACATTCTTCCTTGGACTTCAAAATAAACAACTTAAAGATGGCATTTTTGTGTCTCAAACTAAATACTGCAAAGAGATTCTCAAGAAATTTGGAATGGACACTTCAAAGGAAGCTAACACACCCATGGGAACATCATGCTATTTAGACAAGGATGAATCAGGTTTGGAAATTAATCAATCTATGTATAGAGGTATGATAGGTTCACCATTATACTTAACTGCAAGTAGACCTGATATTATGCATTTTGTTTGTGTGTGTGCACTAGATTTCAAGCATGTCCAAAAGAATCTCATTTAACTGCAGTAAAATGAATCTTAAAATATTTAAAAGCAACTGCAGGATTTGGATTATGGTATCCATCTGAAGCTTCTCCTAGTTTAATAGGATATTCTGATGCTGATTATGGTGGATGTAAGATTGATAGAAAGAGTACTAGTGGAACATGTCATATGTTAGGATCATCTTTAGTATCTTGGCATTCTAAGAAACAAGCATGTGTTGCTTTGTCCATAACTAAAGCTGAATATATTGTAGCTGGTAATTGCTATGCACAAATTCTATGGATGAAGCAACAACTAGAAGATTATAATATTTTTCTAGATGATATTCCTTTGATGTGTGATAATACAAGTGCAATAAATCTTACTAAGAATCTAGTAATGCACTCTAGAACTAAGCATATAGAGATTTTACATCATTTCTTAAGAGATCATATTAGTAAGGCAAATTGTAAAATTGAATATGTTGATACAAAGCATCAATTAGAAAATATTTTACCAAACCTCTTCCCAAAGATAGATTATATGATCTTAGAAGAGACTTAGGAATATTAGAGATAATCTAAACTCTGCTTAACTAATCAATATTTACATTTTGTACTGTAATAATCGATTATATAGGGAATTAATCGATTATCTTGTGTCTATAACATTGAAAATTTGTTAATCTCTAAAATAATTGATTATCTTGGATAATAATTGATTGTTGAAGTTTAAACAAGTGAAATATGTGAAATCTTTCTGTAATAATTGATTATTTGGGGTAATAATCGATTATCTGGCTCAAAATTACCCAAAACCAGTATTTTGCCACTGGAATAATCGATTATCCAGCCTGATAATCGATTATCTCTGCACTTGAAGAAATAATCGATTATCAGAGGATGATAATCGATTATCCTACGACGTTGTAGGTTCACTAGCCATTTGTAATGGTTATTTTAGCTCCAATTCTCCTCCAACTTGCCGTTTATGACCGTTAGGATGTTTCTCTATATATAGGAAGGCTCCAATTCACATCTACACACCTCCAAACCTTGAATCAAAGCATTCTACAATCATTCAAGCTCTCTTGTCTCCTCAAAACCTTATTCTTCTGAAAAACTTGTTCATCTTCCTCTCTTTCTAATCTAAATGGCTTCATCATCTCATAGAAAGATCCCAACAAGGAGAAGATCCGCTCCTGCTTTTCATCCCCGTCCCAATTCAATTGAAGGGTGGATCTCCGATGATGAAGGAAGACAGGAATTCCTGACTTTCTGGAAAGAAAGGGGCATTATCGCTCCCAAATATATTATTGGTGATCAATTCATCAATAGGGGTTTCAACTTCCCAAATCTCCTTGAGTAGCAAGGTGTCCTTCCATTCATAGAAATGCAAGGTACTTACTACCCAGATTTAGTTAGGGTCTTCTATTCACGCTTTAAATATAGAGATCATATCGCCACTTCTAGAGTCAAGGGTGTGACCATTATCCTTGATGATGATATCTGGGAAAATGTTGCTCATTTTCCTTTAAGGGAGGATGCTACCAATGTTCTTGCGGATTTAGAAGATTTTAATAGAATTATGGCTTACCACTCCTTTCTCCGCAACCCCTCTATGGAAATTGGCCCCCAACTTTTGGTCGGGCCTTTAAAGAAAGAAGAACCCCTTTTGTTGCATCTTCTTGTCTGGATTTTGTGTCCCTGGGCAACCAACCATGCCCAATGTTCTTCTGCTGACCTTCGCATTATTCATGCTATCATGAATAATGAGCCCATTGATTGGCCAAACTTGGTCACGTTAACAATGCTCAAGGAAAAATGTCACCCAACATTCAACATTCCTTACGCTCTCCTCATATCCAGAATTCTTGAATACAAGGGTGTAAATGTTGAAGGAGAACAACGAGCCTGGACCCTAAATTCAAATAGAATGCTAGACGGCATGCTCACTCAGCTGCAGATGGTGAACGTAAACAGAATTTACGTTCATAAAGATGAAGCTCCTCACATGGCCAACATGGTTCAAGATTCTGATGATGAGGACATGCCTGCTACTGAAATGCCTGCTGAAAACATTCATATTGTTGGGACATCATCTGCTCATCCTACATCCCGTCCATCTATGGAAGATATGTTGTTTGATACGAATCAAAGAATGCAAGAGTTTTTCACTATCTCTCAAGAACGGCATCAGGAAATTATTCAACGTATTTCAAATGTAGATGATAGAGTATGTAATTTAGAAGACAGATTTGATGCCCAATTTAATAGTGATGAAAGTGAGGAGTTTTAATCTCTTCAACATATTTCTTGTTTGTAATTAATTTGATTTATGGAATAAAAATGGTATTTTTTCTTTGATTAAGGGGGATCTATTTTCTATCTTATGCACTTATTGAGGAGGAGCTTTCATTTTTATCATAATCAAAATAGGGGGAGAAATTATTTAAAGCCTCTTATGTTTATTAATTTTAAATGTTGTATGGTATGTTTAATGTTTTTGTTAAGCTGTGACAGATAAAACAGGTTATTACAAAGGGCTTTAAAGGAAATTTTGATCATCATCAAAAAGGGGGAGATTGTTGAACATACAAGGATATGAAGCTTGTAGATTTTGATGATGATTCAAGAATAAAGGACTTAGAGATTTGAAGACTTGTAATCTTATGTAATAACTCTATTTTTATGTTTTTGAGTCTATAATATTAGAGTCCAAGATAGCCAGCACATAGACCATCCTTTAAAAGCTCTAAAAACTCATTTTTATCAAAATTACACTGTGATAATCGATTATCACCCTGGATAATCGATTATTACAGCAAGAAAACCATTTTAAGAAAATCCTCTCTGTGATAATCGATTCCCAGTTTTGTTCCCTTGCGAATATGGCTCTGGAATAATCGATTATCACTCAAGATAATCAATTATTTGCGTCTGTTATGTGTTTTGAAATTCAAATTTGGACCAAATTTCAAAAACCCTATTCCCAATTCATCTATTTTCGAAAATCCCCAATTCCCAAACCCTATTCTCTCTACTTAAGGTTCTCTAAGGCTCTCTGCAAATTGAACAAACCTTTTTCATACAAAAGTTAAGAGTTGTGACTGCTAGAGAACTTTTTGTAGGGAAGAAAAAAGGTCTTTTGAAAACCTAGTGTGGGCTAGAAGCGATAAGAATCACTGAGTGGGTTTCTTGTTGGATTGTGTGTTGTGCCGTCTCTAGGAAAAGTTGTTCTTCATCCTTTGTGGATTCAAAGGAGGTACTCAAGAGAGGTGTTTTCTTTACTTTATCTTTTCAATTTGTAATCTGTTTGTAAACTATGATTATAGTGACAATGTTAATCCTCTGTTTGAGTGATTAGCAACTGGACGTAGGGTCTTTTTATCCGAACCAGTATAAATCAACTGTGTAATCTTCTATCGCTTATCAATTTACTTTACAAATCATTTTAATCGGTGAAATTTGGGGAAAAATTTTAAACCTTAATTTTTGTTTAAGAAACCAATTCAACCCCCGTCTTGGTTTTTGTCCGTCAACGCAAACATTCCGCTGCGTGATTCTAACACTTCTATCCAAAGTATGACAAATTAGATGGGGCAGATGGATACTCATCTTAACCAAGCATAGTCCCATAATTTTGATAGATTGCCATCCCAGATAGTGCAAAATTTGAAGAATGTTAGTGCCATCACCTTGCGGTTAGGCTAGACAATTGATGCACCTACTGCACCTGTACCTGATGTCCCTATTCAGATTAGTGATGGAGTTGCAACAGCAAAAGGGAAGGGTCCTATGCAACCAGAAGAGGAGCAGATTGGTAGTAGAAATCATTCAAACAGTCTTCCATCCCCCTTCCATTTCAACCAAGAGCAGTTCCAAGCAAGAAAATGGAAGAGGTGGATAAGGAGATTTTTGAGACTTTTAGAAAGGTTGAGGTCAATATACCTCTCCTTGATGCAATCAAGAAAATTCCGAGGTATGCCAAGTTCCTCAAGGAGTTGTTCACTTACAAGAGGAGGCTTAAAGGTAATAAGCAAATCAGTTTGGGCAGAAATGTGTCTGCACTCATAGGTAAACCTTTTCCTCATACTCCTGAAAAGTGTACGGATCCTAACACATTTACCATACCTTGCATCATAGGCAATAGGAAATTTGAAAATGCCATGCTAGACTTAAGAGCATCTATAAATATCATGCCTATGTCTGTTTTCAATTCTTTGCCCCTTGGACCCTTAAAACCCACAGGTGTGGTTATTCAATTGGAAAATAGAAGTACTGCCCACCCTGCTGGTGTTATTGAGGATGTTTTGGTTCAAGTTGATAAACTCATTTTCCCTACTGACTTTTATGTTCCTGAAATGGAAGAAGGGTATTCCCACAATTTAGTACCCATTATTTTAGGCAGGCCATTTTTAAGTACAACCCAAACTAAGATAGATGTTGATGCTGGTGCACTTTCTATGGAATTTGATGATTGTGTGGCTAGGTTCAACATCCATGATGTTATGAAACACCCATCTGAGGATCAATCTATCTTTCATGTTGATTTGATTGATGAATTAATTGATGAACATGTACTTCAATTCTTTCATGATGTTGACTTCCCATCTTTGCATAATTTCGTCACCTGTCTTGCATGTACTGATTCTGAAGTGTGTAGTTCTTGCATTGATCAGTTTCTGAATATTGATATTGAAACAACTGCTGATATGACTGATATAAATGCTGATACATATTTTGATCATGCACATGAATCTAATGCTTTCGGTGTTGTACCTCTCGGTCTTGATTTTATATAGTTAAAATGCACTAACCATGTTGCAGGAAGTACATGTGAATCTGACTTGATTGTTGAGGTGTAGTCCACTAGTATTGTTCAACCACCCACCTTGGAGCTTAAACCTCTACCTAGAAATCTCAAGTATGCATATTTAGACGAGGATGAGAAACTCCCAGTGATAGTGTCCACCTCCCTTCATGCCCAATGTAACATCCCAATTTCTGTAATTAATTATTTGCTTAAGTTTCTACAAATTATTATATAAATATTAGGTAAACTTTTTATGAGATGAAAGGATATATTAAAAAAAAACCCGATGTACAATATCCTTATTACGAAAAATGAAAAGAGAGAAAAAAGAAGGTATTATGGCCTTAATATACAATTGAAATTAAGGCGGTGAAGAAAAGTCGAGAAGGAATTTAAGTGGGTAAGTTAAGTCGGCCAAACAGAGAAGCACCAGATTCTGAGAAGCGAAATTGGATAGAAGAAGAAGAAGAAGAAAAGGAAGGAATTGAGAAATAAATCGGTGGAATACGAGCAAATCTTGGAGAAATAGGCATAGGTTAGATGTTTAATTTTATTCATACATTTAAGATTAGAATGTCTGATTTTGAAGATTTCGTCATGTTTGAAAGTTTGAAATTTTGTTGGAATTCTTGAAATTAGGGATAAATTATATGGTAAAATAGTTGTTTTTGAATAAAATTGGATAAGTTTCATGTTTAATTTGGGTTTGGAATTAGTTTGATCGATTCATACATGAGAATTTGAAATCTAGATGTTGACCATGGCGTACTGGGAGCGAAGATTGAAGAAAAGGATAAGGTGAGAATTTTTGAAAAAGATGAAGGGTAAAATAGTCATTTTACATCTTAGGGATATAAATGGAATTTTGAAAAATATTAAGGGTATAATGGTAATTTAATAATGGTTTCAGGACATGGAAGGAATAATAGAAAATGTTCAAGGGTAAAATAGTCATTTTCAAGACATGGAAGGAATAATAGAAATTGTTTAAGGGTAAAATAGTCATTTTCAGGACATGGAAGGAATAATAGAAAATGTTCAACGGTAAAATAGTCATTTTTAGGACATGGATGAAATAATAGAAAATATTCAAGGGTAAAATAGTCATTTTCAGGACATGGATGGAATAATAGGAAATGCTCAAGGGTAAAATAGTCATTTGGTTGGAGGAAGTAAAATTGTTAGGACATGTTATTTCTAAAGAAGGAATAAGTGTAGACCCTTCAAAAGTAGAAGCTATAATACAATGGGAACAACCTAAAACTATAACAGAAATTAGAAGTTTCTTAGGTAGGATATTATAGAAGATTTGTAGAAGGAATTTCAAGAATAGCAGGATCGTAAACCCAATTAACTAGAAAAAATCAGCCTTTTATTTGGAGCTTAGAATGTGAAAATAGTTTTCAAGAATTCAAGCATAAATTAACCACTTCTCCAGTATTAGTGTTACCCAACCCCACAGAACCTTATAAAGTATATTGTGATGCTTCATATCAAGGATTATGTTATGTATTAATGCAAAATAAGAAATTAGTGGCTTATGCTCTAGAAAACTAAGACCACATGAAAGAAATTATGCCACACATGATTTGGAATTAGCAGCTATAGTGTTTACTTTAAAAATTTGGAGACATTATCTATATGGATCTAGGTTTGATGTCTATAGTGATCATAAGAGTTTGAAATATTAATTTGATCAAAAAGAGTTGAATATGAGACGAAGAAGATGGATGAAATTTATAAAAGATTATGATTTTCAGTTATTTTATCATCCAGGAAAAGTGAATGTAGTAGCGGATGCCTTAAGTAGGAAAACTGTTCATGTTTCAACTATGGTTATTAAAGAAATGGAATTGATAGAACAATTTAGAGATTTGAATTTATACACTATTAGTGAAAATGATAGAATACAATCAGGAATGATTTCTATTAATAATGAGTTTCACTATAAAATAAGAGACAAACAAGGAGATGATGAGCTTATATTGGAAAAGAGAAAATTAATAAGGACTGATAAAGCTGAAGACTTTAATTTAGGAATGGATGATATATTAAGATTTAAACATAGTGTATGTGTGTCAGATGATAAAGAAATTAAGGACTTAATTTTAGAAGGACATAAAAGTAAATTAAGTATACATCTTGGAGTTACTAAAATGTATAAGGATTTGAAAGAAATGTTTTGGTGGCCTGGAATGAAGAAGGACGTAGCAGAATATGTTGCCCGTTGCTTAACATGTTAGAGAAATTAAAATTGAACATCAAAAGCCCTCTAGCATGTTATAGCCAATAGAAATTCCAGTCTGGAAATGGGAAAGTGTATCTATGGATTTTGTAGTGGGTTTACCCAAAACTTCTAGAAATTACAATTCTATTTGGGTGATTATGGATAGGTTAACAAAAATTGCTCATTTCATTCCAATCAATATTAAGTACTCTTTAAATAAATTAGCATTATTGCATATCAAAGAAATTGTTAGACTACATGGTGTACCAACTAGTATAGTATCAGATAGAGATCCCAGATTCGTATCTAGATTTTGGAAAGAATTCCAAAAAGCTTTCAGAAGTAAATTGCATCTCAGTTCAGCCTATCATCCTCAAATTGATGGGCAGACTGAAAGAACCATCCAGTCATTAGAAGATCTTTTAAGGGCTTGTGTATTAGAAGAAAAATCTAGTTAGGATGAAATTTTACCCTTAGTAAAATTTACATATAATAATAGTTATCACTCTAGTATAGGTATGGCTCCTTATGAAGCACTTTATGGGCGTAAGTGTAGGACACCTTTAGTTTGATGGTGAGAGTTTATTAATAGGACCCGATGTAATTCAACAAACTACCAATAAAGTGAGGAAAATTCAAGAGAGAATGAGAACTGCTCAAAGTCGACAAAAAAGTTATGCTGATAAGAGAAGGAAACCTTTAGACTTTCAGAAAGGAGGTCATGTATTTTTGAAAGTTACACCTATTACAAGAGTTGGCAGAGCTATTAAATCTAAGAAACTTTCCCCTAAATATATTGGGCCTTATCAAATTACACAACAAGTTGGAAATGTTTCCTACCATATAGCCTTACCACCTTTTCTCTCCAATCTTCATAATGTATTCCATGTGTCACAATTGAGAAAGTATATTTCAGATCCAACACATGTCATGGAACCTGATCAAGTACAGGTGAAGGAAAACCTTACCTTTGAACCAAGTCCTGTTAAGATTGAAGAAAGGAGAATTAAGCATCTAAGGGGAAAAGTTATTTCATTGGTTAAGGTTATATGGGATGACATTAGAGGTGATGCTACGTGGGGGTTAGAAGAGAAAGTGAAAGCAGAGTATCATCATCTGTTTGAATAAATGGTGACGAAAATTTTGAGGACGAAAATTTCGAGGATGAAATTTATTTAGTGGGGGAGAATCGTAACATCCCAATTTCTGTAATTAAGTATTTGCTTAAGTTCCTAGAATTTATTATATAAATATTATGTAAACATTTTATGAGAAGAAAGGATAGTTTAAAAAAAACATGATGTAGAGTATCCTTATTACAAAAAACGAAAAGAGAGAAAGAGAAGGTACTATGGTCTTAATATACAATTGAAATTAAGGCGGTGAAGAAAAGTCGAGAAGGAATTTAAGTTGGTAAGTTAAGTCTATAAATAGGATGAAATTGGACAACTAATTCACAGCCAAATAGAGAAGTACCAGATTCTGAGAAGTGAAATTTAAAAGAAGAAGAAGAAGAAGAAGAAGAAAGGAAGGAATTGAGAAATAAATCGGTGGTATACTAGCAAATCTTGGAGAAATAGGAATGTGTTAGATGTTTAATTTTATTCATACGTTTAAGAACAGAATGTCTGATTTTGAAGATTTCGTCATGTTTGAAAAGTTTGAAATTTTGTTGGAATTAATGAAATTAAGGATGAATTATATGGTAAAATTGTTGTTTTTGAATTAAATTGGATAGGTTTCATTTTTAATTTGGGTTTGGAATTAGTTTGATTGATTAATACTTGAGAATTTAAAATCTGGATGTTGGTCATGGCATACTGGGAGTGAAGATTGAAGAAAAGGATAATGTGGGAATTTTTGAAAAAGATCAAAGGTAAAATAATCATTTTACATCTTAGGGATATAAATGAAATTTTGAAAAGATTAAGGGTATAATTGTAATTTAATAATGATTTCAGGACATGGAAGGAATAATAGAAAATGTTCAAGGGTAAAGTAGTCATTTTTAGGACATGGAAGGAATAATAGAAATTGTTCAAGGGTAAAATAATCATTTTTAGGATATGGAAGGAATAATAGAAAATGTTCAAGGGTAAAATAGTCATTTTCAGGACATGGATGGAATAATAAAAAATGTTCAAGAATAAAACAGTCATTTTTAGGACATGGATGGAATAATAGGAATTATTCAAGGGTAAAAGAGTCCTTTTTAGCCCTTAGGGACATTGTAGACCCCAAATCTTGCCCGACCTCAAAATAAAGAGCAGAAGACCTCCAATTCGAAGATGGGCAAGGCCTAAAAGGTCCCTAGGATAGACTAATATGCTCCATATTAGAGTAGGAAGGTTTTTTGTATAGAAAAAATAAGGAATTCCACCTGGAAGGCCGAGACCGCCATCTCGTTTGGCGAGACGGCCTTCTCGCCACTCACCAAGGCGAGACCGCCGTCTCATTTGGCGAGACAGCCTTCTCGCCATTTATCAAGGGTGAGACGACCGTCTCGACCTTGTTAGGCGATACGGTTGTCTCAACCTGACAGGCGCGAATCCCTATAAAAGGAGGGCGCGTTCCCCTCCTTTCCCTTTTGTAATTCTTTGAAATTCTTCTCCTAGGATCCCTTCGAAGCATTTCTGGAGTTTCTTAGCATTCTTAGAGGGTATTCTGTACCGTTTTGAGGAAGAGCGACCAACGTTGTAGAGTGAAGGATTACCAAAAAGCATCCTACTTCAAGAATATTAATTACGAAAGTGTGCTTCGAAGGTTTCCACACTTTCTCCCTATCTTTTACCACTTTTTTTTTACATTTATCCGTGAATTAGTTGTTAGGGCCATATAGTCAATATCTTAAATTCCGCAAACAAATAAAGGGTAAAAGCATCATTTTAAAGGTTCATTTATGAAATAAACGGCCCATCATAGGGAACCCGAAAGGGGTGTTGTAGGGAAGCTAACACCTTCCCTACACGTAACTAACTCATTTACTCAACTCTAGTTATAATGGCCAAAGTTGGTTTTTCAAAACCAACGCCTTCTTTTTTCTCCTTTTCCAATGTTTCCGAATAAAACATTGGTGGCGACTCCAAAACCCATTTTCGAAAACCTCGCCTTTAGGTCCAACCCGGTTATCGGACAACCTAAAGGCGTTGTAACTCCGACCGTCTCTTTTGACGGCGGTGACAGATGGCGACTCCACTGGGGAAGCCTAGAGAGTTGATCCTATTTAGTGAAGGGCCAGTTTAATAAATGAACTTAAAAATTTTGCTTTTACCCTACTTTGTTTTATAACATGTTTTATTTGTTTGGCTTTAATAACTGTTGTTTGTTTATTTTATGTAATTGTTTGAAATACAAACTGTACACAAACCTTTGCACACAACAGTTCCCTCTATACCTTGGGGAAAGTGAGAAATCCATAGGGAGTGGGTGGAAGGTACGATTTGCCGTAGTGAGGGCCATGAGCCCACCGGTATGATCGGAAACCACCACTCAAGGTGATATCCTTCCTCTTTTGACACAAAGACTGACTACGGCCCTCGTGCCATGCATGGTCGGAAGGCTGGAGAGTGGGGACCCTATAATGGGGGCACCTTGGGGGCCTGGCCTTGGTGAGAAAAAGTAGAACTACCCTGAATATGCACTCTTCTGCAGGAAAACCCTACCTCGTAATTAAAACGTCATCCTACTTGTTCACGGATGAGTGGATTGTGTGTGCATTTGTTTGTTGCATTTGATTGCATAGCATAACCAAACAATAGATAAAAATAGAAAAACTAAAAAATATTTTCGCAATAAACACCCTTATCTCGGACAGTCTGCCTTTTAGCTAGCCTGGTTTCAGGTTCTTTGTAAGCTAAGTAGCCACGCAGTCCGACAAAAGAGATAAGGGTCGTTAAAATTATTATTTCGCAATAAACCATTTTATCTCAAACAGTCTGTCTTTTAGTTAGCCTAGTTTCAGGTTCTTTGTAAGCTAAGTAGTCACGCAGTCCGACAGAAGAGATAAAAGGTTATAAAATAAAACCCAATAAAATAAAAATGGGATCTTGTTCACAATCATCAAATTCATAAAACATCCATAAAGGTAGTTTATTTTCTTTTTAAAAAAAATACAAAAACCAAACACTATCATGCATAATGTAGAAATAAAACATGATAATGTTTAGGAAAAATAAACACTTGCATGCATGCCTGCATTAAGCATCATATTCATAGCATGCATTTTGGTTTTTAGAAAATGGAGGGGACTGGTAGACAATTGAAGAAAGTGGATATTCCCCGATACCATGCAAAGAAGTTAGAACGACTCTGCGCATTGATGCCATCAGAGGTCCGCTACAACTTCAAAAAATCCTACGGACGGATTCTCGACCTGCTGAAGATCTGTGTCAATCCTATTTTCATCAGGATTCTAGTTCATTTTTGGAACTCTAGTCTACACTGCTTCAAATTCCCACAATTCGATATGGTGCCCACTTTGGAGGAGTATGAGATTATGTTAAAATGACCTAAGTCAGCAGGGATCCATATTCATCATAAGGCATATACTCTTGCAGAACAAGTCGTTGCCATCATCCAATTGCCATCTTGGCAGACTACCCTGATAGCAAAAGGGAATGTCCAGGGTTGGAAAGTATCAATGCTAGTGTCGCCGCCGTCCGTTCCGACGTCCTGGGACATCTCGAACGTTTATGCGAGCGGTCGCGAAAAGATGGTTGAGACTCGCATTTTTGATTAAAACATGTTCATTGCTTCCGAGGTGCTCAACACTGAACTATCCTCTAATAGAAGCAAGGTTTTCGAAAAGGGTTCTTTTGGAGTCGCCACCAATGTTTTGACCATAAACATTGGAAAAGGAGAAAAAGGCATTGATTTTAATAAAAACCAACTTGGCCATTATAACCAGAGTCGGGTAAGGGAGTTAGTTACGTGTGGGGAAGGTATTAGCACCCCACAACGCCCCTTTCGGGTTCCCTATGACGGATTAATTCATTTAAGTAAAGATTATAAGAAATTACGCTATTACCCTCTTTTATTCGTACAGTTATTTAAATATGGCTATCTACATGGTTTTATCTATATTGTATACAGAAAGCAGTAAAAGGGAAGAGAATTGAGAAGAACCTCCGAAGCAAGCTTTATATTATAAGTCCTTTATACAGAGGATGCTTTGCGGCAATCCTTTGCTCTACAACAACTCTCCTCTCAAATACAGACTCGACTCGACTAAGATTTCTACAAGAATCGAATGCCGGAATACAAATTCCTTAACTGATTTTTACCTATTAAAGGCAATCAGAAAGATCATTCGAAGGAGGGAGAGAAGAAGACAAGTCTTGGAGTTGTCTGGGGTGTGAGGTGTGACAAAATGAGGCTCCTATTTATGGATTTCGCGGCTTGGACATCTGGGACGGCCATCTGGGTTGGGACGGCCGTCCCAACTGCACATTTTACACTGGGTCAATCTGGGACGGCCTGTTGTGTTTGGGACGGCCGTCCCAATTGAATTTGGGGGTTTGGGACGCGCGTCCCAAAGGTGAGACGTGCGTCTCACATGCAATTTTGGTGTTTGGGACGGCCTGTTGTGTTTGGGACGGCCGTCCCAGTTTGGGACAGCTGTCCCAACCTGTTTTGGCATGCCTCCGCGTTTTTGGGACCCCCGGGAAGCTTTCCTTTCCTTTTTCGGACATAGATTGATGCCGATGTGTGTTCGTTGAAGCTTTATCTTCATGTAGGAAGTCTTATTGGCCTTCATTAAAGTGTCGGGCGAGCTTTATCTCTGTGTAGGAAGTCTCCTTTGCCTTTATTGTGTGGATGGGTGACCTCCGTCTTATTGCGAGAAGTCTTCTTTTCTTTTATTTGGGAAGCCGGGTGAACTTTGTCTTTGTGTGAAATTCTCCTAGCTTTTATTTGAGAGGCCGGGAAAAATTAGGGGTCTACAGCTGCCCCCCCTTCACCTGCCAAACTAATTTGTTGGTTTAATATACCGACAAAGTTAGTTGGTAGGGGAAGGAGTTAACCCTTTTGCCCGGTCATCCTTCAAATGCTGCTCCTTGCTGATCCTCCGGATGATAAATATTTTGATATGTACCAACCCCTATCTGGTTTGAGTCTTATTTTGTAAGATTTTGGTGAGTACTTACCCTCACCTGGTATGAGTCTGCATTTTGCCAGACTCTTGTGGGTACCTACCCCCACTAGGTATAAACCTTGTTTTACAAGGCTTTGGTGAGTACCTACCCTCACCCGGTATGAGTTCGCATTTTGCTAAACTCTTGTGGGTACTTACTCCCGAGGTGCTCAACACTGAACTATCCTCTAATAGGAGTAAGGTCTTTGCAACCCATTTTTTGAAATGCTTCAGGTGAGTATTTTTACTCTACCCGAGGCATTTTGCTAAGTTTTGATGAGTACCTATCCTCATCTGGTAAAAAAACCTTATTTTTAAGGTATTGGTGGGTACCTACCCCCACCTGGTACGAATCTGCATTTTTGCTAGATTCTAGTGGTTTTTACACCTCCACTTGGTGTGAACCCGCATATTGACTAGGTTCTAGTGGATTTTACACCCCCACTGGGTGCGAACCTGCATATTGACTAGGTCCTAATGGATTTTATACCCCTATTGGGTGCGAACCTGCATATTGACTAGGTTCTAATGGATTTTACACCCCTATTGGGTGCGAACCTGCATATTGACTAGGTTTTAGTGGTTTTTACACCCCCACTGGGTGTGAACCTGCATATTGACTAGGCTCTAGTGGTTTTTACACCCCCACTGGGTGCGATCCTGCATATTGACTGGGTTCTAATGGATTTTACACCCCCATTGGGTGCGAACCTGCATATTGACTAGGCTCTAATGGATTTTACACCCCCATTGGGTGCGAACCTGCATATTGACTAGGCTCTAGTGATTTTTACACCCCCACTGGGTGCGAACCTGCATATTGACTAGGCTTTAGTGGTTTTTACACCCCCACCGGGTGCGGACTCGCATATTGACTCGGGTTCTAATGGATTTTACACCCCCATTGGGTGCGAACCCGCATATTGACTAGGCTCTAATGGATTTTACACCCCCATTGGGTGCGAACCCGCATATTGACTAGGCTCTAGTGGTTTTTACACTCCCACTAGGTGTGAACCTGCATATTGACTAGGTTCTAATGGATTTTACACCCCCATTGGGTGCGAACCTGCATATTGACTAGGCTCTAGTGGTTTTTACACCCCCACTGGGTGCGAACCTGCATATTGACTAGGTTCTAATGGAGTTTACACCCCCATTGGGTGCGAACCTGCATATTGACTAGGTTCTAATGGATTTTACACCCCCATTGGGTGCGAACCTGCATATTGACTAGGCTCTTCTCATTCAATCTTTTGATTGATGAGTTCATACCCTTAACGGGCTTTCAGAGAAGTGTTGGCGGCTTACTGTCTTTGATCATGTGCCTATTCCTTGGGGAATGATTTGGTTTTTTACCTTGACTTTTTAGTCATCCGGTTTTACCGAGGATTTCATTGTTTTGGCTTTTTCTTTTAGCCATCCGGCTTTTGCCGGGGATTTCATTGTTTTGGCTTTTTCTTTCAGCCATCCGGTCTTGGCCGGGGATTCTTTGTTTTGGCTTTTTCTTTCAGCCATCCGGTCTTGGCCAGGGATTCTTTGTTTTGGCTTTTTCTTTTAGCCATCCGGCTTTTGCCAGGGATTCTTTGGGTTTTGGCTTTTCCTTTTAGCCATCCGATCTTTGCCGGGGATTCTTTGTTTTTGGCTTTTTTTTGTTTAGCCATCCGGCTTTGCCGGGGATTCTTTGCTGGCTGCCTCTTATTTAGGCGGGAATCCACTGGGGATTTGTTGATTTTTTATTGTGCCTCTTGATTAGGCCGGTGCTTCAATAGTGGTGAAGGCTTTTTACTTGTTGTTTTTCGCCTCTGAATAGGCTGATGTTCTACTTGAGGATATTTGTTCTTGATAATACCTCTGAGTAGGTGGATGCTTTTTGAAAGCTTTGTGCTTGTATTACCTCTTATAGGTTGATTTCCCATTTCTTGGGGATATCAGTTTTTTGCTTGCCTTAGGCATTCTTGGGAGTGAAGGTTTTGCACTTCGCTGGGGATATTCCTATTGGGTGTTCCAGATGGTTAACTCCCTGAGGATATGAGTTTTGTATTTTGCCTTTTGATGGTAGGCTTGCTGGGGGATTTTCTTTTTGGTGATCCACCAGGGATTTGGTTGTTTCCTGGGGATCTATTTTGAATTGCCCCCTAGGGAGGGATGAAGTTTTTGACTCCTTATTGGCTGCTATTTGAGTTGGCTTTGCCTATGCTCTTATTCCTGCTGGGGAATGGGTTTATATGTGCGCCTTTTATGCACATTGGCTTTTTTCTTTGGATGAAGAGATATCTTTTTCTCTTTTCTTTTTGATGATCCCTGGGGAAATTTTCTTTTCTTGGGGGATCTAATCCTTGTTTTGAATTTTTATGATGGAGTTTTGGCTCTAACTTTTGTGAGGCTCTTTATTGAGCGGAATGAAGAGTTTTTCTTCTTTTTCTTTTTTGGGATTCACCGAGGAGTCTGTCGATTTCCTGGGGATCCAAATTTGATGGAGTCTTGGCTCCTGGATTTGTGAAGCTTCTTATTTGTGCTGGAAGATGGAAATTTTTGTTTTCCTCTTTTTGTCTTTTTGTAGACTTTTCTTGATATACTTTTCTTGGAGATTTTTTTATTTGGCCTTTTTCGTTGTGGCCTTTATTGGGGAATGAAAGTTTTTCTTTCTTTCTTTTCGTTGCCCCCTGGTGATATGGAGGATTTGACTCCATATTTTCTTTGATGGACTCTTATGTAGTCCTTATTCTCCTTATTATCCTTTTGGGGAAATGGCGGAGATTCTGGATGAGTTTGCTTGATGACTCATGTGGCGATGAAACTGAGTCGTGAGGTAAATTTTTTTTTTGTTTTGCCTCTGGAGTAGGCAAGGATCCTCTTGGGGATGATCAAGCCTTTCCGGTGGCTTTTCTATGTTGACGGTTTCCTTCTTCTTGGATGGAAGGATGCTGATTGAGGTTTTAAATGATTGTGGTTGACGACTCATGTGATGATGATGCTGAGTCGTGGAGTAAGATTTTTTTTTTGTTTTGCCTCTGGAGTAGGCAAAGATCCTCTTGGGGATGATCAAGCCTTTCCGTTGGCTTTTTCATGTTAATGGTTTCCTTCTTTCTTGGATGGAAGGATGGTGGTCTGATCTTTAAATGACCATGGTTGACGACTCATGTGATAATGATGCTGAGTCGTGGAGTAATCTTTTTGTTTTGCCTTTGGAGTAGGCAAGGATCCTCTTGGGGATTATCGAGCATTTCCGTTGGCTTCTTTTTTCGATGTTCCTTCTTTTATTGGTGTAGAAGGTTAGAGCTAGTTTCCTTGAAGCTCTTTATTCTGCTAGAATGGTTTTGATTTCGCCTTTCGCGATTTTGATTTTCATTTAGAGGCTGGATTTTGGCGCCTTTTATTTCCAATCATAAGCATGGATACTATCCTTCTTATATGCATGTTTATTATTCTTGTTTGAAGAAAATTATTTTTCTTGATTTTGACAAAGTCGTATTATGCAACTACTTTGTGTGTGAATGTCCTAAATGCAATCTATTTGTTTATTCATTTTTGATGCATTTAGAAAGTAACTGGCCTTCTCCTGTTGGCTTCTCATGAATATGCCGATGGGCTCCTTTCTTTATGACCATGATGGGCTCCTCCTTTATGATGATGGGCTCTTCTTTTATTAATCTTTTGGTCTTAGCCCTATCTTTTGCCTAGACCACCCTTTGCGGGTTTTCGATCTAGCGGGCTGCTTTAATTTTTGCCTAGAATATCTTAGGGGGCTTTTGCCTTATCTTTTGCCTAGATCATTCTTTTGGGATTTCCGATCTAGCAGGCTACCCTAGTTTTTACCTAAGAATATACTAGCAGGCATTTATTATTTTCTTTTTTTTGTTATGCTTCGCTTTTTTAGATGCATGCTTGATCTTTGATTAAAGGTCTTTGCGCATATTTATGGTTTATCAATAAAGAGGCATTTCCATAATATTTGGTCAAGAGAAAGGAAATGAAAAGGAATTTTTATTGATAAAAGAGCAAAAGTTTTATTTCTTTTATAGAAGGATTTCAAAGGGTATTTAGAAGAATGGGTGGTCAGGGTTGGCTGTACTGTTTTAGGCTTATACAGTCATGTCTATGATATCTGCCCCCTGGTTCTCCAAATTGCTTCAATTGAGATGCCTGAGCTCAGAGTGAAGACTATGCAGACTGCTTGCTTCTGGAAGAATGTTACTTTAGCCGCCTTTTCGGTTTTCGACTAAAGTGACCATTGCTCTTAGTTTTTTTTTATTTACTTTTTTTTTTACCTCTTCTTTTTGCCTAGGACCTATCCTAGCGAGGAATATGGACCCTATCTTTTGCCCAGGAATGTCCTTTGCGGATTTTCATTCCTGACGGGTCTTGAGCAATGTCTTCAAGCATAATACTTCTTCACCGTACGGGAGTTGATTAGGTGTCGAAGTTCTTTTCCATTCATATTGGCAAGGATAAGAGCCCCTTCCGAGAAAGCTCATTTGACCACAAAGGGTCCTTCATATTTTGTTGCCCATTTTCCAATTTTATTCTTCTGGGCCGGAAGCAACTTATTTACCATTAAATCCTTCTTATGGTAAATATGAGGGTTGACTTCTTCGTAAGCCTTTTTTATTTTCCTTTGATAGGCTTGCTCACGACATATAATATTCAGCCGTTTTTCTTCCATAAGGTTTAACTGGTTATATCGGCTTTGAACCCCCATTCAGCTTCTGTTAAGTTTACTTCCATCATTATGTGCTTTTGTCAACATGATTAGCTGTACCGATTTGCCGTCTCGGATCTTTGCTATAACCGAAGAGTAATCATTTTGAATGTAGAGCAATTGTCATGTCAATGCCCCTCTTCCTTTCCTTAGGGATTTCAATCCTCCTATTGATCACTATATTTCCACATTTCCCAGTCAACTACTTGAATGCTTTGTGGTGAAGGGTCAAGAGAATAGAAGGAAAGGGATTTATTGCAAAGGCTTGTGTTTTAGTGAGATTTTTTTTTTTTTGAAATAATATTTTTTGTAAGAATGGCTAGCCAGGGTTGGTCAGTGTTTAGGCTAGTTCAAACAAACTTTTTGTTTTAATGAGGTAGCGTCTTCAGCTGATTACTTTATGACTGATTAACATTCCTAGTCTGCCTAGGATTTTTCCCTTTTATCTTTTTATCTTGGCCTTTGACCTTGACGGGCTTCTTTTAATAATAATTTCTTTTCTCAAACATTGTTGAAACACGATTTTCTTATTCGTGTCTCTAGCTAATGAATCATGTTAACTTTGGCTTCATTTTGTGTATGGCGTTTTGATTATTTTGATGCATTTTGGAACAAAACGTTTGTCTAAACAGGGTTATTTAATGGGGTATAGACATGTTTAGCAGGAAAAGAAGCAGATAGTAAGAATAGCATTCTTTTATAATTTCAGGGAAATGCGTGCCCTAAAGATGCTCGGGGGTCGGGCACACCCGAGGAGTGATCTCTAATAGTCATTGGGTTTACATCCCTTAGAATCAGAAGAAGGACATCTAATGACTAATGCTACCCTTGATGCTAATATCCCTCCTTTTTGGAAGATCGTCTTTTTAAGGTACGGAGGGGAGACTTCCCTTTTCATCGTACAACTTGTCCTTTTGTAGGGTTGTTCTTTAAAGGATTATCCTTAAAATCTAGGATGTCTCTTATTCCTTGAACATCCTTTCCAAGCCCTTGCCTGGGTTGTATCCATATCTCTTCATTATATGGGCCACTTTTAAACTGCTAGGATGTCTTTCCATATTTTCAAATGTCTTCTTCAGCCGCATCCATTTAAGGTATGGTAGACGGTTTGCTGATTCGAATCTAGTCTTTAACTTGAACCATGATCAATTTGTCACCTACCACGCATTTGATTTTTCGGTGGAGCGTTGAAGAAACTGCCTTAGCACTTTGAATCCAAGGTCTACTCAATCTTCCCCTTGGATTTTTTTCTTTTTCCTCTTCGGTTTCTTTATTTTTCCTTTGTTTTTAGGAGTATTATCTTGTAGCTCCTTGGGGAATAAATTCTTTTGCTTCCCGTCGTGCCCCCAATACTGACTATATTGGAGATATCTTCATTGACGGACAATTCTTCTGTGCATATCCACAGTACAACTTTTATCCAATGTATAAGCGCAAAGGCGTTATTGCCCCTTCCCTGACATTATCAATTTGGGTACTGATATTTTCTTCTTTCTTATTATCTCCTTGTCCCAAATTGATGGCCTTAGTCTTTTCCTGATGGGGCTATATCAATTAAGCTTCTTTTCTCCAATAGTCTTTGCATGTCCGGGGAAATGGTCCCCTCCTCACTGTCTGACTTAATCCATTCGCCTTCGGCTTTCAGATCCCGCAGAGAGTTTTCAATCATAGACATGACTGTTTATATGGTCTATATTTGGGTTTAGATTTTATTCAATTATTTTGGAATGAGAGAGAAAAGAATAACAAAGAATATGAATATTATGAATAATGCCTCGTTGTATTGATAGAAGAAAATATTTACAAAGCCCATTTTAATCAAAAATCTCGTGATCATGGGCGGGGATCACGAGAGATACATCGGAAGCTTTTTGATATATTTTTTTTATTATCTATTTTTTGTGTTTTATTTTTATTAGATGACAAAATGATGAGCCCTAAATTGCTGATCTTCCCATCCTTCATTCGAGCTTGGAAAGAGGCTGGTCATCTACTTTTGGAGTAGATGCATCAAAGGTAATCCACCCTGCTTCTATTAGATTCTGGACCTTGTGCCTTAAGGTCACACAGTTTTCAACGGAGTGTCCCGGAGCGCCCGAATGGTAATCACAGTTTTCATTAGACTTGTACCATTCTGGATATGGTGGCTCTATTTTCTTGGGAGGGACACGCACAAGGAGCTTGGCGTCCAACAATTTCAGAAGCAGACTTCCATAGGAGGTAGGTATGGAAGTTAATTTCCTCTCCTGTCTGCGTGACTTGGTCTGTTGCAAGGAGGAAGAAGGTGTGGCAAAGTTTATGGCATTTACACTTCCCTCCTTTTTCTTGCCAAAGGGCTTCTTGAATGATACGTGGGATTTCTTAAACTTGGGAGGGAATTGAGTATTTTCGACATCGGTTACCTCCTTTACATCAAATTTGTATCCCTCTAATGCCCTTAATCTCTCCTCTAAGGCAAAAATTCGTTGCTCAGAGACCTCATTGTGGAAGCATTGTTGGTACATTAACTCTGTCAATTGCGCCATCTGTTCTTTTATGGCATTAATCTCGGCGGTGAGCATACGGTTCTGTTCCTCTAATTGCTCCATCTTCTTAGCTTTCTTAGCACGAGTGAGGACGGGCGGAAGACCAGCCACTTTCTAAATGATTTAGAGATTTTTATTATAGCTTTTTATTATGAATGATTAGTGTGAGATAAATATGTTGTAGACAATAGCTTTGGTATCTTCTCAAAAGCCTATGTTTTAAGGAGTACCATACCCACTTCAGTGTGATGGTTCCCTTTTTTTCAAAAGGTTATCATCATACCTTAGCGCACTTATCTCTTCTAGGAAGGTGATAAACGCACTTGGGTCTCTTTCGCTATTGTCTAAGGATATCTAATGTATCCTAGAATGAATGTGCTTTATGCATGCACTACAAAAATATATTTTTTTTTATGACAACAGATATTGAAAGTGGAATAACTTTTGACTGGGTTGTCCGATTTGGACGCACAGCATGTCAAAACGAAGAGAAAAGGGTGAGGAACCAAGCTGCAAATGCCGTAGGCGATTTGGCCTAGTAATTTTCCCAAAAAACACTCCTAAGACCCATTTTTTGGAGGTTTATTAAAATGATGCATATTTTTCTTAGTGCATTTATTTTCTCTCTTAGTTTTTCCACTTATTGGATGATGTGGTATGAACGATACGACTTTGCCAAGAATCTTTTTATTATAAAAAGGCATTTTTATGGCTTTCAATTGTTTCTATATTTTTTATGGCCCTTTATCTCTTCTGTCGGTCAACGTGACTACTTAGCTTACAAAGAACCTGAAACCATGCTAGCTTAACTGAAGACTGTCCGAGATAAAGGTCTTTTATCTTATCACTTTTTGTGATTTTTAGGGTTTTTTCAGTTTTTTGTTTGTTGTATGATTACCCTATGCTAATGCATCAATACAAATGCAGCAAACGTATGCACACACAATTCATACATCCACGAGCAGAGCCATGCTTATTTAATCATGAGGTAGGGTTTTCCTGCAGAAACGTGCTTGGTTTAGGCGGTTCTAACTGTTCTCACCAGGCCAAAGGTCCCCAAGGTGCCCCCATTATAGGGACCTCTCAATCTTTCAGTCCTCGGGTCATGCACGTAATTCTGTGGCGACATCCTTAGACCAAAAGAAGAGAGTTATCACCTTGAGTTGGTGGTTTCCGACAACGGTTGTAGCCCCGTGTGCCAACAAGCCGGTCGTATCTGCCACCCACTCCCTATAGGTATTCACTCTTGCCCCTGGGTATAGAGGGACTGTTGTGTGCAAGGGTTTTTGTGTGCAGTTTGTATTTCAAACAATTTGCAAAAATAATCATACAACAGTTATTTAAAGCCATACAATAAAAATACAGAAAAGGGTAAAGGCGTAATTTCAAATCTTTACTTAGTTTGAATTTTTCCGTCACTAAATGGGATCAACTCTCTAGCTTCCCCAGTGGAGTCGCCATCTATCGCCGCCGTCCGTTCCGACGTCCTGGGACATCTTGAACGTTTATGCGAGCGGTCGCGAAAAGATGGTTGAGACTCGCGTTTTTGTTTAAAACATGTTCATTGCTTCCGAGGTGCTCAACATTGAACTATCCTCTAATAGAAGCAAGGTTTTCGAAAAGGGTTCTTTTGGAGTCGCCACCAATGTTTTGACCATAAACATTGGAAAAGGAGAAAAAGGCATTGATTTTAATAAAAACCAACTTGGCCATTATAACCAGAGTCGGGTAAGGGAGTTAGTTACGTGTGGGGAAGGTATTAGCACCCCACAACGCCCCTTTCGGGTTCCCTATGACTGATTAATTCATTTAAGTAAAGATTATAAGAAATTACGCTATTACCCTCTTTTATTCGTACAGCTTATTTAAATATGGCTATCTACATGGTTTTATCTATATTGTATACAGAAAGCAGTAAATAGAGCAGTAAAAGGGAAGAGAATTGAGAAGAACCTCCGAAGCAAGCTTTATATTATAAGTCCTTTATACAGAGGATGCTTTGCGGCAATCCTTCGCTCCACAGCAACTCTCCTCTCAAATACAGACTCGACTCGACTAAGATTTCTACAAGAATCGAATGCCGGAATACAAATTCCTTAACTGATTGTTACCTATTAAAGGCAATCAGAAAGATCATTCGAAGGAGGGAGAGAAGAAGACAAGTCTTGGAGTTGTCTGGGGTGTGAGGTGTGACAAAATGAGGCTCCTATTTATAGATTTCGCGGCCTGGACATCTAGGACGGCCGTCTGGGTTGGGACGGTCGTCCCAACTGCACATTTTACACTAGGTCAATCTGGGACGGCCTGTTGTGTTTGGGACGGCCGTCCCAATTGAATTTGGGGGTTTGGGATGCACGTCCCAAAGGTGAGACGTGCGTCTCACATGCAATTTTGGTGTTTGGGATGGCCTGTTGTGTTTGGGACGGCCGTCCCAGTTTGGGACGGCTGTCCCAACCTGTTTTGGCCTGCCTTCGCGTTTTTGGGACCCCCGGGAAGCTTTCCTTTCCTTTTTCGGACATAGATTGATGCCGATGTGTGTCCGTTAAAGCTTTATCTTAATGTAGGAAGTCTTATTGGCCTTCATTAAAGTGCCGGGCGAGCTTTATCTCTGTGTAGGAAGTCTCCTTTGCCTTTATTGTGTGGATGGGTGACCTCCATCTTATTGCGAGAAGTCTTATTTTCTTTTATTTGGGAAGCCGGGTGAACTTTGTCTTTGTGTGAAATTCCCCTAGCTTTTATTTGAGAGGCCGGGCAAAATTAGGGGTCTACAGCTAGAAGACCATTTGTCCTCTTTGGCTGAAAGGGCAGAATGGTATGCTTTTAAGAAAACCCTGGATTTAATTGTATTTGGAACGATACTATTTCCCTTCCACCTCGACACAGTGGATCAAGCCGTCATGGACGCATTCTTCTCCTGGGACGTGAACTCGAAGAGTTCCTTGCCTGCACTTCTTGCCGACACCTTGCTTTCGATGGAATTTTATCACCAGAAGCAAGGAAGAACACTCAGATGCTACTCTTCACTGCTATTTGTGTGGGGTATCACACATTTCTACGCCTCCAGTCCCATGGGGATGTTCCCCGACCCTTTGAGAAGCTTCTCCAAAATCCCTCTCCACCGACGCCTGACCATGGAGTGGAAGGTCGAGTTGGAACAATGGGATGCCAACCGTTTATCTTGTGTATGTCCTTAGTTCCGACCCGGCCCAATCCTCATTAGATATGGGGATTATCCAAGTATACCGTTAATAGGACTTAGGGGTTGCATAGCCTATTCTCCAAAAGTAACTATGAGACAACTCATGAGGACCCAAACCGCGATATCACGGGAAGAGCTCGGAGGACTATGTTTCTTCAGAGACCCATGCACTATTGCTAATTCACTTGTTGTACGAAGAGCATGGGAGAAACCAGTCTTCATGGGAGATAGAGAGCTAGGAAAAGCTCGAGTAGTTGTCTCCAATGACTATGAGGAGTGGAGAAGAAATAGAGGGATGTCACAACCATCCGCCCCACCTGTTGCGCCTTCAAATAGTGGAGAGCTTCAAACCAGAGTCGATGCCTTGACCCAGAGGATAGAAATCATGGGAGCCCAGATGAGGGCCCTTGAGGAAAGAGAGCAAGAATTTATCCTCACCATAGACGGTCTACAGAGGCAATGCAAGAAGAAGGATCACGAAATAGAGCGCCTCAAGGATCAGTGTGTTGATTCTAGTGAGGAAGTTATCCGAGCATCCAAAACTGCCAGAATCAGCTCAGATAACCAACTTCAAGAAATGACCGCCAAATCAGCACGACTTGAGGCCGAATGTGCAAAACAGACTCAAACGATCAAGGAATTGCTACAAGACCTCGCAAGGACTCGGTCTGAAATACGCCAGGAGCGGGAGGCTACCTAGAGGCTTAACATAAGCATTGCTGAACTGCGCTGCAAAGAAATAGATGAATTACACTACTACAAAATATGCTTTCAACGTCGCCATTTAACTTCGGTTAAAGCTGAGTCGACATTAAATACACTTTCAACGTCAGTTGGTTAAAAAACGACGTTGAAAGTTGAATGTTGGACACATTCTACGTCAGTTTTTAGTCAACCGACGTAGAAAGCACTTTTCACGTCGGTTCGAGATGAACCGACGTTGAAAGTCCTTTAATTGACACTTTCAATGTCGGTTTTTAGTCAACCAACGTACAAAGCACTTTCCACGTCGGTTCCAGATGAACCGACGTTGAAAGTCTTTTAATTGACACTTTCAACGTCGGTTCCTAGATGAACCGACGTTGAATGTGTTTTCACCCAAAAATTCTCTTAAGTTAAAGAATTGTCGCTGATAGGATTCAAACCCAGTATTTTACTTAAGTTAAAGAATTGTCACTGACAGTGATTTGAACCCAGTATTTTAGAGTTGAAAGTTGATACTCCAACCACTAAACTACTCGTAATTTTCTCGATAATAACTTACAAATAAATTATATTTATATACAAATAAATATATATCCGTGTAAATATATATTTATTTATATATATTTTTTGGAAAGTGTTTTTATTTTTTTCAAGAAAAATTCACTTAAATTAGAGAATTGTCACTGATAAGATTCGAATCCAATATTTTAGAGTTGAAAATTGATACTCCAACCACTAAATTACTATAATTTTTTTATAATAATTTACAAATAAATTATATTTATATACAAATAAATATATATCCGTGTAAATATATAAATATAGAATATATAAATACAAATATATTTATATATTTTGATATATTTATATATATTTATATAGTTATATATTTATATGTTGGATGTGAGGGAGCGTTCGAGAGTGAAAGTGAGATTGACTCTCGCTTGAGTGAAAATACGTTAAAGCTCACGAAAATTGACTCGCTCAAGCGAAAATTGGTATTTTTCGCTTGAGCGAATGATGCGTTTCCCAAATTGATTTTATATCATTATATAAATAAATTATAAATATTATATTCTGTCATTAAATTACAAACCCATATAAAGAGACCCACTCACAAATTTGGCATCAAATTTTGAAAACTCACTCGACACACACTTTCACCTTCGAGCGTGCCCTCACATCCAACATATAAATATATAATTATATAAATATATCAAAATATATAAATATATTTGTATTTATATATTTATATATTTACATGGATATATATTTATTTGTATATAAATATAGTTTATTTGTAAGTTATTATCAAAAAATTTGAGTAGTTTAGTGGTTGGAGTATCAACCTCCAACACTAAGGTACCGAGTTTGAATCCGTCAGCTGACAAAAAATTAATTTGGTAATGCTCTAAACTTCAAAAAATATGATAAATAATAAAAATATAATATAAAAGAGAGAGAGACCTAATAAAAATATAATATAAAAGTTGGTAATGCTCTAAACTTCAAAACAATATGATAAATAATAAAAACATAATATAAAAGAGAGAGAGAGACCTAATAAAAATATAATATAAAAGAGAGGGGGATTTCTAGATAAATAGAGGGGTTGGAAATAAATTAAAATTTTCGATTTGAAAAATCAGACTTTCCACGTCGGTTCTGGAACCACCATTGAAGGCCTTCCAGAACCGACGTGGAAAGCCTTATTTGTAGTAGTGTTAGCTCAGTATGGCCAGGTGCTACAAGAAAGAGACCGAGCCCTTGCGAGACTCGATGAGTTACAAGCCTTGGTCGTCCACCAGGAGGCTCAAAGGTACAACGAAGATATGAGCTAGGCGGTCCAAAAATAGCTCGAAGCACTCGCTCGTCATGTCCGGGAAGCCGAAAGAGAATTACATAGAGATTAGGACCCGCCTGTGGGTTTCTTTAGGCTTTTCTGTTTTTGTCAAAAAGTGATTCTTTAGGCTTTTCTTTTTACACCTTCAACGCTCCACCAGAAAGTCAAGTTTATAGTAGATGACAAACTGGTCACAGTCCAAGTAGAAGATGATATCATGATCAGTGGACCATCTACCCAACCTTATGTGGATGCGGCTGAAGAGGCCCTTGAAACATCTTTTCAAGCTCTTGAAATTGCCAATGTAGAGAGACTTCCCAATAATACGAAGGTAGCACGCATGATGATAAAGCATGGTTACCATCCTGGCCAAGGAATAAGGGAACCCCCAGAATTCAAAGATAACCCTCTAAAGTATGGCCTAGGATATGACCCTACAAAGGGTCGAGCAGAAAGAAGAAAAGGGAAGTCTCCCCTCCACACACTCAAGCAGATTTTCCGAAGTGGAGGGATACAAGCATCACGAGCAACCCTAGTCATTAGGAGTTCTTTTCCTAATGTGTAGATAAGTGACTTTCAGAGGTGGAAGGACCTGACACCATAGCAAGGGATGGTGATAGAGATGAGTTGGGTCCCACAACTAGGGCTGAGGATAAGGTGGGTGTCACAATCGGGGCTGAGGATGGTATAGGTGGTACTACAAAAGTTGATGGTGTTGTCAATGGTGTGGGTACAGTAGGCACAACTAAAGGGGATGGTGTAAATCCTACAATAGAGGATGTTGATGGATGAGGTGCAGCAGGTGGAGACAGTATGTCTGTGGGAACTACCTTCAATACATAACGTGGCCTCTCTTTATTTGTTATCCCTTTCCCTTTATTCCCACCATAGGGTGGGGGGTTTAGGTGAGTCAGAACCTCCTGTAGTCATATCTATAGGAAAATAAAATTAGACATAAATAATGATTTAAAATCATATATCAAATTAAGTAAAAAGACTTAATAACATTTGTAGACCCCAAATCTTGCCCGGCCTCATAATAAAGACCAGAAGACCTTCTATTCGAAGATGGATGAAGCCTAAGAAGCCACTAGGAGAGACTATTAGGCCTCATACTAGGATAGGAGGGATTTTTGGCACAAAAATAAGGATTCTCGCCTTTTTAGGTCGAGACCGCCGTCTCAGATTCGAGACCGCCGTCTTGCCTTGCGCAAATGACGAGACCACCGTCTCGTTTGGCGAGACGGCTGTCTCTCCATTCCTGCAAGGCGAGACGGTCGTCTCGACCTGACAGGCGCCAATCCCTATAAATAGTTGCACCATTCCCCTCATTTCACACAGTTCTTCCATTCTCTCTCTAGGCAATTCTTCAAATTCTCTTTCTAGAACCCCTCCGAAGCATTTCTGGAGTTTCTGAGAGCTTTCTAGAGTGTTTTATAGCATTTTTTAGAGATTCCAGCGTTGTAAAGAGTGAAGGGCTGCCAAAAAGCACCCTAATTTCAAGGAATTAATAGAAAGCTTGCTTCGGAGGTTTCTATACTCTCTTTCTCTACTTTACTGCTTTAATTTTAATTATGCAATAGACATTAGGGCCATGTAGTCATAATATTAAATTCCACAAATAAAAGGGTAAAAGCGTATTTTCATCGGTTTATTTATTTAAAGTAGTTGGCCTATCATAGGGAACCCGAAAGAGGCGTCGTAAGGGAACTAACACTTCCCTTACACGTAACTAACTCCCTTACCCAACTCTGGTTCTAATGACCAAAGTTGGTTTTTCGAAAACCAATGCCTTTTTACTCCTTTTCCGATGTTTTCGGTAAAAACGTTGGTGGCGACTCCAAAAGAACCCTTCAAAAACTAGTTCTTGGTTTAGCCCGGTTATCGGACAATCCAAGAACGCCCTTTCGAAAACCTCGCCCCTAGGTTTAGCCCGGTTATCGGACAACCTAAAGGCGTTGTAACCACACCAATAAAAACGCGAAAATTGGAAAGTCAGAACCATTGCGTCGCTCCGACTGCCTCGTTTAGACGGCGGAGACAACATTACACATAACAAATATGGATACAATTTGTCTTTGTTATAAAATAAAGATTATAAGATATAATTTTCCTAATAATGTTGAAAACTAAAGTCGTCTTCTTATTCTTCATCTTCATCATCCTCATCTTCATCCTCGATTTCTTCCTCTTGACTTTCTTGTTCCTCTTCATCTTGCTTTTCATCTTCCTCTTCTTCCTCCCCTTCCTCTTCCTCTTCCAATTCTTCAGGATCAATCTCAAAGTCATGTAAACCAAATATACCTTCAACTTCAATGACTTCATTACCATGTAACATTTCATCTAGTTGGTAAGGGACATCCTCTTCCACACCATCACATTCAATACGACCTCTTGGTTTTGTTTTGATTGCAACACACCAACCACGTTTATCTATTTGAAATGATGGATATGGGACATAATACACTTATCTTACATTAGGTGCAAGGATAAATGGATCAAAGGGTTCATATCTTACACCCATTCGAATATATATAATATTATATTTAGGATCTACTTTTGTACCTCTTCTAGATGGATCATACCACTCATAGTAAAAAACCACAACTTTTTTGGAATAACTTGAAGAATTGTATTCCAACTCATATATTTTAATAATTATCCCAAAAAAATCATCTTCACCACTTTCTATCAAACCCTTAACATAAACTCCACTATTTATCATCTTTCTTTTTAGAAATGTAGGCTGAGATCAAGAGAGGGGGGGGGGGGTGAATTGATCTTTGAAAGTTTTTTGCAATTTACAGATTATCTATTTCAAAGATTAAGAGTTCTGACCAATTCTTGAATCAAATACAGCAAACAATCAAAGTAAAGGCAGTGACAAAATTAAAGAGAGAAAGGTTTAGAAAGATACAACCAAGATTTATACTGGTTCACCCAATCCCAGGGCTACGTCTAGTTTCCATCCAAATTCCAGCTGGGTTCCACTAGATTGAACATTTTACAAATTACAACTTCAAATCCCACACTCAATCTATCACAAGAACCAAAATTCCAGTCCTTGCACCTAAACCTTCACCAAGAACCAATTTCCAGTTCTTGACCAACCCTGCAGCCAAATTCCAGCCACAAAAACCAGTACCCACACTTCCAGGCACTTACAATACAAAAAAGAAAAGTAAAGAAACAAAGAGAAGAAACTAGAACACCCAAACCAGGTTTATGCAGCTATGCATAATGAGTTTCTTCTCCAAAAGAATGCAAATATTGCCTCAAGAAAGAACTTCTAAAAACTTCACAAAACTAGCGCGATTCTCTCTTGAAAGTAGCACTTATGATTGCTTGATTGATTGCCAAAAGATGTATTTTAAAAGGTTCAAGCAATTCTGTTTATATAGAAGATATTCCAAACTGCTGGTTTATTTAATCTGTTAAAAAAATCTTTTAATCTGTTAAAAGTCTTGTTTTAATCTGTTAAAACTTCTTTTAATCTGTTAAAATGTTCTTGATTATTTTCCAAATTTGTTTTAACTGATACGACAATGTTTATATCAATTAAAACTCTTTGTAAAAAATCTTTCAAATTGTTTTAAATGATTGTTTCGTCTTTCAATCGATTAAAATACTGCTAAAAATTCTCATAAGATTTTCTAAGTGATTTTAACTCGATAACAATCTGTTTTAATCGACTAAAACACTTTGGAAAAAGTTCACTTAGTTATTTTAATCGATTGAAACGCATTTTAATCGATTATAATTCTGCCAAAAGATTTCATAAAACTTTCTATGTTATTTTAACTGATAGCATGCTTGTTTTAATCGATTAAAACATTCTGGAAAAACCTCTTAGTTGTTTTAATCGATTATTTCGCATTTGTATCGATTAAAATACTGACAAAACAAATTTCAAAACATTTCAAGTTATTTTAATTGATTATTTCGAGTTTGTATCGATTAAAATTCTTCCAGAACACTTTTCAAAATATACTAAGTCATTTTAATCGATTGTATCAGTTCTATATTAGTTAAAATACTGGCAAAAGGTTTTCAAAATTCCTTCTAATGAAAACAATCGATTATTTCGAAATCATATCAGTTAAAAACCTGTTACAAAAGTGTTAAAAACATTTTAGTTGATAAAGCTCATATACTATTAGTTAAAATAGTTACTTCAAAAACCGTTTAACAAAATACTTTGTTTTTAACAATTTAAACACTTTTTAGAGGCATTTGCAAAATCTTTTAAATGAAGAAACCTCATGCAACAAAGAGATAAAAAATATTATACCTAAGTAAAGATGCAGACTCAAATCACTCTACCCTTTTATCTAAGTGACCTTTGACTGCAACAAAGTACCCTTAGCCTTTGACTTCATTTTGTCTTCATCAAATCAACAAGATCTTTGTTTAAGTAATTCAATAAGATCTTCATCACTTTCATTTTTCCCCTTGGTCCATGCATCTATATGAAATTTGCATCCATTCACAAAGTATGTGTGCCATTCTTTAACACATCTCATGGGATGATTGGACAAATCTCTTAGGTCTTGATTTCTCATAGTATATGACTCACTCGTGGATCTACAAATTTAAGAGACATCCAATATTACATTACTATATCTAAAATATATTTAAAATAGAATTATAAGATTCATACTTGCTCCTTGACCCATATATGAAAATTTTCATCTATCCGAGCAGAAGCCTGTGATTCACTTATTTGTTCTGATTGCAAGAATGAACTAGCCAATGTCGCCACCGTAAAAAAGATAGGCGGTCGGAGCGACGCGATGGTTTCGACCCTTTTGATTTTCGCGTTTTTTATGGGTGGTTACAACGCCTTTAGGTTGTCCGATAACCGGGCTAACCTAGGGGCGAGGTTTTCGAAAGGGCGTCCTTGGGTTGTCCGATAACCAGGATAACCCAAGGACTAATTTTGTATGGTTCTGTGGAGTCGCCACCGATTTTTTTACCGGAAACATCGGAAAAGGGGTTTTAAAAGGCGTTGGTTTTCGAAAACCAACTTTGGTCATTAGAACCAGAGTTGGGAAGGGAGTTAGTTACGTGTAAAGGAAGTATTAGTTCCTTTACTACGCCCCTTTCGGGTTCCCTATGATAGGCCAGCTACTTTGTTAATATATAAACCGGAAAAATACGCTTTTGCCCTTTTTATTTTGCGGAATTTAAAATTAGGACTACATGGCCCTAATCTATTGCATAATTTAAAACTAAAGCAGTAAAGTAGAGAGGGAGAATTTAAACCTCCGAAGCAAGCTTTCTTTTTATTTCTTTTAAAGGAAATGGGTGCTTTTTGGCAGCCCTTCACTCTACACGACGCTGGAAACTTTTCTAGACGCCGAAAACTGCTCACAAAGGTACTCAGAAGCTCCAAAAATGCGTCGGAGGGATTCTAGAGAGAAGTTTTAGAGAGAAGGGAGAGCTTAAGTTGTGTGGTGTGTGGAAATGAGGGGGGGGGGGGGGAAGCCCCTATTTATAGGTTTTCGCGCCTGACAGTGGCGAGACCGCCGTTCTCGTCTGACAGGGTCGAGACCGTCGTCTCGCTAAACGAGACCGCCGTCTCGTCCTTCGCAGGTGGCGAGACCGCCGTTTGGGAAAGCGAGACCGCCGTCTCGCCACTCGCAGGTGGCGAGACCGCCGTCTCGTTTGGCGAGACGGCGGTCTCGTCATTTGCATGAGGCGAGACAGCGGTCTCGATTTCGAGACAGCGATCTCGTCCCAAAAAGGCGAGAAACCTTATTTTCGTCCCAAAAATCGCTCCTATCCTATTATGGGGCCTAATAGTCTCTCCTAGTGGCTTGTTAGGCTTCGTCCATCTTCGAATAGGAAGTCTTTTATTCTTTATTTGGAGGCCGGACAAGATTTGGGGTCTACAACTGCCCCCCCTTTACCTGACTAGTCAGCTGTTGGCCTGTTGTGCCAGACAGATTGACAGGAAGGTAAAGGAGTTGACCTACTTGCCCGGTCACCCTTCAGATGCTCCGTCTTGCGGCGGATGATCTTCTGGGGAAAATGTTGGTGTTTGTGCACTTCCGGGATACTCCTTCTAACGGTAGACGATCCCTCGGTTGATGGGTATAAACCCCCCATCAGGCTGGTAGTTGTAGTCCGTTGTGTAGGACTGGATGGGTATGAACCCCCCATCAGGCTGGTAGTTGCAGTCCGTTGCGTGGGACTGGATGGGTATGAACCCCCCATCAGGGTGGTAGTGCGACTTACTGATCCGGCTCGAGCGCAGATCAGGCGCAACGCGTGCACAGGTTGATAGGTATAAACCCCCTATCAGGCTGGTACAGTCCACTGCGTAGGACTGGTGGTAGTGGCGGCTTACTGCTCGGGTAGCTCATGCACCGATTGGGCACTCCTTGTGTGCTGGTTGATAGGTATGTACCCCCTATCTGGCTGGTACAGTCCATTTCGTAGGACTGGTGGTAGTGGCGGCTTACTGCTCGGGTAGCTCATGCGCCGACTCTTTGGGGAGTGATTTCTGTGTTGGTAGATGTACTTGGACCTTTCTGAATGGTCATCCGGGCTGTGCCGGGGATTTTGTGGGTGCTCATCCAACTTGCTTGTTTGCTGGGGATTCTTTGTTTTTGATCTTTGAGTGGTGACTATCCGATTCTTGCGGGTTGGTCGGATAATTCTTGTTTGTTTGTTCGACTTTGATTTGGTAGTCGAAGTTTTGTTGGTTGAGGTGATGGCTTGTCTTAATCCTTCCTTTTTCTCGCGGTTTTATCTCTTTTTTGTCACGATTTAGGATTTTGGCTTTTCTTATTGAGCGTATGCTTTTTTTCCTTTTTAAGCTTCCTTTTCGTTACGCTAGCTTTTGCAAAGGGTGGCAAAGAGATGCATAAAATTTTTATTTATAGGGAAATTTTATTACAACCACTTTTATTTAGGCAAGTACCATCCCTAAGGGCTATCCTCTGGAGATGATCCACGGGCGAATTGCTGGTAGAGGTGATACCGGAAGTCCGCTTGCTCTCGGACTTCGTCGTGGTACTCCTGCTGGAATGTTGTCCATTCCTGCCGCATCACCTGCTGATGCTGGTACATCTCCTCTTACGGAGTGTGGTAGGCTTCTTGCTGCACCATCATTTGGTCGAACTGCCAGCGCAGATCGTTCATGTTGCGGTTCATGCCGGAAAAATCGTCCGTGTACGGTGGTGGTTGTTGCTGCTGGAATTTGGGAGGCGTGGGGATATCCTGCATCGCCACAAGCTCTTGGAGGTCTAGTGCGAAATCTAGTGTGGGATGGAGGGCCAACTGGGTCCCTCGACGTATCAGCATTCTCATGCTGACCAGGACTGACCCGTTGATGGTCTCGGGTCACAAGTTGGAGGCCAGCTCTTCCCGGCCAGGACACCCACATCTTTCTGCCAGGGGAGTGATGAGGGGAGCCACGAGGACAACCCCCGCGGATCTGTTCCCGAAGTCCTTGAGGGCTCTCAGGAAGAAGTAGTCGGGGTTGCAGCGCCGCTTTTGGCTCATGCAATAAAGTACAAAGAGGTCAGGGAGGGAGACCTTGCCTCTTTCCTCCCATGGATGGTTCCTGCCAGCAGCTTGTGGCAGATGCGGAGTGCTGAGGGCAGCGCGAAGCCCCTCATCAGCGTGGGAAGCGTGGTGGCTCCTGTGAGCTCATGCCACATTTTGGCGATAGTGAGGTTGGTGAGCCGGGAGCAGATGGCCTCATGGTATCCCTGGGTCAGTGAGTCCTCGGGTCGGACGAACCCGATGGCCATGTTGAACTCGTCGAGGGTGGTGGCTTGGTATCTTCCACCCATGAAATAGGTCACCATCTTAGTGGGCTGCAGGCCCGGGACCGTGGAGGGGACCTCGGAGTAGGAGACTGAAGCCAAGAATTCCAGTACCGCTTGTGGGTACACATGTGTAGGTGGTGGCTACAGCAGAAAGCCCCACCCGATGCTGTCTATGTGGGCTCGGACGTCGTCCTACCACCCAAATTAAGCCAGGATGCTGAAGTCAAGTCTCAGCATCGGGTGCCACGGATAGGTCCGGATGTTGTCGAGGCGGGCCTGATGCTGTGGTGACAGCTGAGAGGGGTCCTGGGGTGGCGGTGCCGCAGAACTGCTGGCCCCGGCAGTGCTCCTTCTCTTCCTGGAGGCGCTCCTACCAAACATGTTGACTAGGGGGGCTTGGGAGTGCAAGATATGAGCAATGGAGGTTCTGGAGGCAAAGAGAGTTGTGAAGAAACCCTCCAAGCACGCCCCCTATTTATAGGAAATTTTTCCAATTCGAGACCGCCGTCTGGAAAGGCGAGACATCGGTCTCGTGTCTCCTCCAAGTCGAGACGGCGGTCTGGACCATCGAGACGGGGGTTTTGACGTTGGGCTTAAGCGAGACGGTGGTCTCGTCAAGCGAGACGGTGGTCTCATTTTTGCCTTAGTCGAGACGGTGGTCTCGTTGGTCGAGATGGAGTTCTCGACTTACCGGGGGACCGAGACGGTGGTCTCGAATTACGGAAGTTTTTTTTTTTTTGAAAGGGGAAATAGGACCTGGTCTAAAAACATTTTATGCATGTAATGTTTTTATGTTTTGATGTCCTATAATGCCTACTTTGATTTAAATTTTCAGAAGGATTTAACCAACGTGTCTCGTTGCGCTGAATGCCCTCTGATTTGCTGTGTTTACTTTTGGTTGTACCATGCCGGACTTCTTATGGTCGAAGGATAATTTTTTCTTTCTTTTCTTTTTTTTCTTTTTGTAGAGCACCCTTTGTCATATAGTGTCCCTTTTTCTTTGCTTTAGGGATTTCAATCCTCTTATTGACTATACGCCTCCATATTCCCAAATTAATTATTAGAATATTGTTGTGAGGGTCAAGAGGAAAGAAGTAAAGAGGTAAAAATCAATGGTTTGTGTTTTAGAGGGTTAATTTTTATTGATACAAGGGTTTTGTAAGCATGGCTGGCTAAGGTTAGGCTTAGGTGTTTCAGCTTTTTCTAAGCAAACGTTTTTCTTTCTTTTTGTATTTGCGCTCTTTGGTTTTATTCCCATTACTTTTTAATGGCTAGCTGATTTCCCTAGATCGCCCTTTGGGTTTTCAAACTAGGATACTGTGTTTTGACCCTAACTTTTGTCTAGGTTCCTTCTTTTGGCATTTTTTTGGGAATCCTAGCGGACCTTATTTTGTAACCCTAACTTTTGCCTAGGCTACCCTTCATTGTTGTTTGGGTATCCTACCGGGTTGACCCTATCTTTTGCGTAGCCCCCTTAGTGGGTTTCCTACCGGGTAATTTGCCCTTTTCTTTGGCCTTTGGCTTCTCTGGGCTTTTTTCTTATTATTATTTTTTTGTGTATTTATTTTTTGTTCACAATATTGGCGAAGCATGACTTTTCTTTTATGGATGAGGTGAAGTCTTATTTTTATGTGCTTCTAATCAACTAGCTTGATGATAATAGCAATGGTAAATGTTGATTATTTGAATGCGCTTTTTACTCTTCTTCTTTTTTTCGTTTACTTAGACAGGGTTATTCATGAGGTCTAGTCAAAAATAGAGGGAAGAGAAGCATATAGTAAGAATTATTCTTTATTAATTAATAAGGGAATGTGTGCCCTGAAATGCCCGGGGGTCGGGCTCGCCCCGAGGGATAGTCTCTAACAATCATGGGGTTTACATCCCTTAAACGAAGAAAAAGATTTCCTAATGACTAAGGTGGCTCTTGACGCTTGCTCCCCTCCACTTCGGAAAATTTGTTGGAGTGTGCGGAGGGGAGACTTCCCTTTTCTTCTTTCTGCTCGACCCTTGGTAGGGTCATATCCTAGGCCATACTTGCAAGGATTGTCTTTGAATTCTGGGGGTTCCCTCATGCCTTGGGAATCTGCCCCCAGTCCTTGGCCAGGATGGTAACCATGCTTCAACATCATGCAGGCTACCTTTGTGTTTTTGGGAAGTCGCTCTATGTTGGCAATTTCGAGCGCTTGAAAAGATGTTTCAAGGGCCTCTTCAGCCGCATCCACATAAGGCTGGGTGGACGGTCCACTGATCAGGATATCGTCTTCTGCTTGGACCGTGACCAGTTTGTCGTCTACTATGAACTTGACTTTCTGGTGGAGCATTGAAGGTACTGCCTTAGCGTCATGAATCCAAGGCCTGCCGAGGAGACAACTATACGCTGGAGTAATATCCATTACATGGAAATTGATGTCGAAGATAGTGGGTCCGACTTGAATTGGCAAATTGACCTCCCCCACTACTACTCGTTTGGATCCGTCGAAGGCTCGAACGATGGTGCTGCTTGGGTGCAGACGGGTTCCTTGGATAGTCAACTTGTCTAATGTGCATTTGGGCATCACGTTCAAGGATGACCCGTTATCCACAAGAACTTTGGCGATGAGGTACTCCTTGCATTTAACCGAGATATGCAAGGGCTTGTTGTGGTTTGACCCCTCCAGGGGGAGTTTCTCCTCTGTGAAGCTGAGGTGATCGCTTGCCGTGATGTGACCAACAATCCTCTCCACCTTTTCTTGGGATATTGTATGAGGTACGTGCGCTTCGCTTAAGACCTTCAGCAGGGTGTTTCTATGCGGTTCCGAGCTCATTATCAAAGATAGCAATGTAATCTTTGCAGGTGTGCGATTGAGCTGGTCTATAATGGAATACTCACTTTGCCTTATGAACTGGAGTAATTCTTCTGTCTCCTCCTTGGATTCCTTCTTTTCTTTTTCTTCTTCGTTCCTTTTATTTTTTCCTTTATTTTTGAGGACATCTTCTTGTGTGTCCTTGGGGGAGTAGACTCTTCCACTTCTAGTCATGCCCCCAATACCGGCTATGTTTGTTATTTCTTCTTTTATTGGTGGAGATTCTCCATATCTCCACGGTACAGCTTTATTTGATTCGTAGGGGAAAGGACGTGGCATAAATAGTCGCACTGGTGTCCTTGCCCCCTCTTCTTTATTCTTGAGGACCAACGGCCGAGGCTTATTTTCCTCTTGCGGCGAGTCGACCGTTGGGGTAAGCTTTATTAGGAGTGGCTTTCGCTCCATTCTTCTGAGTTGGGAAGACGTGTTAGTTAATCCTTCCTTTTTATTATCTTATTTATTAAGTGTGAAGGAGGGAAAATTTAAATATGCAAATGAATGCTTATGCATGCGAGTAGACAGTCATTTGAATAAAGAAGATTTTATTTATTCGACATAAGGTGTACATTCCCCTATTCTATACTGCGAAACAACTTTTGGCAAAAGCGGAAAACTTTAAAGAAACCCACAGGCGGGTCTTGATCCCTTTGTAGTTCTCTCTCAGCTTCCCGGACGTGACGAGCAAGTGCTTCGCTTTGCTTGCGGACCGCCTGGCTCATGTCTTCACTGTACTTCTGAGCCTCTTTGATCTTCGCCTCTTGATGAACGACCAAGGCTTGTAGTTCATCGAGCTTTTCAACGGCTCAGTCTTTCTCTTGTAGTAGCTGGCCGTACTGAGCTAGCCCATCTCTTTCTTTGCAGCGTAGCTCAGCGAGACTTTTGTTGAGTCTCCGGTTAGCCTCTCGCTCTTGGCGGATATCTAACCGAGTCTTGGTGAGCTCTTGCGATAATTCCTTGATCGTTTGAGCCTGCTTTGATAATTCGGCCTCAAGGCATGCTGACTTGGCGGTTATTTCTTGAAGTTGGCTATCCAAACTGGTTCTGGCAGTTTTGGATGCTCGGATAGCTTGCTCGTTGGAGTCAGCACACTGGTCCTTGAGGCGCTCTATTTCATGATCCTTTTTCTTGCCTTGCCTTTGTAGACCGTCAATTATGAGGATGGATGCTTGCTCTCTTTCCTCAAGGGCCCTCATCTGGGCTCCCATGATTTCCATCCTCTGGGTCAAGGCATTAATTTGAGCCTGCAGCCCTTCATCATTGGCGCTTGTAGTGGGTGTGGTGGATGGTTGAGCCATCCCTCTTTTCTTTCTCCACGCCTCATAGTCACTGGTGATAGCCACCCGAGCTTTTCCTAGCTCTCTATCCCCCATATAGACTGGCCTCTCCCATGCTTTTCTCACAGCTAGTGAGTTGGCGATTGTGCACGGGTCTCCAAAGAAACACAGTCCTCCGAGTTCTCCCCGAGAGATAGTAGTTTGGGTCCTCATGAGCTGCCTCATAACTACTCTAGGTGAGTAGGCTATGCAACCCCTGAGTCCTATCAAGGGTACGCTCGGATAGTCCCCGCATCTGATGAGAACTGGGTCGGGTCGGAACCAAGGGCAGACCCAGGATAAACTGTTGGCGTCCTTTCGTTCCCACTTGTCCCTCCATTCTAAAGTCAGGCGTCATTGGAGGGGGATCTTGGAGAAGCTCCTTAAAGGGTCGGGGAATATCCCCATGTGGTTGGAGGCGTAAAGGTGCATGGCGCTCCACACAAATAGTAATGAAGAGCAGCAGCGGAGTGTTTTTCCTTGCTTCTGGTGGCAGAATTCCACCGAGAGCAAGGTGTCGGCAAGGATTGCAGGCAGGGGACTCTTCGAGTTCACGTCCCAGGCGAAGAAGGCGTCCATGACGGCCTGATCTATTGTGTCGAAGTGGAAGGGGAACAAGATCGTTCCAAAAATTATTAGTGCCAGGGTTTTGTTGAAGGCGACCCACTCTGCCCTTTTAGCCAGGTAGGACAGGTGGTCTTCTAACATTGACACTTTCCAACCCTGGGCGTTCCCCTTCCTTATCAGGGTATTCTGTCGGAATGGTAGTTGAATAAGGGCAGCGACTGGTGCTGCAGGAGTGTATGCCTCGTGGCGGACATGGACCCCGGCTAATTTGGGCCATTTCAACATGGTCTCATACTCCTCTAGGGTAGGCACCAAGTCGAACTGTGGAAATTCGAAGCACCGCAGATTTGAATTCCAGAAGTGGATTAGTGCCCTTAGGAACACCTGATCGACACAAATCTTTAGAAGGTCTAAAATCCGTCCATAGGATTTTTCAAAGTCAGCGCGGACCACTAATGGCATTGTCGCGCTCAGCCGTTCCAACCTCTCAGTATGGAAACGGGGAATATCCACCTTCGTTGGTTGTCTACTTGTCCCCTCCATTTCTAAAACCAAAATGCATGTTTGATGAAAAGGATGCTTATTTGAATGAATGTGAGTGTTTATTTTCTTATTTATCATGTTTTTCTATATGATGTATGGTAATTGCGTATATTTTTGAAGAATAAACTATCTATATGAATGTTTTATGAGTGTAACATTTTTTGGACCAGGTCTTATTTATGGTTTTGCAAATGGACTTTTGATTTTTTTATTTGATGTATATTTGTTTATTTTATAGCCTTTTATCTCTTTTGTCGGAACTGCGTGGCTACTTAGCTTGCAAAGAACCTGAAACCAGGCTAGCTAAAAGGCAGACTGCCCGAGATAAAATGTGGCTTTATGCGAAAGAATAGTTAGCGTCCCTTATCTCTTCTGTCAGAACTGCGTGGCTACTTAGCTTACAAAGAACCTGAAACCAGGCTAGCTAAAAGGCAGACTGTCCGAGATAAGGGTGTTTATTTGCGAAAATATTTTTTTTTTGTGATTTTTGTTCTGTTGTTTGTTTATGCTATGCAACAGACAAATGCAACAAACATATGCACACACAATTCGGTCATCCGCGAACAGGCGAGAATTCGTTTTTATCACGAGGTAGGGTTTTCCTGCAAAAAAGTGCATTGGTAAGGGTTGGTTCTAACTGTTCTCACCAGGCTAAGGCCCCCAAGGTGCCCCCATTATAGGGTCCCCACTCTTTAGCCGACCGACCATGCTTAGCACTAAGGCCATAGTCAGTCTTGTTGCCAAAAGAGGAAGGTTATCACCTTGAGTGGTGGTTTCCGATCACACTGGTGGGCTCAAGGCCCTCACTACAGCGAACCGTACCTGCCACCCACTCCCTATGGTTTTCTCACTTGCCCCTGGGTATAGAGGGAACTGTTGTGTGCAAGGGTTTGTGTACAGTTTGTATTTCACACAATTGCATAAGTATAAACAAGCAACAGTTATTAAAGCCAAACCGTAAAACATGTTATAATACAAGTTAAGGGCAAAAGCATTATTTTCTTGGTTTATTTATTTTTAAGCCGACCCATCACTAAATGGGATCAACTCTCGAGGCTTCCCCAGTGGAGTCGCCATCTGTCGCTGCCGTCAAAAAGAGAGACGGTCGGAGCGACGCGATGGTTTTGACCCTTTTGATTTTCACGTTTTTATGGGTGGTTACAATGCCTTTAGGTTGTCCAATAACCGGGCTAACCTAGGGGCGAGGTTTTCGAAAGGGTGTCCTTGGGTTGTCCAATAACCGGGCTAACCCAAGGACTAATTTTGTAGGGTTCTGTGGAGTCGCCACCGATGTTTTTACCGGAAACATCGGAAATGGGGTTTTAAAAGGCGTTGGTTTTCGAAAACCAACTTTGGTCATTAGAACCAGAGTTGGGTAAGGGAGTTAGTTACGTGTAAAGGAAGTACTAGTTCATTTACTACGCCCCTTTCGGATTCCCTATGATAGGCCAGCTACTTTGTTAATAAATAAACCGAAAAAATACGCTTTTGCCCTTTTTATTTTGCGGAATTTAAAATTATGACTACATGGCCCTAATCTATTGCATAATTTAAAATTAAAGCAGTAAAGTAGAGAGGGAGAATTTAAACCTCCGAAGCAAGCTTTCTTTTTATTTCTTTTAAAGGAAATGGGTGCTTTTTGGCAGCCCTTTACTCTACACGATGCTGGAAACTTTTCTAGATGTTGAAAATCGCTCACAAAGGTACTCAGAAGCTCCAGAAATGCGTCGGAGGGATTCTAGAGAGATGTTTTAGAGAGAAGGGAGAGCTAAAGCTGTGTGGTGTGTGGAAATGAGGGGGGGGAAGCCCCTATTTATAGGTTTTCGCGCCTGACAGTGGCGAGACAGCCGTTTTCGTCTAACAGGGTCGAGACCGCCGTCTCGCCAAACGAGACCGTTGTCTCGTCCTTCGCAGGTGGCGAGACCGCCGTTTGGGAAAGCAAGACCGCTGTCTCGCCATTCGCAGGTGGCGAGACCACCGTCTCGTTTGGCGAGACGGCGGTCTCGTCATTTGCATGAGGCGAGACGGCGGTCTCGATTTCGAGACGGCGGTCTCGTCCCAAAAAGGCGAGAAACCTTATTTTCGTGCAAAAAATCCCTCCTATCCTATTATGGGGCCTAATAGTCTCTCCTAGTGGCTTGTTAGGCTTCGTCCATCCTCGAATAGGAAGTCTTTTATTCTTTATTTGGAGGTCGGGCAAGATTTGGTGTCTACAGCCAAGTAGACCATTTCAACGGTCAATTTAAATGTCGTACAAAATTTGACAAAGAAATTAAAAAATAAAGTTATTTGAACCTACTCAAGATATGGTTTAACTTCAACACAATTTCTTAATATATGGACATGAGTGGATTTAAATGTAGCATCAGTTAACCAGTGACTTAACTCCCATTCTGAAGGAAGACCAACTTGTCGGAAGATTGATAACATTGAAACTTGTGTTTGGCTTTGAAATTCCATTTCATTTCTATGTTGTCATGGTAATAACATGAAGTTGTTGAAATAATGAGAACAAAAGTAAGTTGTCTCACGATGCAAGTAAGCTACACAAATTGATCCTTCAACTTTGGCCTTGTTTTTCATTGATCATTTTGAATCACCCATGAATCTAATTAATTAAACAACAATATTATGATTGATAAGTGTAGACCCCAAATCTTGCCCGACCTCAAAATAAAGAGCAAAAGACCTCCAATTCGAAGATGGGCAAGGCCTAAAAGGTCCCTAGGATAGACTATTAGGACCCATATTAGTTGTTGAAGTCATGGTGTGCATGCTTGCATGCAGCAAGAACATGTGAACAAGGCATGTGAAATTTCTGGAATTTCCCACAGTCACACAACAACTCATCAAGGCGAATTGAATACATCCCTGCTGGTCGAACTTCACGCAGGTATTGTGTTTCTTCTATTACAAATTTTGTGGTAAATCTGTCAAAAGTTATGACCCTATGCATGTTTTCTTGTGTTTGTGCTTCCTCTAAATTTATGACCAAAATTTCAGAGTATACATAATCATCATTGATCATAGCATCTATCTGCCTCCCTCTTTCAATGAAAAATTTATTGCAACGGGTGTACGTTGCATTGACCATGGAGCAAATATGTATATTTCTTGTTTTTTTCAAATCAGAGCTCATAGACTCTGCTATGTTGGTCGTCATGTGGCCCCAACACCGTCCATTGTCTCATGCAAGTGCCCATTTTTCTCTAGGTATCTCATCCAACCAATTAGTTGTTTTTATGTCACATTGCCTCAAGATGTTGTAATAATAGTAGAATCGTGGTTCAGTCATCCCATATTCTACAACAATATTAAAAAAACATAGTTAATATAAATATTTATTAGCAACAGTTAAATAATGAATAAATTGTAACAAATTTGAAGCAAAGAAATTACCCATATTTACAACATCTTTCCTTTGTGCGGTGTTTTTGAAACGTCTCATAAAATTCTGTGCAATGTGTCTAATGCAGTAGACATGCACTGAATTATTTTTTGTTCATCCGCTTCCATTTCTCATGTATGCACTTCAATGGATTCATGTCGGTCTGATATGAGGCATAATCCCTGTTGGGGTATGACATATCTTTGGAGGGTTTTTAAGAAAAAAAAATAAGCATCACTTGTTTCACCTTCAACCACCGCAAATGCAATGGGGAGGATGTTGTTGCAGCCATCTTGTCCTACTGCAACCAACAAGATACCTCTATTTTCTGTACAAAAAAATTTCGTCCACTTGAACAATGGGCTTGTAGTGAACAAATTCATCTATGCATGGCCTAAACGTCCAAAACACACACTTAAAATATATTTGAATTTTGTTGAAGGACCTCACCTTGGTAAGCTGGTTGTGACTGTAGTTTGTAGATGAATCCGGGAACAAATTGTTGCATGACTTGTAACAAACAAGGAAACTTCTTATACGAATCCTCCCAATTGCCCTAGATGGTCTCCATTGCCTTTTGTTTGGCCAGGTAGGCCTTCCTGTACGTTATAGTGTAACCCGTTGTTAATTGGATGTGGGCTATGATTGTGGAGATTGGTGTTGACGAAGCTTGGTAGGGTGAGGGTGAGATTTCAGGTGAGTGTGTGTTGGGGTATGAAGAAGAAGAAGTTTTAAATGTAACAAAAATTTCAATACCACAAAGACTTGAGTTTGAGTCCTCATGAGTTGTCTCATAGCTACTATAGGTGAAGGTGAGTGTGTGTTGGGGTATGAAGAAGAAGAAGTTTTAAATGTAACAAAAATTTCAATACCACAAAGACTTGAGTTTGAATCATGAACATCGAACATGGTCTCCACGTTGTCATCATCTTTCAACTCAACAACAATGAAGTTGTTGATCCCAACTCCGAGTCTAGTTGGGCAGTGAAAATGGATGGTTGCTACATTTTTGTGGGGTTCTTTCTCTAATTTCCTGTGGATCCACTTCTTCAACCTTTGTAGAGAAATTCCTCTCTTTAAAGGAACAAGTTTTGTTGTTCCAGTATTGAAGGTAACTCCCTTCATGGGACATGGGTTCATGGAACCATCAAAGTGGACAATAGTAGACACTACACCCATTTTAGGAGTGTGGATCAAAAAGAAGACTAAAGGTAAGAAGAAGAAAGAATGCAAAGAGCTTCAAAGATTTAGGAGTGTGCAATGTGAGAACTTCAAATAATGAAAGTGGTCTATTTATAATGAAGTTCAATGGTTTGAATTCAAGGCGCCCTCACATGGCTTCTGACGCACACAAAACCCAAGCAAATTGGGTGGGTCAGCATCTCTTTAAATGTGCTTCTGCTTTTGTCTAATCCAAGGCTCCCTCACATGGCTTCTGATTTTTTCGAACCCAATGCAGGGAATCCAAGGTTGGAATCCTAACTTGGGAGGGTGACTCAGCATTGTTGAACATTCAAGGACTTGATGTTGAACTTACATGGACATGGCTTGTTGATTTTGATGATGATTCAAGAACAAAGAACTTAGAGTGTTGAAGACTTGTTTTATTGTGTAATAACTCTGTTTTGATTAGTTTGAGTCTGTAATATTAGAGTTTAAGATAGCCGGTACATAGTCTGCACTTTAAAAGCTTCAAAAACTCATATTTATCAGTTTGCCTCGGCTTTAATCGATTAAATGGTCAGATAATCGATTATTATAGTGAGAAAAACCATTTTCTGTATCTGTTCACTGCAATAATCGATTAACACACCTGTTAATCGATTAACAGGCCTGTTAATCGATTAATAGGGCTTTTAATCGATTAAAACAGTGAGTTTTGGGGTTCTGTTGATTTTGGCTCTGTAATAATCAATTAACACTTCATTTAATCGATTATTTCAGTCAGTTTTTGATTTTCAACTTCAAATTAAACCTATTTTCGAAAAACCTAATCCCAAGACTCCTAGTTTCGAAAATCCCAATTCCCAAACCCTAATTTCTCTACTTAAGCTTCTCTACGGCTCTCAGAAAAATAGAACAACCTTTTTCAAACAAAAGTTAAGTGTTGTGAGTGCCAGAGAAGTATTTGTTGGAGGAAAAAGGGGCTTTTGGAACCTGGTGTGGGCTAGAAGCGATAAGAATCACTAAGTGGAGTTCTTAGTGGATTGTGTGTTGTGCCGTCTCTAGGGAAAATTGTTCTTCATCTCCTGTGGGTTTCAAGAGAGGTGTTTTCTTTACTTTATCTTTTCAATTGTTATGTGTTTGTAACAAATCTGATTATAGTGACAGTGTTAATCCTCTGTTTGAGTGATTAGCAGTTGGACGTAGGGTCTTTTGATCCAAACCAGTATAAATCTCCTGTGTAAGACTCTATCTCTATCTTATTTACGTTTACACAACTTTTTAATCGTTAAAATTTGGGGAAAATTTTTAAAACCTAATTTTTGTTAAGAAACCAATTCACCCCCCCCCCTCTTGGTTTTTGTCCGACCAAGCGAACATTCCGCTGCGCGATTCTAACAAGCATTGGATTCCTGACTTGTGTGCATCAAAAAGGCATGGGAATCCTAACTTGGGTGGGTGACTTAACATTCAATTTCTGACTTGTGTGCGTTAGAAATTATATTGGGAGGTGCTGTTTTGGGATTTTTTTAAAAAAAACTCTTAATTATGTAAAAAATTCGCAAAATAATCGATCATAATTTAAAATAATCGATTATTTTAAAATTATAATCGATTAGTTTAGCTTATAATCGATTATAAATAGTTACAGGTTTCCTCGCTCACGCGATGGAATTCTCGCTTAAGCGAGAGTTGACCACAGGCTAAAGCTTAAACGCAGTTAGCCATATAATACAACTTGGGTAACCACATATATCAATCAGTTCTCGCTCGAGCGAAATTACCCATCGCTTGAGCGAGAATTGACCACAGGCTAAATGTCCAACACAGTTAGCCACATAATGCAACTTGGGTCACCACATATTTCAATCAGTTCTCGCTTGAGCTAAATTACCCATCGCTTGAGTGAACAAACACCCGATATTACCCATTAGTTTCAGGTCTCCTCGCTCAAGCGATGGATTTCTCGCTTGAGCGAGAGAGAAATAATCGATCATAATTTTAAATATTCGATTATTTTTAAATTATGATCGAGTAGTTTAAATTATAATTGACTATATTTTTACTCGCTCAAGCGATGGATTTCTCGCTTGAGCGAGAATTGACCACAGGCGAAAGGTCCAACACAGTTAGCCAATCACTTCTCACTTGAGTGAAATTACTCATCGCTTGAGCGAGAATTGACCTGACATTATCCATTAGTTTCAGATCTCCTTGCTCAAGCGATGAATTTCTCGTTTGAGAAGAGAGACACATAATCGATCATAATTTTAAATATTCGATTATTTTAAAATAATGATCGATTAGTTTAAATTATAATCGATTATAAATTTTCTCTCTCAAGCGATGGGTTCCTCGCTTGAGCGAGAATTGACCACAGCGTTAAGTTAACCAATCACTTCTCGCTTGAGTGAAATTACCCATCGAGAATTGACCACAGGATAAAGGTCGAACGCAGTTAGCCACATAATGAAACTTGGGTCACCACATAATTCAATATGTTCTCACTCGAGTAAAATTACCCATCGCTTGAGCGAAAAAACACCTGAGATTACCCATTAGTTTCAAGTCTCCTTGCTCAAGCGATGAATTTCTCACTTGAGCGAGAGAACTTCTCGCTCGAGCGAGAATTTTATCACTTGAGCGAACCTAAACCCCATAAAACCCTTAAGTTTCAAGTCTCCTCGCTCGAGCGATGCATATCTCGCTTGAGCGAGAGTACCAGGAACAGTAAATAGTGCTAGTTGGGTAAATAATGTTCCAGATGTGCTATTTTGGAAAATATTTTTTAAAATAGTATTATTTATGAAAAAAAGTCGGCCCTAATATCTAATGCATACAAGGAAAGCGATAAAAGAAAATAGTAAAAGAGAGAGAATAAGGAAAGGAACCTCTGAAACGAGCTTTATATTAACTCTTCAAAACTGGAGGATGCTTTTTTGGAAGTCTCCTCACTCTACAAGCACGCTCCTCACTCGCAATAAAGAAACAGATCACGCTATCGAGCGCCGAATGTCTCAAGAGGAGACCTCTTTAATCGATTTCTACCTTAACGAAAATCGGAAAGCTCACTCAAACTCTGGAATAATGCTCAGAGTCACTCTCAAGTGTCAAAAGACTTCCAAGAGAGTAGTAGGAGTGCAAGAGTGTGAAAACTGTGTGAAATGAGGGGGGGGGGGGGGGAAGGCTCCTATTTATAGGAATTTGCACCAGGCAGGTTGGGAAAACCATCTGGGAAATCGAGAGGGTCGTCTCGACCTTCAGGGAAGGTGAGACGACCATCTGGTCAAACGAGACAACTGTCTCATGCTTCAGTGAAAGTGAGACAGTCGTCTGGCCAAACGGGACGAACGTCTCGAGCCTCTTGTCAAGATTTTCCTATTTTTTCAAAATTTTGTGTACAGAAATCCCTCCTATCCTTACATGGAGCCTAGTGAACATGCCTAAGTTTCTAAAGAAGTCTTTTCCATCTTCAAACAAAGGTTTTTGGTATTTATTTGAGAAGTCGGGCAAGATTTGGGGTCTACAGCTACCCCCCCTTCACCCGACCAATTGACTATGGGCTAATGTTCCATGAAATCGATTGGCGGGTGAAGGAGTTAACCCTCTTGCCCGGTTGTCCTTCAGATTCTCCTCTTGACGTGATAGCCAACCCTTGGGACGATGAATGTAGTCTGACGTTGTCTTCAGGATGCTTCTTTGCTGCGGAGGCTGACCCTTCGGACGATATGTGTGAAGCTTCAGGATGCTCATTTGATGCGGTAGCTAACCCTTTGGCTGGCGAATGAAGTATTTCCCTCGGGATGCTCCTTTGATGGGGTAGTTGACCCCTCAGGTGGTGAATGTGGGTTGTGTCTTCTGGATACCCCTTTGCAATGGGGCTGATCCTTTGGACGATGTGTGTAAATCTTGCCTTCAAGATACTCCTTTGCAATGGAGCTTATCCTTCGGAAGATGTGTGGAACTCTATTTTCTGCATGCCCCTTTTGCTATGGTGGTTGATCCTTCTGATAGAGAAAGTGGTGGCAGCTTACTGCTCTAGCTCATGCGCTGGTTCCATGGGGAGTGATTTTTGTTCAAAAATGTATTTTTGGCTTTTTTATGTAGCAATTTGACTCCGTTTGTTAGGGATTCTTGATGAATGCCTCTTAAGTAGGCAGGAATCCATTGAGGATTTGTTGATTTAGACAATGCCTTTGAATAGGTGGATGCTTCATCGAAAGTGAAGGCTTTTTGATTTGTATTGCATTGCCTTTGAGTAGGCTGAATAGGCTCTTTGCTTGCCAGGTTTTGCCTATGCGTAGGCGAATGACTCACTGAGGATAAGTCTTTTGAAGATCGCCTTTGCACTAGGCTCACTGGGGATAGATTTCTCTTTTCGGTGATCCGTTGGGGAATTTGTGCTTCCCTAGGGATCTAATTTCGGTAGCCCTCTAGGGGGAAAATGGAGCCTTGCCTGCTTGATTATGTTGGTGATGGGCTTTTACGAAGCCCTTATTCTCCCTTGGCGGGTGTGATGGAGAATGAATTGAGTATGCTTGATGACTCGTCGTGGTGATGATGCTAATTCGTGAGAATATGTTTTTGTTTGCCTCTGGAGTAGGGAATGGTCCGCTTGGGGATTGAGCCTTTGGCTTGTAAGGAATGCCTTCTCTTTATTTGGCGGAAGTATGGTGGTTGGAGCTTTTGATTCTGGAGGCTCTCATTTAATTTCGCCTTTTTCTGTGATTTATTTCTTTTTTATCGCGAATTGAAATTTGGCTTTTTCGGGATGATGTGTGTGCCTTTTTACTTCTTTGTTTCTTTTACACACGTAGGCTTTTTCTAAAGAGAGGAAAGGCAAGTAGGATCAAGCTAAAGAAAATCTTATTCATAATTCTTGTTGGGGGGTTTTACATAAAACAACAACAAAAATATTACAAAGATCCTATTTTGGCGGGGTCTGAACGTGATGCCGAGGAAGGTTCCGGTGGAGGAAACTGGCGAAACATATGTCATTGGAACTCCTTCTGACTCCGGATAAAATTGAGCATATTCTGATTAATTCTGTCCATGCCCTAGGTGAGTTCGTCTAACTTCTGGCCAAAACTTTCTTGTCTTTGTTCAAACATGTCCTGCCTCAAGGCTAAGTGCTCCAAATGCTGGTGGATGCTCTAGAATTCATCATTCATGTGCTGGTGGAGGCCGGGAATTTCATCTCCGTACTGCTGCTACTGTTGGAATTCTTGGGGTATGGGGATCTCGTCCGACGCATCCAAATCGTGGATTTCGATCGCCATGGCGAGTGCGGGGTGCAAGACAAGCCCAAATCCTTGTCAAATGAGCATGCGCATATGAACGAGCATTGACCCACTGATAGTTTCTGGTCAGAGGGTTGCGGGTATGTCTTCCCCATCAGTACATCCCCATCGCTCGACCAGAGGAGTGATAAAGGGAGCCCTCATGATGGTCCCTACTGGGCGACTCCCGAAATCCTTCAGCGCCTTCAGGAAGAAATATTTGGGGTTGCACCGGAATCCCCTATGCATGTAGTAAATGACAAAGAGATCAGGTTGGGTGATCTTATCTTAACTCTCTTTTCGTCCATGATGGTCTCTGCCAGTAGTTTGTGGCAAATACGAAGTGAAGGGCTTAAGGTTGAGCCTTTTAGCTGGGCAGACACGTGTTTGGCCCCTAGTGAGATCCTCCAAGATTTCGCCTGTTGTGAGGGTGACCGGTCTCTCATAGAGTGCACTCTATTACTCTACGGTCATGATGTCAGTGGGTTGATTGAAGCCCATAAGGACATTAAATTCGTCGAACATCGTTGTTCTATAAGCCCCATTCATGAAATATGAGATCGCCTTGGCTGGAGGAACCCTGGGGTACATGGCCGACATTTCTACCAGTGTTATGGAAGCAAGGAATTCCATAGTGGTTGTAGACCCCAAATCTTGCCCGGACCTTGTCGTCGCCGTCAAAAGAGGCGGTCGGAGCCACGCTATGGTTCCGACTTTCCATTTTTCGCGTTTAATATGGGTGGAGTTACAACGTCTTTAGGTTGTCCGATAACTGGGATAAACCTAAGGGCGAGGTTTTCAAAAAGGAGATCTTAGATCGTCCGATAACCGGGATGACCTAAGAGCAAGATTGAGAGGGTTCTTATGGAGTCGCCACTGATGTTTTTACCAGAAACATCGAAAAAGGAAAGAAAAAGGCGTTGATTTTTTAAGAAAAACCAACTTTGGTCGTTAAAACCAGAGTTGGGTGAGGGAGTTAGTTACGTGTAAGGGAGGTATCAGCTCCCCTACGACGCCCCTTTCGGGTTCCCTATGATGGGCCAGTTATTTTATAAATAAACTTTTGAAATAACGCTTTTACCCTTTTATTTGCAGAATAAAAAAATGATGACTACATGACCCTAATTAACGCATATATAAATAATAAAGCGATAAAAGAGAGAGATGGAGAATGAAGATACCTCTGAAGCAAGATTTGATTAATTCTTGTGAAAAATAGGGTGCGTTTTGACAGCCCTTTGCTCTACAATGCCGCTTTTTCGCTATAAAACTCTCTTAAAACACTTAGAAACTCCAGAAATGCTTAGGAGGAGCTCTAAAAGAGGAATTCTAAGAAAATGTAGAAGGAAGAATGGAAGAACTGTGTGAAATGAAGGGGAGAGCGCCCCCTATTTATAGGGATTCACGCCTGTCAGGTCGAGACAGCCCTCTCGCCATTCGGGATGGTGATCTCGACTTTGACAAATGGTGAGACCGCCGTCTCATTTGGCGAGACGGCGGTATCGACTTGCCAAATGATGAGAGGGTCGTCTCGCCAAACGAGACGACAGTCTCAACTTGCCATTCAGCGAGACGGCGATCCTGAAAAGTGAGACGGCGGTCTCGACCCCTTAAGGTGGGAATCCTTATTTTTTGTACAGAAAAGCCTTCCTACTCTAATATGGGGCCTAATAGTTTCTCCTAGTGGCTTTTTAGGCTTTGTCCATCTTCGAGTAAGAGGTCTTCTGCTCTTTATTTTGAGGTTGGGCAAGATTTGGTGTCTACAGCTGCCCCCCCTTCACCTGACTAGCCGACTGTTGGCCTGTTGTGCCAAGAAGATCGGCTGGAGGGTGAAGGAGTTAACCCTCTTGTCCGGTTGTCCTTCGGATGTTCCGTCTTGCGGTGGCTGACCCCTTCAATTGATGAGTATGAACCCCCATCTGGTTTGACGAGTATGAACCCCCGTCTGGTAAGCCCCCTTTTGTAAAGTCTGATGAGTACACACCCCCATCTGGTGTTGAATCCACTTTGTAGGACTGCTGGTGGTGGCGGCTTACTGCTCTAGCTCAAGCGCCGGTGAGAAACCTTAGGATGATCCTTTGATGCGGTAGCTGACCCCTTGGTTGATGAGTATGAACCCTCATCAGGTTAGGTGCCTTAGGATGCTCCTTCGATAAGGTAGCTAACCCTTTGGCTGTGGTGGCGGCTTACTGATTCTGATCATGCGCCGGTGCTGAGATGCGTTCTCTTGCTTTTTGATATTTGTTTTTTACTTTTCTGGAGTAGTAATCCGGTTTTTGCCGGGGATTATTTCGACTCTTCCGGTTGTCATCCAGCTTGTTGGTTGCCGGGTAGTCTTGTTTTGTAGTTCGACTTTGCTAGTCGTCGAAAAAATTCTTGGTCAATGTGGTTGACTTGCCAATCTGTCTTGGCTTTTGTTTTGGTTTTTAATCCTGCCTTTTTCGGCGGTTTTATCTTTTTTCTCGCGATTTCAAATTTTGGCTATTTTGGGACTAAGCGTAAGTCTTTTAACTTTTTAGTCTCTTTTTGTTACGCTGACTCTTTTTTTTTTTGAAAAGAGAGTAAAAGTAAATGAAAGAAATTTTATTTATGATAAAATTTTATTACAACAATTATTTTGGGGTAATATCCCTAAGACGGTGGCGGGCTTGAGCTGGGAGACGATCCGGGAGGAGGGAACTGCCGATACATATGTCTCTGAAACTCTTCCTGGCTTCGGACTGAGCCGAGATGTTTTTGTCGGAGCAGTTCCAGGTCTTGTCTCATCCCCTCCTGTATTTGGTCGAAGGTCTCCATTCGCATCTCGAAGACATCCTGCCTTAGGGACATTTGGTCAAACTGCTGGTGTAGCTCGTAGATGTTGCGGTTGATGCCAGCAAAGTCGTCCCCGTACTGTTATTGTTGTTGCTGCTATTGTTGTTGTTGCTGGAACTCCGGCGGTGTTGGGAGGTCTTGCATCGCCACCAAGTCCTGGAGGTCTAGGGTCATGGCTAGCGAGGGGTAGAGGGCCAACCGGGATCCTTGACGGATCAGCATCCCCATGCTGACAAGTATGAACCCGCTGATAGACTCGCGGATCAGCATCCCCATGGCAACCCCACTTTTCATCTAGTGGGATGATGAGAGGACCCATGAGGATGGCTCCCACGGGATGACACCCAAAATCCTTAAGGGCCTTCATGAAGAAATAGCCAGGATTGCACCGGCGCCCCTGGCTCATGCAAAGAAGGGCGAAGAGGTTCGAATGGGTGACCTTCCCCTGACTCTCCTTCCGCCCGTGGAGAGTTCCTGCCAGCAATTTGTGGCAGATGCGGAGAGCGGGAGTGAGCGCAGACTCTTTCAGTAGGGACGGTAGGACACGCATCCCGATGAGATCTTCCCACATCTCACTGGCTGTGAGGGTAAGAGGCCGCTCATAGATGGCTCCCCAGTATTCCGGGGTTAGGATGTCTTCGGGCCGGATGAAGCCGATGGAGAAGTTGAACTTGTCTAGCGTCGTCGTCTGGTACGACCCGTTCATGTAATAAGACACCATCTTGACCGGCGGGAGGCCCGGTATCATCGTGGGGAGCTCAAAGTATGTGATGGAGGCAAGGAACTCCATCACTGCCTGTGGGTAGATGCGGGTGGGGGGAGACTGGAGGAGGAATCCCCACCCGATGTTGTCGAAGTACGCCCGTACGTCATCCTCCCATCCGAACTCAGCGAGGATGTGGAAGTCCATCTTCAGCATGGGATGCCATGCATAACCTTGGATATGCTATAAACGGGCCTGATGCTAGGGTGAGAGCCGGGTCAGGTCTGGTGGGACCGGGGCCGCAGAAGTAATTGGGCTAGAACCCCTTCCCCTCTTTCTTGAAGATTCGCCTCTATGCATCTTGATGAGAAAGTGCTAAAAAATGGAAGAAATGTATGTGGGAATGCAGGAAGGAGTGCAAAAAACCAACCCCCCAAGGCCCCTATTTATAGATTTTCGTTTTGGGTCGAGACCGCCGTCTGGGATTTCAAGACGACGATCTCGATTTCACGGGACTCGGGACCGCCATCTGGAACTTCGAGACAGCGGTCTTGTTTTGGACCTATGGCGAGACGGCCTTCTTGCCAAGCGAGAAGGCCTTCTTGCCAAGCGAGAAGGCGGTCTCGTTTTTGTCCTAAGCGAGATGGCGGTCTCAAAGGTTGGGACGACGGTCTCATTTCTACGCGAGTCGAGACGGCAGTTTGAGAAGGCGAGACGACAGTCTCGAATTTTAGCTTTTTTTTTTTAAGAAAATAGGACCTTGTTCAAAAACATTTTATGCATGCAGTGTTTTCATGTTTGATGTCCTATAATGCTATTTTCGTTAGCGTTTTCAGAAGGATTAACTGGTGTGTCTTATAGACGAGGGGCTCCTCTGATGTTTTGCTTCTCTGTTGTATTTGGTTGTATCGTTCCGGACTTACGTGATCGAAGAATGACTTTTGGTTCTTTTTTTTTTTTGGAGAGCACACTTTGTCACATTGGTACCCCTTTTTCTTCGCTTTAGGGATTTCAATCCTCTTGTTGATTATACGCCTCCATATTCCAAAACTAATTGTTAGAATAATGTTGTGAGGGTCAAGAGAAAAGAAGTAAAGGATAAATTCAATGGCTTGTGTTTTAGACGGTTGATTTTATTCAGAAAAGATTTTGTAAGAATGGCTGACTAAGGTTAGGCATGAGTGTCTAGGCAAACGTTTTTTCTTTGCGGCTTGTCCTATATTCATCGCTTCTTTTAGCTAGTTGATTTCCCAAGACCACCCTTCGGGTTTTCAGGATCGGATATCGTGTTTTGGTCCTATCTTTTGTCTAGGTTCCTTCCTTTTTCTTTTCTGTTTAGGTAATCCTAGCGGACCTGATTTTGTAACCCTAACTTTTGCCTAGGCTACCCTTTATTTTTGTTCGGGTGTCCTAACGGGTTGACCCTATCTTTTGCGTAGCCCCCTTAGTAAGTTTCCTACTGGGTATTTTGCCCTTTTCTTTTGGCCTTTGGCTTCTATGGAATTTTTTTTCTTTTTTTTGTTTTGTTTTTACACAATATTGGCGAAACACGACTTTATTTTTATGGTGAGGTAAAACCTTATTTTGTGCTTCTAATCAACCAGCTTAATTATTATGGCAATGGTACATTTTGATTATTTGGACGCACTTTTATTCTTCCTTTCTCTTTTGTTTGTTTAGACAAGGTTATTATTAGGTCAAGACATGAAGTAGCAAGAAGAGAAGCAGATAGTAAGAAATGTATTATTTATTAATTAGTAAGGGAATATGTGCCCAAAAATCCCCGGGGGTTGGGCTAGCCCCGGGGCATAATCTCTAACAATCACTGGGTTTACATCTCTTAAGCAAAGAAAAAGATCTCCTAATGACTAGGGTAGCTCTTGACGCTTGCATCCCTCCGCTTCGGAATATCTACTTGAGTGTGTGGAGGGGAGACTTCCCTTTTCTTCTTTTTTCTCAGCCCTTTGTAGGGTCATATCCTAGGCCATACTTAAAGGGGTTATCTTTGAATTCTGGGGGTTCCATCATTCCTTGGGAATCTGCCCCCAGTCCTTGGTCAGGATGGTAACCATGCTTCATCATCATGCGGGCTACCTTCGTATTATTGGGAAGTCTCTCTACATTGGCAATTTCGAGTGATTGAAAAGATGTTTCAAGGGCCTCTTTAGCTGTATCCACATAAGGTTGGGTAGACGGTCCACTGATCAAGATATCGTTTTCTGCTTGGACCGTGACCAACTTGTCGTCCACTATAAACTTGACTTTCTGGTAGAGCGTTGAAGGTACTGCCTTAGCGTCATGAATCCAAGGCCTGTCGAGGAGACAACTATATGTCAGAGTAATGTCCATTACATGGAAATCGACGTTGGAGATAGTGGGTCCGACTTGGATTGGCAGATTGACTTCCCCCACTACTTCTCGCTTGGATCCGTCGAAGGCTCGAATGATAGTGCTTCTTGGGCGCAAGTGGGTTCCTTGGATAGTCAAATTGTCCAGTGTGCACTTGGGCATCACGTTCAAGGATGACCCATTTGTTAGAAATGTAGGCTGAGATCAAGAGGGGGGGTGAATTGATCTTTGAAAGTTTTTCACAATTAACAAATTATCTATTTCAAAGATTAAGAAATCTGACCAATTCTTGAATTACAACAAGCAATCAAAAATAAATGCAGTCACAGAATTAAAGAAGAGAAAGGTTTAGAAAGATATCACCAAGGTTTATACTGGTTCACCCAATCCCAGGGCTACGTCCAGTCTCCAGCCAAATTATAGCTGGGTTCCACTTGATTGAATGTTTTACAGATTACAACCTTAATCTCACACTCAATCTACCACAAGAACCACAATTCCAGTTCCTGCACCTAAACCTTACACCAAGAACCAAATTCCAGTTCTTTACCAACCCTGCAGCCAAATTCCAGTTACAGAAACCAGTTCCCACAATTCCAGGCACCCACAATACAGTAAAAGAAAGTAAAGAAACAAGTAGAAGAAACTAAGAATGCTCAAACCAGTTTTATGCAGTTTTGCAGTATGTGTTTCTTCTCCAAAAGAATGCAATTTTGCCTCAAGAAAGAACTTCAATGAACTTCACAAAAACTAGCGTAATTCTTTCTTGAAAGTAGCACTTATGATTGCTTGTTTGATTGCTTAAAGATGTGTGTTAAAAAGGTTAAACAAATCTGTTTATATAGAAGATTTTCAAAACTGCTGGTTTAATTAATCTGTTAAAATAATCTTTTAATCTGTTAAAAGTCTTGTTTTAATCTGTTAAAACTTCTTTTAATATATTAAAACGTTCTTGATTATTTTCCAGATTTGTTTTAATTGATACGACAACGTTTATATCAATTAAAACCCTTTGTAAAAAATCTTCTAATTTGTTTTAATCGATTGTTTCGTCTTTCAATCGATTAAAATACTGCAAAATATTCTTATAAACTTTTCCAAGTTATTTTAACTGATAAAAATCTGTTTTAATCGATTAAAACGCTTAGCAGAAATTTTCTTAAGTTGTTTTAATCGATTGAAACGCAATTTAATCGATTGAAAATATTCTGATCGATCACAAACACACTCTGATCGATCATATGCTGGTTCTGATCGATCATAAACCCATTCTGATCGGTCATCTGCTACTCCAAGTGGTTTTAATCGATTGAAACAAAGTTGTATCGATTAAAATATTGCCAGAACACTTCCCTGATCATTTTAAGTGATTTTAATCGGTTATTTTGAAACTATATCAGTTAAAATACTGACAGAAGGTTTTCAAAACTTCCTTTAATGAAAAAGATCGATTATTTCGAAAACATATCAGTTAAAAAAAAAAACTTGTTACAAAAGTGTTAAGAACATTTTAGTTGATAAAGTTTGTAAGCTATTAGTTAAAATAGTTGATTAAAAACCTTTTAACAAAATACTTTGATTTTAACCGTTAAAACATTTTTAGAGGCATTTTGCAAAATCTTTTAAATGAAGAAACCTCATGCAGCAGAAAGATTAAAATGATTATACCTAAGCAAAAGATGCAGACTCACTAATCCCTCTACTCTTTTATCTAAGTGACCTTTGACTGCCACAAAGTAACCTTTGACTTCATTTTTGTCTTCATCAAATCAACAAGATCTTTGCCAAAGTAATTCAATAAGATCTTCATCACTTTCAGTCTCCCCCTATTTGATGAAGACAAACACCTCTTTGACACTTCTTTGAATAACTCTGCAGAAGAAGTCACTTGAAAATATAGATTAGTGAATAATAAAAAATTTAATCATTTACCCATTTCTCCCCCTATATTGCTGCTCCCCCTAAATAAAGAATTATTTCTCCCCCTAAATTGATCAAAAGTAAAGCAATTATTTCTCCCCCTTTTGACTTCATCAAAAATAGGGAACAGAGGAATACAAAAAAAATTATGTATGGTATGTATCAAAAGCTTTAGATTTTGAAAAAAATTGGACAAAATACCTTACTCATGTAAAAACCAATCAAAGTTGATTCAAACTTATCTTCATTAACACGTTTGTAATGAATACAATTAACACGTGTAAAGATAAGGGAACCACGCTTTAGTAGCATGTTACAAGAACAACCATTAACTAAAACCTTTAATTTTTCTTTCTAGAGTAAAAATTGATTAAAAACAAGACAGAATCGATTAAAAAGTTCTTGTTAATGGTTTTAATCGATTGAAATAAAGTTTTAATCGATTAAAACAGTGATGAAATTTGAAAGTTTTAAAACATAAGTTGATATAATTGATTGAATCGACATTTAACCGATTAAAACAGTAAGAAAAATGATGTATAAGTGCTTTTAATCGATTTAAAGCTTGTTTGTATCGATTAAAACAACCAGTTTTGAAAAACTAAGTAATGTTTGATGCATCTAGCATGCCTAATTCAGTGCGAATTTTGTAAAACCGATCACGAGCAAGAGGTTTTGTAAAAATATCTGCTAGTTGTTTTTCAGTTTCTATGAAGAAAATTTCACAATCACCTTTCAAAACATGATCTCTAATGAAATGATGTCTAATTTCTATATGTTTTGTCCTAGAATGTTGAATTGGGTTTTTAGTTAACATAATGGAACTAGTATTATCACATAAGAGAGGAATTTTTTTGAGAATTAAACCATAATCCTCAAGCTGTTGTTTGATCCAAAGAGATTGAGCACAACAACTTCCAGCTGCAATGTACTCAGCTTCAGCTGTAGAAAGGGCAACACATGATTGTTTTTTACTATGCCATGAAATTAGACTGCTTCCAAGGAGATGACAGGTGCCACTGGTACTTTTCCTGTCAAGCTTACAACCTGAAAAATCTGAGTCAGAGTATCCAATTAAATTTAGTTTGGACTCACCAGGTACCATAACCCAACATTTAAAGTTCCTTTGAGATATTTGAGAATTCTTTTTGCAGCAGTAAGATGGGATTCTTTTGGTGCAGATTGAAACCTGGCACACATACAAACACTAAACATAATGTCAGGTCTACTTGCTGTTAGATATAGTAAAGAACCAATAAGCCCTCTATATTTGGTTTCATCAACAAGTTTTCCTTTTTCATCAGAATCAAGATAGCAATTTGTGGACATTGGTGTTGATGCTTCTTTGCAATGTTCCATCTCAAATTTCTTTAAAAGTTCTGTTCAGTATTTAGATTGATGAAGAAAACTTCCTTCTTGAAGTTGTTTAACTTGTAATCCAAGAAAGTAGTTGAGTTCCCCCATCATAGACATCTCAAATTCTCCCTGCATATCTTTGATAAAATCTTTACATAAAGACTCATTAGTGGCTCCAAATATGATGTCATCAACATATACTTGAACTAGAATTACATCATTGTTAAATTTTTTCAAGAATAAAGTTTTATCAACCAAACCTCTTTGATAGCCCTTTGAAATGAGAAAATTACTTAACCTTTCATACCATTGTCTTGGGGCTTGTTTGAGACCATACAAAGCTTTCTTTAATCTATAAACATATTCTGGATGAATATGATCTTCAAAACCAGGTGGTTGTGTAACAAAAACTTCTTCATTCAAATAACCATTCAAGAAAGCACTTTTGACATCCATTTGAAATAACCTGAAACTTTTCATTGAAGCATAAGCAAGTAAAAGTCTAACAGCCTCTAATCTAGCAACAGGAGCATATGTTTCATCAAAATCAATTCCTTCTTGCTGATTATACCCCTTAGCAACTAATCTGGCCTTGTTTCTAATAATTATACCATTTTCATCCATTTTATTCCTAAAAACCCATTTTGTTCCTACAATATTTGCATATCTGGTTTTGGAATTAATTCCCATACTTCATTTCTTGTAAATTGATTTAATTCATCATGCATAGCATTAATCCAGTTGTTATCCTTTAATGCATCAGATATGGTTTTTGGTTCAATTTGCGATACAAATGCCATGTGATTGCAAAATTTATTTAAAGATCTTCTAGTAGAAACTCCCTGATTTATTTCACCAATGATGTTGTCTATTGAAAGATTTCTTGGAGTTTTCCATTCTTTAGATAGTTGCTCTTCAGATTCTTCAATATCTTCGGCCTGTTTTTGAGAAATTGTTGATTCTGGCAGTTTTAACTGATACATTTTATCAGTTAAAACATCATCTTTTGTACTATACTCAGAAATATTCTGCATACTTGGGTTAGTCTCATCAAATACAACATGGACAGATTCTTCTACAGTATTTAGCCTTTTGTTAAAAATTCTATAAGCATGGCTATTCAATGAATATCCCAAGAAGATACCTTCATCTGATTTGGAATCAAACTTTCCAAGATTTTCCTTTCCATTGTTTAAAACAAAAACCTTACTTCCAAATACTCTAAAATAGTTTATGTTAGGCTTTTTACCTTTGTATAATTCATAGGGAGTTTTCTTAAGAAAAGGTCAAATTAAAACACGGTTTAATACATGGCAAGCAGTACTAATGGCATCAGCCCAAAAATATTTTGGTAATGCTTTCTCATTAAGCACTGTCCTAGCTAACTCTTCAAGAGAACTATTTTTCCTTTCAACTACACCATTCTGTTAAGGAGTTCTAGGAGCAGAAAAATTATGCTTAATACCATGTTTATCACAAAATTTATTGAAATTTTTGTTTGAAAATTCTCCCCCATGATCACTTTGAATACAAGAGATGAAATAGCCTTTTTCATTTTGAACTTGTTTCATAAATTTTTTAAACAAATGGAAAGTATCAGATTTTAGTTTTAAAAATAATGTCCAGGTAAATCTTGAGTAATCATCTACTATAACCAGTGCATATAGATTTCCTCCTAAACTCATAGTTCTAGAAGGACCAAAGAGATCCATGTGAAAAAGTTCAAGAGGTCTAGAAGTTGAAACAATATTTTTCTATGAAAAAGAATTCCTTACTTGTGTCCCCTTTTGACATGCATCACATACTTTGTCTTTCACAAACTTAAGTTTAGGCAAGCCAACTACAAGATCTTTCGAAATCAATTTATTAAGATGATTCATATGAATATGAGCTAACCTCCTATGCTACAACCAAGAATCATTCTCTTTAGAGATTAAGCAACAATTTTTAGCAGAATTAGTATCCAACATGTAAATGTTGTTGATCCTCTTACCAGTAATCAGTACCTGTTCTGAATCTGATTTGATTATTTGACATTGATTTTGACCAAAGACAACTTTGTGTCCTTTATCACAAAGCTAGCTAATACTAATCAGATTATGTTTTAAACCCTCAACATATAATACATTGTTAATAATACCTGATTCTGTGCATTTGATGTCACCTATTCCAAGGATTCTTCCTTTGTTCTTATCCCCATAGAAAACAGTCCCACCATTCTTTAGTTTTAAGTTGTAAAATTTTGTAATATCACCTATCATGTGTTTGGAACATCCACTGTCAAGGTACCAGAGATCTTCAGTTTTTTTTTCCTGAAAGAAAAATTAGTATAGTTGCAGTACAGAGTTGAAATACACAATTAATTCTGCACTGGAAGTAACATTTTAATCGATTAATTTGATATTTAATCGATTAATCAATTTCTGAAAAAAATATCTCAGAATAATAATCGATTTAAACGAGGAATAATCGGTTAAATTTATCCTTTTAATGATTTTAACTGATATAAATCCATTTTAATCGATTAAAACAGCTAAACTAGATTCCAGAGAACATTTTAATCGATTAATTCGCATTTCAATCGATTAAAACTGTGCAGACAGTTTTTCTGGAATTCTCTGTAAGTGATTTTAACCGATTAAAATAGTTTTATATCAATTAAAATACTCAGTCCATGAATCCAAAAACAGAATTTGCAGATTTGATACCCAGGGACTTCCAAATTTTGTTCCTACAAAACAGATTTGGCATATTTCTGGTACCCCTTTTTAATTACTGGGTCCAATCATGTTATTTGAAATGAATTTTTGGGTATCCACTTCATTCTACCTTTAGGAATAGCATATTTCCTAATTCTACAATATTTCACAGAATGACCTTTTTTCATGCAGTAAAAACATTTAATAAATGGAGATGACATAGATTTACTATATGCAAAATAATTTTTAAATGCTCTAGTTTTCTTTCCAATAGAAGGTGTAAAACCTATACCACCACGATCCATAACCAATTTTTGAGAGTCAAGTATCATATCAATACTAGTTTTTCCTTGTGCAAGTTTAGATGTAGTTTTTATTAAATATGTTAATTTCTCTTGTAACTCAGGACAATTTTTACAATCTTTAACATTACACATGCAATCAGAGTTATTACCTATTTCTAAATTTTCATTCTTGGTTTCTTCATCAACTATTTTCTTTTCAAGAATAGTGATCTTTTTTTCTAATAAACTATTTAGGCTTTTTAATCACTAGTGCAAAAAAGGGCTCCTACGTCACCCCATTGTCGTCGCATGTAAAAATATTCGACGTAAATAAAACGCGGTGGCAATTTGTAATTAAGAGACAAAACTTTTACATCACGCACCCCAGCATGCGACATAAAAAGCCTCTTTTACGTCGCACATGGGTGGCGCAACGTAAAAGAAGGCTTTTTACGTCGCGTGCTGGGGTGCGCGACGTAAAAAGTGAAAACGCAAGAGGGTTGATATTGATGAAATGATTCATATGGGTTTGATAGTAATTCAACATGATATTCCCTGTTTGGTTATCCCTGGAACACATGTGCCTCATCCCTTGCCTGACCCTAGCTTCACTAGCCTAGAAGGCAAGACTTCTTTTTTGTTTTCAAGTACAAATGCTGATGAGGATGGTCCTTTGGACACACAAATGCCATTTCCCCCAACGAACTCAGTTGGCCCTTCCTGTAGACCCCTAATTTTGCCCGGCCTCTCAAAATAAAAGCTAGAGGAATTTCACCCAGAGATGGAGTTCATCCGGCTTCCCAAAACCGAGAAGGACCTCCCACAACAGAAGACGGAGTTCACTCATTCACACAATAAAAGCCCAAAAGAAACTTCCTACACAAAGACAAAGCTCGCCCAACATCTTAATGAAGGCCAAGAAGACTTCCTATATGAAGATAAAGCTTCAACGGACACACATCGGCATCAATCTATGTCCGAAAAAGGAAAGGAAAGCTTCCCGGGGTCCCAGAACACGAAAACTGGACAAAACAGGGCGAGACCACGGTCCCAAAAGTGGGACGGCCGTCCCAAACCCATTTTAAGTGGGACGGCCGTGCCGGCCTCCCTGGGGGTCCCGCTCTGTGTAAATTTGTCATTTGGGACGGCCATCCCAGTCCAGACGGCCGTCCCAACCCAGACGGCCGTCCCAAAGTGTGCCAGCTGCGAAAAACTATAAATAGGAGGCTCATTTGCCACTTTTTTACACCACAGACACTCCAGAGAGCTCTGAAACACTTTAGAGCACTTGTCTACTTCTCTCCCTCTCTCGAATGATCTTTCCGATTGCCTTAAATAGGTAACAATCGGTTAAGGAATTATATTCCGGCATTTGATTCTTCTTTAAATTTTTAGTAGAGTCGATCTTGTATTGGTGAGGAGAGACTGTGTAGAGAGAGGGGTTGCCAAAACGCATCCTCACAGTTCGAGATTCTCAATATAAAGCTTGCTACGGAGGTTCTTTTCAATTCCCTTCTCTTTTATTGTTTTATTTATTGTTTTATTGTTTTATTTAGCTTTATTATGTCATGTAGAATAGGATCATGTAGATAGCTATTTTAATATCTCTTTTATTGCTTTATTTAACTTTATTCATCATTTTATGTATGCAACATAGAATAAAATCATGTAGATAGCCATTTAATATTATGTAATAAAATAGGGTAATCGCGTAATTTCTCGTAGTCTTTACTTAAATGAATTAATCTGTCATAGGGAACCCGAAAGGGGCGTTGTGGGGTGCTAACACCTTCCCCACACGTAACTAACTCCCTTACCCAACTCTGGTTATAATGGCCAAGTGCGTTTTTTCTTAAAATCAACATTTTTTTCCTTTTCCAATGTTTATGGTCAAAACATTGGTGGCGACTCCATAAGAACCCCTTTTCGAAAACCTTTTAAAACAAAAACGCGAGTCTAAACCATCTTTTCGCGACCGCTCGCACAAACGTTTCGAGACGTCCTCAGACGTCGGAAAGGGACGGCGGCGACACTTCCCAGTTCACCCCCAACTCCAGTGTTTCACTAGAACAGATGTATTCCTTAATGCAAGGAATGAATAGCCGCTTGGAGTCAATGTCCATAGAGTAAATTCGCCAAGGGGGTCAGATTGATGACCTAGCTCAGCGGGTGGATGCTGTGTATCATTGGCACTCCCAACAGGGGCATTTTGCTCCCCCCCTCTCCATGAGAAGGTACTCTTATGCAGATAAGTTTCCTTTTACCTTCCCCTCTATCTACTGTCCAGTGCGGACACTGCCCATCATCAGTTTGGGGTGGTCGGTGGTAGTAAAGGAAACTTGTTTTGAACCATTAGCTTTGTTTAGGCATTTATTCATGTTTTTACTTATTGTCTAGTTAGGATGACATGGTTTGTTTATTTGTGATTACTACTTCTACAAGTTGTGTTGCAATTGGAATGTTTGAATTTTAGGCCTCTATGGGAATCCATAAAAAGGAATGAATAAGTTTTATGATTGCTAGCTTGTCAAGTTGAACTATACACTATGATTTCCTATTTTCTTTGACTAGATTCATTACCGTTTCAATTGAGAGCTTTTAAACCAAAAAGGGTAAACATTCTGATAAACCCTTATTTTCTTCTTTGAGTGTATCATACATTTTAAGCACTCTAGAACTTGGCTTGTGACCGATTCAAAATAGTTTGTGATTGTATGTTAGGGGATGATAAAGGCATTTTAGGGCAAAAAGCTTCGTATTAGCCACAGAATTTGAATACTGCATACACAATTAGTTGCCCCTATTGAGCTTTAATTGTTGATTTTTGAAAGCCTTTTGATCTAATTCTCCAGAATTTCTGAGAAATGACAAGGATGGCAACTAAGTGACAAGGGCTTAGGAAAAACTATTCTCTATTCAAAAAAAAATGAAAAAAAAAGAAAAAAAAGAAAAAAGAGAGATCAATAACAATGTAATAAGGAGTCCCGTTTATGAATAAGAAAATATATTTTTCTGAATGCCTTCCAAACTTGCTTTTCTCAGGAATCTCATTTCTAAAACCCTTTGACCTTTCCCTCTTTCTTGGTACCCATTCCTATTCGGTGAACCCCTAGCCCCATTACAACCAATTCAAAGCCCTTTAGACCTTAACATACTTTCTAGATAACTGTGGAGATTAGGGTCATTTGCCAAGCCTATGGTAGTGTTTGAATTGTTTTGATTTGAGTGATACTGAAACACAAGCCTAAACACATTGAGAGAAAGTAAGGAAACATGTATCTCTAGTCTAGTCATAGTAAGCATGGCATGAATAATTGTGTGGCTTCTACTTTGATAATCCTGCAATCATCTATTAATAATATTTTAAATTGGATTCCTTTAGATGGTTTGAGTTCTTCATTCTTTATTACTCATGCTTGTGGTGATGGTGATTGCTTAGGGACAAGCAATGTTTTAGTTTGGGGTATTTTGATAAGTGTCTAGTTTGCATCATTTCTAATGGCGCTTTATTTGAGTTTTCTAGTTTATTTGTGTTAGAACTCCCCTTAATTCCAATTGTTTTCCTTCATTCCACACATGTTATTCGGGTGTCTCAGTTTTGCAGGAATAACTTTGTTATAGGTTTATAAACTTGGAAACGGGAAGCATTTGATGAAGCATTGGATGGAAAGGAATTCAAGCCACTAAAAGCACAAAAATAAAACCTTGGATTGCATTGTAAAAGAAAAGAGAAAAGAACACTTCAGGGCCTTAAAGCATTGTTAAAGAGCATTTTGGGTGAAGTTAAGTGAAATCCACTGGCAGTGGGTTTTTCCCACTGGCAGTGGACTTCACTGGAAAATGACACTATGGCGTAAAACAAATCCACTGGCCATGGGTTTTTCCCACTGGTCGTGGACTTCACTGGAAAATGAGTATTGGGCCCCTGTCACGATCCACTGGCCATGGGTTTTTCCCACTGCCAGTGGATTCTGCACGTTTTACATTTTCCCTGAATTAAAGGAGCGATTTTTGAGCATAAAAGATATAAAAAAGAAGTTACGGACCCAAAAAGAAGCAGAGACGAAGACGAGAGGCGTTTTTCCCAAAAAGAAATTTGAAGAAAACCAGAGCAAAAGAGGGAGAACGATTTCTTCTATCAAGAGGGAAATTGAAGAAGCTACAGAGGAGATAGTGAGAACTTCTCTTCTATTCTCTAATTTCCTGTCTCATTTATACTTTTCTCTTATGTTAGGGTTTGATTTATTGTATTGTGGATTGTAATCATCATTTCTATGGCACACTAAATCTCATTCTTGGGATTAGGGGGAATATGTTTATGTATCAATTTTGAATACTTTGAATTTCTCTGTTATTGAATTTTTGTTTTCTATTAATTTCCATGAGAACCTAAAGCTTCTAATGGCTTAGAGATAAGGTTAGATGAATTTAAATGATGTGGATGATTGAGAGATCGATATATCATTAGAAAAGCATGGAATTGAACCTAGGGATTTGGGTTACGAAAGTAAACAAAACTCTTTGAGGGGTAATTGGATTTTCATAAAGCGTAAAGGATCTACTTAACGAATTGAACGTTGTTCTTCGGTAATTAGGTACGTTAGTGGGGTTTCGAGAGGAATACATTAATCAATTAAGGAAAATTCACCTTAGAAATAGAAGTTAAATAATGGGAAACGAATTGATTTAAATTGAATACGTAACATATAAACCTACCGACTCCTAAGAAAGTTTTCACCTTGAGTCTCTTGTCAATAGTTTTTGGTTTTCTATTCATTTTGCAATATATTCTATTTGAAACGATTTGTTTAGATAATTGAATCACTGTGTACCGGTACTTGGGCATAATCTCTGTGGGAACGATAACTTTTTATTACGCGATACTCCGTACGCTTGCGGAACGACTATCAATTGATGAAACCTTTCCAGAATTTGGTGCAGAGCCAAGAAACTTGAGAATTGGATTAGCTACAGATGGGATGAATCCTTATGGAAATTTAAGTAGTAAACATAGTTCATGGCCAGTTTTGTTGATCATTTACAATTTGCCTCCTTGGTTATGCATGAAGAGAAAATATATGATGTTATCTATGATGATTTCAGGACCTCCACAACCAGGAAATGACATAGATGTATATCTTAGTCCTTTAATTGATGATTTGAAGATGTTGTGGGAAACAGGAGTGGATGTATTTGATTCATATCACGAAGTGAATTTTAGGTTGCGTGCAATGTTATTTTGTACTATAAATTATTTTCCAGCATATGGTAATTTGAGCGGTTATAGTGTGAAAGGTCATTTAGCGTGTCCTTTATGTCAAGAAGACACAAGTTATATCCAATTGAAACATGGACAAAAAACTGCGTACAATAGGCATAGAAAGTTTCTAGTTGCTAATCATCCATATCATAAAATGAAAAAAGCATTTAATGGATGTCAGGAGAATGCGGTTGCATCAGTACCACGCAATGGTGAACAAGTATATGAGCAAGTGAAAAATATTAATATTGTGTTTGGAAAGACCCAAAAGAAATCCAATGAGAAAAACATTTGGAAGAAACGAGTCTATATTCTTCAATCTTCCTTATTGGTGTAAGTTGGAAGTTAGACACTTGTATAGATGTGATGCATGTTGAAAAAAATGTTTGTGATAGTATAATTGGGACATTTCTTAACATAAAAGGAAAGACAAAAGATGGAATAAAAGCAAGACAAGATTTGACAGACATGGGTATACGTTCTGAATTACATCCACAATCAGTTGGAAAACGCACTTACTTACCTCCAGCTTGTCATACTCTATCAAAGAAAGAAAAGAGAAGCTTTTGTGAGTGTTTACGTGAGGTCAAAGTGCCACAAGGATACTCCTCAAATGTTAAGAGTCTTGTGTCTATGCAAGAGTTGAAATTAGTTGTTTTAAAGTCTCATGATTGTCATGTGTTGATGCAACAACTTTTACCAGTGGCTATTCAAAACATCTTACCAACTTTTGTTAGAATTGCTATTACTCGGTTATGTTTGTTTTTCAACGCCATTTGTAAAAAGGTAATTGATCCAAAAAAGTTAGATGAATTAGAAAATGAAGCAATTGTAATAGTGTGCCGAGTTAGAAATGTATTTTCCCCCTTCATTTTTTGATATCATGGTGCATTTGATAGTCCATTTGGTAAGGGAAATTCGGTTATGTGGTCCAATTTTTCTTAGATGGATGTATCCTGTTGAGAGATACATGAAGATCTTAAAAGGATATGTGAAGAATCGAGTACAGAGCCGAAGCTTCTATTGTGGAAAGGTACATTGCGAAGAAGCCATTGAGTTTTGTTTAGAATACATGTCAAAATCGGAACCAATAGGTATTCCTAAGATGAGACATGATGGAAGATGTGAAGGCAAGGGTACTCGAAATTTAAAGATTAAAAATGTTAGTCGGAAAGAAGTTGACCAAGCACATTTATACATATTGAACAACACTGATGAAGTAATCCCTTACATATCAGAACACATAACTGAAATAAAGGCAACACATCCACGAATGAATGAAAAATGGGTATTGAATGAACATAACAAAAGTTTCCTTTCTTGGTTTAAAAAAAGGGTATATGTTGAGATTAATGTTTCAGAAACATTTTTGAGATTTGCTCGTTGGCCTAATAGTGATGTCATTACATTTGGTGGGTATGACATTAATAATTATTGTTTCTACTCAAAAATAGAAGATGATAAAGGTAGAGTACAAAATAGTGGGGTCACAATTCAAGCTGAATCTATGCATTTTTCTAGTTCTAAAGACAAAAATCCTATCATAGCTTCTATGAGTTATTTTGGGGTCATACAAGAGATATGAGAAATTGATTATGTTACTTTTAGGGTGCCTGTCTTCAAGTGTAAATGGGTTGAAGGGAATACGGGTGTGCGAACAGATGACCTAGGATTTACTTTGGTTGATTTGAGTAAAGTTGGGTATAAGGATGAACCTTTTATTTTGGCATATCAAGCGAGAAAAATATTTTATGTCAAGGATCCATGTAATGAGAGATGGTCAATTGTCCTTGAAGGAAGAAGCATGCACGGAATTCATGAAGATGAGTCTCTAGATATACATGAAACACCTTCATTTTCAAGTAGACCATTTGATGACATAGTTGACAATGAAGTTGATGACATACATGCAATTCGAAGTGATCATGATGAAGGGATATGGGAAAACATACCAACATAATAGGTGTTTATCTTCACATTTTCTAGTTCTTTTTATTCAAACTTATAAAGTATGTTGACTTCATATTGTTTTTTTTTTTCAGGATATGTCGGATTCCACATCTGGTATTGGTAGTGGTAGTGGCAGTGGCAGAAGCGGAAGTGGAGGTAAAGGTAGATCTGTCACTCGGTTAAAGGGGTTGACAGTAAGGAGGGTAGCTAGAGAGAAAACTCAAGTTGAAGTTGATCCATGTTCTGGTAAGGCATCTGGCCCAAATGCTGCTAAGTTTAAGAGCTATTTGGGACTACTAGCTCGACACCATGTTCCGATTACTACTCCATCTTGGGATGATGTAGAGGAAACCGAGAAGAACCTCATGTGGCAGGATGTTCAGGTATTTCTATATTTGTTGAATACTTTATATATCATTATTAATTGAATTTAACATTTATTGGTCATTTCACAGCAAAATTTTGATGTTCCTAACACCGAGGTGATGAGGAAGAAGATTTTATCCTCCATTGCCATTAGATGGAGGGAGTTTAAGACTTTCTTGACACGGGAGTATGTATTTGGAAAGTTTCAAGATGAATCTCCCTGTCTAAAGTATCAAATTAGTGAGGAGGATTGGTTATAGTTTTGTGCCGGCCGAATGGACCCCTCTTGGCGAGGATAAAAGACGTGCTCGCCCAATAACGTCGAGAGGTTGAATGATGCACCCCATGTATTGTCACGAGGAGGGTATGCATTATTGGAGCAACGTCCGATGAAAGCCGAGAGAAGAGTCGGCAGGAGTTGAGTCTATCGACCATGCATCTCCACCCCTCGCTATGAGATGTGGAGGACAAAATCGATGGACAAATGACTTCGAGTCCGCACGAATCATTGCTCGAGAAAATCGTAAATTATAATGTCAATTTGAATTGATTCTAATGTGAAAGTTAGTGTATGACTTAATTATTGTTAATGTGTTGTAGGATGATTTAGTTGAGCAGAGCACCCAAGGATCATTTATTCCTCATGGTCGACAAGATATATTGGTGACGACCATAGGAAAACCAGATTACTCAGGACGTGTGCGTGGTGTTGGTGGATCCTGGGGCCTTCGTGATTACTTTGGTCCAACATCACGAAGGACCACTACTGACTCTTGCAGCCAGGAGGCCTTGCATAAAATGGAGATGCAGTTTGAAGAAAAGTTAAATCAAATAAGGCAGTCCTTGCAGCAAGAGTTTGATGAGAAAATTGAATCTCTCGCCCGCTCTCAGCAATAGACTCAAGGAACACCTCAAACAATTGAACATGATGTTGTTCGAGTCAGCACTAAAGGGAGTTGTACTACTACTGCTGTTGATCCTTCAGGAGAATATACTCAAACTGATGCATCACACCAGTGTGAGTTATATGTTGAAGATGACCCCCCGCGTCTAGTGGCTATTGGTCGAGTTTTTGAGGGTGGTTTAACCATCCATGGTGTGCCTCTACGAGCGGACTCGGACACGAGTAGTAGTTGATGAAGTTCATGATGCTAATGCTCCAGATGCCTTTTCCTAATGAAGAGATTCAATTAGTGGGGCGAGGCAAGCGGGACATTCTTTGCTTGGCCAAGACGTTTGGTTATGCCACTATCAGCACGAGACCAAGGTAATATATATATATTGTCTATTTTCTCTTTTCTAGTATTATAATTATATAAATGTTTAATTAATTGTTATCATTTGTTTAGGAGGACTTGCGTCGTGCTAAGCATAAAAAACAACCTATTATTGATGAGGATTTGACGAATGTGATGATGATCCCATCTCTATGTTGTTGACCATATTACCACGGTTGAGGAAGAGACCGTGTCGAGATAATATGGGATGTTAGAGTGTTTGGAATTGACAATTCCAGTGTTACATTATACATTTCCTTGTCCGATGCTTTAGAAATTGCTAGGGGAAATTGCATGTTAAACATTTCCATCATACAATTGTGGGCAATGTAAGTCATTCTCATTTATGTTTCTAAGATTATAATAATTATATTCAACTTATAATTAATTGTTTTAGGTACATTGACAAATTGAGTGTGGAACAAGAAAAATCCGAAGTATACGGATTTATTGAGCCTTAATCAATCCAAAAATCTGGTAATACAAAGGTTGGAATCCAACAATATATGCAAACATGGATGAGTGACTCAAAAAGACATATATATTTGGCTCCATACATTGAAGGGTTAGTATTTTAATTTCTATTTTAATTTATATTTTTGAAACTAATTTTTATGTCATACAATGTAGGTCCCATTGGCGGTTAATTGTAATCATACCTCGGGATTACGAGTGTGGTGTGGTTTTGTTCATTGCATCGGAAACCGAGTCAAGAAATGAAAAGCTTATTACAAGGGTAACTTTATCTTTTATTCATTAATTATGTTTTTAAATTGTAAATACATATTGAATAATATATGACTTTTTTTCACTTAGAATCGTGTCTGAAACTAATGTTCTAAGTGGAAAACCTAGAACAAAGACTTTGCAGTTCATTTTTCCTAAGGTTAGAAACTTATTTATATAAGTGAATACCATAATTATTGTTTGTATTTAAATTTTGAAAATAACATTATGTTTTTTTCATCATTTAAGTGTAATAAGCAAACAAACTCGTTTGAATGTGGTTACTATGTTATGTATTGGATGAGAGCCATAGTTTGTGCGGGTATAATTGATTCTTGGACGGAGGTAATTGCTTTTAACATTAGTTAGGTTTATTTAACTTTATTCATGTTGCACGTTTACAAGAGTCAAATTAATGTTTTAGGTATTTCAAGATCCATCTCCATTACCAGAATCTGATATTACACAAATTAGAGAACAATGGGCAAAATTTTTTGTTCAACAATTCTAGTACATAATTTTTTAAGTTCTTGTTCATATTATATTGTGTGTATTATGTAGTTTAGGTAGCTTAGTTTGTATTAACTTTTAAGTTTCTTCTTTTTTCTCTTTTTGTTGAGCCCTTGATGGTATGGAGATTGGACTCTTTTTACTGTTGATGATGATGGGCTCTTGAAGCCTTTATTCGCCATTGCGGGTGTGAAGGAGACTTTGGGTGAGTGTGCTTGATGACTCATGTAGTGGCGATGCTGAGTCGTGGGGTAATATTTGTGTTGCCTCCGGAGTAGACAAGAATCCGCTTGGGGATAACTAAGCCTTTCCGTCAGCTTTTCTTTTATGATGTTTGATGATTGTACCCTCTCTAATTGGGTAGAAGAATGATGACTAGAGCTTTGGCTTCTGGAAACTTCTTATTTCTTCTAAGCTATTTGATGATGACAACTCGCTCTTCTTTCTTGAGGGAGAGCAATGTTTGGAGACTTCTTATTTGTGCCTTCTTTTTCTGGGTAGAAGGATGGTAGCTAGAGCTCTTGATTTTTGGAAGCTCTTATTCTGCTGAGTCGTTTGATTGACGACTTGCTCCATTTTCTTGAGAGCATTATTTGGAGACCTGTTTTTGGCGCTTCTTGTTTTCAATCACAAACATTGATCTAGTCTCCTTATATGCATGAGTATTATTTTTGTTTATTTCCTTACCGAGATTTTTATTTTTTCTTTTTGATTTTGACAGAGTTGTATTGTGCGACTACTTGTGTGTGAATGCCCTAAATGTAGTCTATGCTTTTATGAGATGCATCTAGAAAAGTGATCGGTATTCTCCTACTGTGCTTTATGGTTATGTTGATGGCCTCCTCTTTTATTCATATTTTTGTATTAGCCCTATCTTTTGCCTAGACCGCCCTTTTGGGGTTTTCGATCTAACGGGCTACCCTAACTTTTGCCTAAGAATCTCCTAGCAGGCATTATTCTCTTTTTTCTTTTTTTTTTTAGAGAAAGGACCCATATTCATGCATGCAATGTTTGTGATATGCATCCTATAATACTATTTCAATTAATATTCCAAAAAGATTAATCAATGTGCTTTTGCTTCTGATGTGCCTCTGTGATTATGTGCTTTCGTCGACATGTAGGCTGTACCAATTTTTCCATCTCGATTTTGCCATGACCGAAGAATGATTGTAGTGTGACTTGCCATGTTAGTGCGCCCCTCCCTTTTCTTGGGGGTGTCAATCCTCCTATTGATTACTATCTCCACATTTCCCTACTAATTACTAGAATGCCATAGTGGTAAGGGTCAAGAGAAAAGAAGGAAAAATATATTTAATTCAAAGGCTTGTGTTTCAGAATTGTTTTATTTTAACAAAAAATGGTTTTTGTAAGCACGACTAGCCAAAGTTGGTTAGAGTGTTTAGGCTAGTTTAGACAAACGTTTTGTTTATGGAATGACATCTCAGTCTATGGCGCTTGCTATGACTGATTGATTTTCCTAGTTTGCCCTTTTGGGTTTTTACTCTAGGATGTTGTGTTTTTGTCCTAACTTTTGTCTAGGTTTCCTCTTTTCTTGTTTTGGGAATCCTAGTGGACTTTATTTTGTAACCCTAATTTTTTCCTAGGCAACCCTTTATTGTTGTTCGGGTCTCCTAGCGGTTTTACCCTAACTTTTGCGTAGCCCCCTTAATGGGTTTCCTACTGAGTATCTTGCCTTTAGCTTCTATGGGCTTCTTTTGATTTTTGTTTTGTTTTCTTTTTACACACCATTGGCGAAACACGACTTTATTTATGATGAGGTAAAACATTATTTTGTGCTTCTAGTCAATCAGTGATGATGAGTGGTTTGATTATTTTAATGATGGCGCATTTTGATTATTTTGACGCACTTTTGAAAATGTTTTCTTAAACATGGATATTATGAGGTTTAGACATGAATAGCAAGAAGAGAAGCAGATAATAAGAATAACATTCTTTATAATTAAAAGGGAAATATGTGCCCTACAATGCTCGGAGGTCAGGCTAGCCCCGAGGAGTAATCTCTAATAGTCATTGGGTTTACATCCCTTAAAATTGGAAGAAGAACACCTAATGACTAAAGTTGTTCTCGACGCTTGGACCCCTTCGTTTGGGAAAATCTAATTCGAGGTGTGGAGGGGAGACTTCCCTTTTCTCTGTGCAGCTTGATCCTTTGTAGGGTCATGCTTCAAAAGATTGCCTGTAAAATCTGGTGGCTCCCTTATTCCTTGGTTTGGGCGGTATCCATCATGTGGGTCACCTTCGTATTGTTAGGGGAAGTCTTTTTCATATTGGCAAAAGATATTTCAAAGGACCTCTTCAGCCGCATCCATTCAAGGTAGGGCAAATGACTTGTTGATCCGAATGTCGTCTTTAGCTCGAACCGTGACCAGCTTGTCGCCTACCGTGAGTTTGTCTTTTTGGCGGAGCGTTGAAAGAACTGTCTTAGCGTCGTGAATCCAATGATTGAAGAATGATTGTATTGAAGAGCTATTTTCCATATTAGTGCGCTTCTTCCTTTCTTTAGGAATCTCAATCCTCCTATTGATCACTATATTTCCACATTGCCTAGTGAATCACTAGAATGTCGTAGTGGTAAGGGTCAAGAGAAAAGAAGGAAGTGGATATTTAATTTGAAGGTTTGTGTTTTAGAGGGGATTTTTATTTTTGAAAAATGGTCTTTATAAGAATGGCTAGCCATGGTTGGTTAGACTATTTAGGCTATTTTAAACAAATGTTTGTTTGTGAGGCTACATCTTTAACTGATTGTTTCTTGGCGCTTATTATGATTGACTGACTTCCCTAGACCGCCCTTCGGGTTTTCAATCTATGATGTTGTGTTTTGTCCTAACTTTTGTCTAGGTTTCCTTTTTTGTTTTAGGAATTCTAGTGGACTTTATTTTGTAACCCTACCTTTTGCCTAGGCTACCCTTTATTGTTGTTCGGGTTTCCTAGCGGGTTGACCCTAACTTTTGCTTAGCCCCCTTAGTGGGTTTCCTACCGAGTAATTTGCCCTTTCTTTTTGGGCTTTGGCTTCTACGGGCTTCTCTTTTCTTTTTTTGTACAACATTGGCGAACATGGCTTTATTATGACGAGGTTAACCTTACTTGTGTTTCTAATCAATCAGTGATGGCAAATTCGCTTTATTATAACAACGCGCTCTTGATTATTTTAGACGCCTTTTGAAAATGTTTGTTTAAACACGGTTAATAATGAGGTATAGACATTAATAGCGAGAAAAGAAGCAGATAATAAGAATCACATTCTTTATGATTAAAAGGGAAATATGTGCCCTAAAAATGTCTGGGGGTCGGGCTTGCCCTGGGGAGTAATCTCTAATAGTCATTGGGTTTACATTCCTTAAAATTGGAAGAGGAACACCTAATGACTAAAGTTACTCTTGACGCTTGTATCCCTCCGCTTCGAAAAATCTGATTTAGTGTACGGAGGGGAGATTTTCCCTTTCTTCTTGTAGCTCGATCCTTTGTAGGGTCGTACCCTAGGCCTTGCTTCAAAGTATTATCTTTAAAATCCGGTGGCTCCCTTATTCCTAGGGAATTTGTACCGAGTCCCTGGCCCGAGCGGTATCCATATTTTGACATCATGTGAGCCACCTTCATATTGCTGGGAAGTCTTTCTACGTTGGCGATTTCAAGCGCTTGAAAGGATGTTTCAAGGGCCTCTTCAGTTGCATCCACATAAGGTATTGTGGACGGTCTACTGATCAAGATGTTGTCTTCAGCTTAAACTGTGACCAACTTGTCGCCTACCACGAATTTGACTTTTTGGTGGAGTCTTGAAGGTATTGCCTTAGCGTCATGAATCCAAGGTCTGTCGACGATACAACTATATGCTGGAGTAATATCCATCACATGGAAGTCCACATTGAAGATAGTGGGACCGATTTGAATTGGCAGATTGATCTCTCCCACTTCTTTACGCTTTGATCTGTCAAAGGCTCGAACGATGGTATCGCTTGGGCATAGGCGGGCTCCTTGTACTGTCAGTTTATCAAGAGTGCACTTGGGCAGTACATTCAAGGATGACCCGTTATCCACAAGAACTTTGGAGATGAGATACTCCTTGCACATTACAGAGATGTGCAAGGGCTTGTTAGGGCTCGACCCTTCGGGAGGGAGTTCTTCATCTGTGAAGGTTATATGATCATTGGTAGTAATGTTACCAACGATCCTTTCAAACTTATCTTGGGATATGGTATGCGATAGATATGCTTCATTCAAAACCTTCAACAGGGCATTTCGATGCGATTCCAGACTCATTATTAATGATAACAAAGTTATCTTTGCAGGCGTGCGATTGAGTTGGTTAATGATGGAGTACTCACTTTGTCTTAAAAATTGGAGTAACTCATCGGTCTCCTCTTCGGTCTCTTTATTTTTCTCTTTATTTTTGGGGACGTCTTCTTGTGACTCCTTGGGGGGAGTAGATTCGTCCATTTCTTGTCATGCCCCCAATGCCAGCTATATTGGAAACATCTTCGTTTATTGCGTATTTCCAAGGTACAACTTTATTCGATTTGTAGGGGAAAGGACGAGGCATGAATAATCGCAATGAAGTCCTTGCCTCCTCTTCCTTATTGACTGTGATGACCAACGACTAAGACTTATTGTCCTCCTTAGGTGGATCAGTCGTTGGGGAGAGCTTGATGACGAGCAGTTTTCTCTCCATTCTTCTAATTTATTGAACCACATTAGTTAATCCTTCTTTTTTATTATTGTCGTCGACCTGACAGGCGCGAATCCCTATAAATAGTAAGCGCTCCCCCCCTCATTTCACACAGTTCTTCTACTTTCCCTTCTACACTTTCCTCAAATTCTTTTCCTAGAGTCCCTCCAAAGCATTTCCGGAGTTTCTGAGAGTTTTTGAGAGCTTTTTATAGTGTTTCGAGAGAGTTTTCGGCGTTGTAAGAGCGAAGGGCTGCCAAAACGCACCCTACTTTTAAGTAAATTAATCAAAAAGCTTGCTTCGGAGGTTTCTTTATTCTCTCCATCTCTTTTATTGTCTTTATTTTTATGATTAAATTGCATGATAGACATTAGGGCCATGTAGTCATTATTTTAACTCCTTAAATAAAAGGGTAAAAGCGTCTTTTCAAAAGTTTATTTATAAAATAGCTGGCCTATCATAGGGAACCTGAAAGGGGCGTCGTAAGGGAACTAACACTTCCCTTACACGTAACTAACTCCCTTACCTAAACTCTGGTTTTAACGACCAAAGTTGGTTTTCAAAAACCAACGCCTTTTTCCTCCTTTTTCGATGTTTCCAGTAAAAATCGGTGGCGACTCCATAAGAACCCTTTCAAATTAGTTCTTGGGTTAGCTCGGTTATCGGACAATCCAAGAACACCTTTTCGAAAACCTCGCCTCTAGGTTCAGCCCGGTTATCGGACAACCTCAAGGCATTGTAACCATACCCATAAAAACGCAAAAAATGGACAAGTCAGAACCATCGCGTCGCTCCGACCGCCTCTTTTTGACGGTGGCGACAGGTCCCTTATTAGAGTAGGAGGGCTTTTTGTACAAAAAATAAGGATTTCCACCTAAAGGGTCTAGACCGACGTCTCGCTTATCGAGACCGCCATCTCGCCATTTGCAAGGGTGATACCGTCGTCTCATTTGGCGAGATGGACGTCTCGCTACTTGCAATGGCGAGACCGCCTTCCTGTTTGGCGAGACAACCTTCTCGCCATTTGTAAAATCGATATCGCCGTCCCGATTGGAGAGACGGTCGTCTCGCCATGTGCCAAAGGCGAAACCATCTTCTCGATTGGTGAGATGGTCGTCTCGACCTTGCCAGGCGAGACGACGGTTTCGACTTGACAGGCGCGAATCCCTATAAAAGGAGGGCGCTCTCCCCTTCTTTTCACATAGTTCTTCAACCTTTCCTTCTATCATTTCTTCAAATTCTTCTCCAAGAGCCCCTCCGAAGCATTTCTAGAGTTTTCTGAGTGTTCTTAGAGAGTATTTTATAACGTTGCGAGAAAGAGCAATCGGCGTTGTAGAGTGAAGGACTACCAAAAAACGTCCTATTTCAAGAGTATTAATCAAGAAAGCTTGCTTCGGAGGTTTCTTCACTTCCTTCATCTCTTTTACCGCTTTTTATTTACATTTATCCATGCATTAGCTGCTAGGGTAAAAGCATCATTTTAAAGTTATTTATGAAATAAACGGCCCATCATAGGGAACCCGAAAGTGGCGTCGTAGGGAAGCTAATACCTTCCCTACACGCAACGAACTCCCTTACCCAACTCTGGTTATAATGACCAAAGTTGGTTTTTCAAAACCAACGTTTTCTTTTCTTTTTCCGATGTTTTTGGTAAAAATATTGGTGGCGACTCCATAAGAACCCTTTTCGAAAACCTCACCCTTAAGTCCAGCCCGGTTATCGGACAACCTAAAGGTGTTGTAATGTCACATTTTAATACGTGAAGTCGAAAGTCGGAAAGCCATCACGTCGCTCCGACCGCCTCTTTTACGGCGGCGACAGATGGCGACTCCACTGGGGAAGCCTAGAGAGTTGAACCCATTTAGTGATGGGCTAGTTTAATAAATAAACTTAAAAATTTCGCTTTTACCCTACCTTGCTTTATAACATGTTTATTTGCTTGGCTTTAATAACTGTTGTTTGTTTATTTTATGCAATTGTTTGAAATAAAAACTGTACACAAACCCTTGCACACAACATTTCCCTCTGTACCCGGGGGCAAGTGAGAAATCCATAGGGAGTGGGTGGCAGGTACGGTTTGCCGTAGTGAGGGCCATGAGCCCACCGGTATGATTGGAAACCACTACTCAAGGTGATAACCTTCCTCTTTTGGCACAAAGACTGACTATGACCTTAGTGCTAAGTATGGTCGGAAGGCTGGAGAGTGAAGACCCTATAATGGGGGCACCTTGGGGGACTAGCCTTGGTGAGAACAGTTAGAACCTACCTTTACCAATGCACTTTTCTGCAGGAAAACTCTACCTCGTAATTAAAACGTCATCTTACTTGTTCGCAGATGAGTGAATTGTGTGTGCATTTGTTTGTTGCATTTGATTGCGTGGCATAACCAAACAACAGATAAAAAAGGGAGAAAAACCAAAAAAATATTTTCACAATAAACACACTTATCTCGGACAGTCTGCCTTTTAGCTAGCCTGGTTTTAGGTTCTTTGAAAGCTAAGTAGTCACGCAGTCCGACAGAAGAGATAAAAAAAAATATAAAAAAATAATAATAAAAAATAAAATAATAATAATAATAATAATAATAATAATAATAATAACAAAATCAAAATAACAATAAAAAGAATTTGGACAAAGTCGTATCATTTATATCGCATCATGTCATAAGTGGAAACAACAAGAGAGAAAACAAATGCATAAGGAAAGTATGCATACGCATCATCTTAATAAATCTCTCAAAAAATAGGTCTTAGGAGCGTTTTTTGGGAAAATTGCTGGGCCATGTCCCCATTGTGGCCTGTTCTTCACCTTTTCCTCTTTGTTTTGATATGTTGTGCATCCAAATCGGACATCCCAGTCAAAAGTTATCGCACTTTAAACATCTACCGCCCCTTTTATCATAAAAAGTCCTTTTTTTTACTAGTGCATGCATAAATACATTCATTCTAGGGGCATTAGATATCCTTAAGACAAAGGCGAAAGAGACCCAAATACACTAGTAAGGAAGGGACAAGTGTGCTAAGGTATGTGGGGAGCTTCGATAGGGAAGGAACCATTATACCGAAGTGGGTATGGCACTCCGCAAAGCGTAAGCTTTAAGGATGATACCAGAGTCATTGTCTTAAGGCACATCTATCCCACACTAATCATTCATTTCATTTCAAAAATAAAAAAACGTTCTTAAATTCCTATGCATCTGTCCTCACTTGCGTGCAAAAGCCCAAGAGGATGGAGAAATTGGAAGAGCAAAATCGTGAGCTCACCATTGAGCTTAACGCCATAAAGGAGCAAATGGCTCGGTTAATGGAGCACATAGAAGAACAGAACTGCAAGCTCATCGCTGAGCTTAATTCCATGAAGGATCAGATGATGCGGTTAATGGAACTAATGCGCCATCAACATATCCACCATAAAGGCATTCACATCGACCACATAGGCAAAAGGGTGGAGCAAGGACTGAAGAGCGGAAGGATCACTCAACATCCCACTCCCAGTGCATCATTCCAGAAGTTTCTTAGCAAGAAGGAGGAGAGAAGCATGAATGTCATCAACCTTACTACTCCTTCTACCCTTGCGCAACAAGCTAGGCAGTCGCGAAAGCAAAGAAAGGAGTTCACCCCCATTCCAACCTCCTATGGGAGTCTGCTGCCTGAAGCTGTTAGAGACCGAGCTCCTAGCACGCATCCCTCCGACGAAGATTGATCCACCCTACCCTGAGTGGTATAAGTCTAACGAAAAATGCGCTTACCACTCAGACGCTCCTGGGCATTCTGTGAAAGATTGTCGAGCCTTGAAATACAAGGTCCAAGAGTTGTTGGATGCTAGATGGCTCACTTTCGACTCCGCCACTCCTAACAAGGATATCAAGCCTCTATCGCCTCTATAGTAATGAGGAGGGATAAAGAAAGCTAGCTGAATAGGGCTCTTCATGTTTTTTTAAGCTTCCTACATATCTCTCGCGATCCCCTCCCGTGGTCGTGAGATCCTTGATTAAAATGGCTTTGTAAATATTTTGTTTTCATCAATACAATGAGGCATTTGCATAAAGATTCATATTCTTTTTCATTATTTTCTCTCTCATTATTATTTCAAAATAAATGATGATAAAAGCTAAGCCTAAACAGAACCAAATAAAAATAATCATGTCTGTGATAGATGACTCTTTGGGGATCCGAAAGCCGAAGGTGAATGGACCAAGTCAAACAGTGAGAAGGGGTTCATCTCCCCGGACATACAAAGGCTGTTTAAAAAAAAAAACTTAATCTATATGGCCCATTTAGGAAGAAACCGAGGTCATCGATTTGGGGGCGAGGAAACAATAAGAAGGAAAATACCCAAATCGACAATAATGTGAGGGAAGGATTGATACAATTGCCAAAAGAGTATGTGGACGCATGTGTATGACATGCCAAGATCTCAAAATCCAAAACCATAAACCCTCTCTCTATCAACCTAAACTGAACAATGCAGTAACGGGCAACCAATAAGAACATTAAGAGGATCATCCGGAACATGGTCTAAACCAACAAGGATCATTATCCTTTGCCCTTCATGATTATCAAAGTTATGTACGGTCCTCCATGTCGCCGCCGTCCGTTCCGACGTCCTGGGGACGTCTCAAACGTTAATGCGAGCGGTTGCGAAAAGATGGGAGAGACTCGCATTTTTTGTTAAAATTGTGTTCATTGCTTCCGAGGTGCTCAACACTGAACTATCCTCTAATAGAAGCAAGGTTTTCGAAAAGGGGTTCTTTTGGAGTCGCCACCAATGTTTTGACCAGAAACATTGGAAAAGGAAAAAAGGCGTTGATTTTATTAAAAACCAACTTGGCCATTATAACCAGAGTTGGGTAAGGGAGTTAGTTACGTGTGGGGAAGGTGTTAGCACCCCCACAACGCCCCTTTCGGGTTCCCTATGACGGATTTATTCATTAAGTGAAGATTGCGAGAAATTACGCTTTTACCCTTATTTTATTCGTACAGTATTTAAATATGGCTATCTACATGATTTATCTACATTGCATACAAAAAGCAATAAATAAAGCAGTAAAGAATAAGAGAATTGAGAAAAACCTTCGTAGCAAGCTTTTATATTAAGATTCCTTTACAAGGAGGACGCGTTTCGGCAGTCCTTCGCTCTACAATTGCTCTCCTCTCGACTTACAATATCGACTCGACTAATTTTTCTAGAAGAAATCGAATGCCGGAATAGAAATTCCTTAACTGATTGTTACCTATAATAGGCAATCAGAAAGATCATTCGAGAGAGGGAGATAAGAAGACAAGTCTCAGAGTTCTCTGGAGTGTCTGGGGTGAGGAATGAGACAAATGAGGCTCCTATTTATAGCATTTTTGCTGCCTGGAACTTTGGGACGGCCGTCTGGGTTGGGACGGCCGTCCCAAACGTGATTTCTGCGTTGTGCCAATCTGGGATGGCCTTACTGGGTTGGGACGGCCGTCCCAAACGCAATTTTGTGCACGTTGGGACCCCCTGGGGTTTGGGACGGCCGTCCCACATTCGGGACGCGCGTCCCAACTGCTTAATTGCAGTTGGGACGGCCGTCCCAACCTTGGGATGGTGGTCTCGACCTGTTTTGTCCAGTTTTTGTATTTTGGGACCCCGGGAAGCTTTCCTTGCCGTTTTCGGACGTGGATTGGTGCCGATATATGTCCGTTGAAGCTTTATCTTCGTGTAGGAAGTCTTCTTGGCCTTCATTTGTAATGTTGGGCGAGCTTTATCTATGTATAGGAAGTCTCCTTTGTGTGGATGAGTGAACTCCGTCTTATTATGAGAGGTCTTCTTTAGTCTTGAGCGAACTCCATGTTGTTGCGGGAGGTTTCCTCAGTTTTTGGGAAGCTGGACGAACTCCATCTCCAGGTGAAGTTCTTCTAGCTTTTATTTTGACAGGCCGGGCAAAATTAGGGGTCTACAGCTGCCCCCCCTTCACCTGCCTAACTAATTTGTTGGTTTTAATATGCCGACATAATTAGTTGGTAGGGGAAGGAGTTAACCCTTTTGCCCGGCTATCCTTCGGATACTGCTCCTTGTTGATCCTCTGGATGATAAATATTTTGATAGGTACTAACCCCTATCTGGTTTGAGCCTTCTTTTTCTAAGACTCTGGTGAGTACTTACCCTCACCTGGTATAACTCTGTATTTGACTAGACTTTTGTGGGTACCTACCCCCACTAGGTATGAACCTTGTTTTTCAAGGTTTTGGTGAGTACCTACCCTCACCTGGTATGAGTTTGCATTTTGCAGAACTCTTGTGGGTACTTACTTCCGAGGTGCTCAACACCGAACTATCCTCTAATAGAAGTAAAGTCTTTGCACCCGTTTTTTTTTTTTGCAATGCTTCTCGGTAAGTATTTTTACTCCACCTGATGCATTTTTGCTAAGTTTTGATGAGTACCTACCCTCATCCGGTACAAACCTTATATTTTATAAGGTTTTGGTGGGTACCTACCGCCACCCGGTACAAATCTGCATTTTTTGCCAGATTCTGAATGAGTCTTGTTCTGCAAGACTTTGGTGAGTATCTACCCTCACCCGGTATGAACCCCGTTCTGCAAGGTTTTTTGATAAGCCTCGTTCTGCAAGGCTTAGGTGAGTACATACCCCCACCCGGTATGAAGTTTTTGGTAAGCCTTGTTCTGCAAGGCTTAGGTGAGTACGTACCCCCACCTGGTATGAAGTTTTTAGTAAGCCCCGTTCTGCAAGGTTTTTTGATAAGCCTCGTTCTGCAAGGCTTAGGTGAGTACATACCCCCACCCGGTATGAAGTTTTGGGTAAGCCTCGTTCTGCAAGGCTTAGGTGAGTACGTACCCCCACCCGGTATGAAGTTTTTGGTAAGCCCCGTTCTGCAAGGCTTAGGTGAGTACGTACCCCCACCCGGTATGAAGTTTTTGGTAAGCCCCGTTCTGCAAGGCTTAGGTGAGTACGTACCCCCACCCGGTATGAAGTTTTTGGTAAGCCCCGTTCTGCAAGGCTTAGGTGAGTACGTACCCCCACCTGGTATGAAGTTTTTAGTAAGTCCCGTTCTGCAAGGCTTAGGTGAGTACGTACCCCCACCCGGTATGAAGTTTTTGGTAAGCCCCGTTCTGCAAGGCTTAGGTGAGTACGTACCCCCACCCGGTATGAACCCCGTTCTACAAGGTTTTTAGGATGAACTTTTTTTTTTTTGTAGTCAATCCTATGGTTATCTATTTTTGGAGATGAGTTGGCGGCTTGCTGTTTCTGATTATGCGCCTTTGGGGAGTAATTGATTTTTCTTTTTGACTTTTCTTTTTAGTCATCTGGTTTTACGAGGGATTTCTGTATTTTGGCTTTTCTTGTTTTAGCCATCCGGCTTCGGCCGGGGATTTCTTGATTTTTGGCTTTTTCTTTTAGCCATCCGGTCTTGGCCGGGGATTATTGTTGATTGCCTCTTTTTAGGCAGGATTCCTCTAGAGGATTTTTGGACTCTTCTATTGATTGTGCCTCTTGAGTAGGCGGAGATCCACTTGGGGATTTTATTTTTGTTAGTTGTGCCTCTTGATTTAGGCCGAAATCTACTTGGGGAGATTTTGCTGATTCCTGGTTGTGCCTCTTGATTAGGCAGATGCTTCACTAATGATGAAGACTTTTTCCGTTTTGTATTACCTCTTGTATAGGTTGATTTTCCATTTCTTGGGGCATTAGCTTTTTGCTTGCCTATTGGAAGTGAAGGTTTTGCTTTTCACTGGGGATATCTGAATTTGGGAGTTTATAAGTAATTCCCTGAGGATATGAACTTATAATTTTGCCTTTATCTGGTAGGCTTGCTGGAGATTTTCTTTTTGGTGATCTACTTGGAAAATTGATTTCATTCCGGAGATCTATTTTGGATTGCCCCCCAAGGGAGGAATGGAGTTTTTGACTCTTTATTGGATGCTGTTATTTTTTAGCGACCCTGGGGAATTTCTTGGCTTCCTGGGGATCCTTTTTTGATTTGGAGTCCTGACTCCAGGCTTTGTGGAGTTCTTATTGAGCGAGGTGAAGATATTTTCTTGGCGATCCTGGGGAGTTTATTGGCTTCCTAGGGATCCAACTTTTGATTTGATCTTTATGGCGGAGTCTTGGCTCCTGGCTTTTTGAGAAGTGAAGTGAAGATATTTTCTTCTTTTTTCTCTTTCTTTGGAGATGTGCTTTATTTGGAGACACTTATTTGGCCTTTTTCTGTAATGGCCTCGGTTGGGGATGAAAAGTTTTTTCTTTTCTTTTCTTTTCTTTTTGTTGCCCCCAGGTGATGTATAGGATTTGACTCCATATTTTCTTTTGATGAGCTCTTATGTAGTCCCTATTCTCCTTTTGGGGAATGAAGCGGAGACTCTTATATGAGTGTGCTTGATGACTCATGTGGTGATGAAGCTGAGTCGCGATGTATTCTTTTTGTTTTGGCTCTGGAGTAGGCAAGGATCCTTTTGAGGATGGTCGAGCTTTTCCGTTGGCTTTTCTTGGTTGATACACCTTCTTTTATTGGTGTGGAAGGTTGATGGTTGGAGCTAGTTTCCTTGAAGCTCCTTATGTTGCTGAGGTTGATTTTGATTTCGCCTCTTCTATCGCGATTTAGTTTTTATCGCGAGCTGTTTTGAAATCTGGCTTTTTAGTAGATCATATGTGCCTTTTATTTTGTACACATGGGCTTTTTGAATGCGAAGTGTAAAACAGAAATAACGATTTTTATTTATTACTGCTTTTTTTTGGATACATTTCAAGCATATTTGAGATACTAGAAAGCTATCTAAACTAAGTCTTCTTGATCATCTGCCTCTGGGCTGGAGTGGGCAGATGGTGCTGGCGAAGGGAAGCGGCGGAGTAGGCGGCGCTGGAATCTCGCCTGAGTCTGGACCAGGCTCTCTATCTATCGATTCGTCCTGTCTTGCCTGACAGTCAGCTGGCCAAACTGCTGGCGTATAAACTGGAACTCTCCTTCCATATAGGCGTGCTCCTCATCTAAGCGTCGGTACAAGCCGGAGAAGTTCGGATCGTGTGATTGCTGCTGGGACTCTGAAGTAGTGGGGATGTCTTGCGGCGTACCAAAGTCGCGCATATCCCATGAAATCGAGATGATAGGGTTTAAGATGAACCCTGTTCCTTCTTTGCTGAGGATACTCATGTGCGTCAGCACTCCTCCGTTGATAGGCTCTGGTTGAAGTTCAGCCGGGATATCTTCTTCGTCCATGCATCCCCAATATTCAGCTAGAGGGGTAAGGAAGGGAGCCACCATGATCGCTCCTGCCGGTCCCCGAGTACCGCATTCTTTTACAGCCTTCAAGAATGCGTATCCCGGATTGCATCGGTGTCCCTGATGCATGCAGTAGACTATAAAGAGATCAGCCAGCGTGACCTTTCCCTAGCTTTCCTTCTTGCTGTGAATGGTCCCAGCAAGTAATTTGTGCCAAATGCGAAGAGGGGGATTGAAGGCTGCACCCTTCAAATTAGATGGGAGATTGATAGCTCCGGTAATCTCCTTCCACATACTGGTGGTGGTGAGAACGGTAGGTTTCTCCAGATATGCGGACCGATATTCTGGTGTTCTTGTATCGGCCCGTTGGCAGAATCCCATGATGACGTTGAAGTCATCCAGGGCAGTGGTCCGGTAGGCTCCATCCATCCAGTAGGAGACAGCTTGTGTTGGTGGCACTCCAGGAGTTGCAGATGGCATTTCCATCATGTTGACAGAGGCGAGAAACTCCATTGTAGCGGTGCGATGGATCCGAGTGGGCGGCTCGCGGAGTAGGAAGTCCCATCCTATGTTGTGGATGAACTTTCTAGTGTCTTGCTCCTAGCCGAATGTAGCAAGGATCTCAAAATCTAACCGCAGCATAGGGTACCAGGTAAATTGTTGGATATTTACCAGTCGTTGTTGATGCGCTTCTGCCATCATCATGCTAGTGACAGGAGTTCTCCTAGCAGCAGTCCTGGTGCGTTTTCTTCTGGATGAGGCTTCTCCGTGTTCCATTGTGAGCTCTACTCTCTTAGAAATGCTAAAAATGTATGGAGGAGGAGGAAAAGCAAGATAGGAAGCTTGGAATGAGGTGCCAAAGCTCAATTCCCGCACCTCTCATATATAGCCGCGCAGGGGAGTTTGGGACGGCCGTCTCAAATGGCAAAAATGCACATGGCTCAGCCCCCACCTGAGACGCACGTCTCAAACGAAAATTGGTACTTGGGACGGCCGTCTGGACTTTGGGACGGCCGTCCCAAGCTTCTTAAGTTGGTTTTTCAAGTTTTTGATGGGAAAGAAGATGGGACTCCATTCATTGATGTTTTAATGCATGTAATGCTTCATGATATGCATCCTATGATCTATTTCAGTTAATATTTCGAAAGTTTTAACTGATGTGCTTTGACTTCGGGCGCATTCTTGGTGTTGTACCTTAATGTCATCTTGTTTCTTGGATAACAAGCTTAGCTGTATTGATTTGCCGTCTTGGAATTTTCTTTGCTATGGCCGAAGAACTATCTTCCATTTGTAGAGCAACTGCCATATCAATGCCCTCCTTCCTTTCCTTAGGGATTTCGACCTTCCTATTGATCACTATGTTACCACATTCCCCTTTATTACTTGAATGCTTTATAGTGAAAGGGTCAAGAGAAGAGAAAGAGAAGGATTTATAACAACAGCTTGTGTTTTAGAGGGATATATTTTTTTGTAATATAGGTTTTTGTAAGAATGGCTAGCCAGGGTTGGTCGGTGTTTAGGCTAGTTTAGACAAAACGTTTTGCTCTTATAACGTGGCGTCATTGTTTACTGATTTATGGCGCTTTTTTGTGATTGACTAACTTCCCTAGACCGCCCTTTCGGGTTTTCAGTCTAGGATGTTGTGCTTATGTCCTAACTTTTGTCTAGGTTTCCCTCTTTTGTATTTATTTTTAAGGAATACCTAGCGGACTTTTTATAACCCTAACTTTTGCCCAGGTTATCCTTTATTATTGTTCGGGTCTCCTGCCGGGTTTACCCTAACTTTTGCGCAGCCCCCTTTGTGGGTTTCCTGCCGGGTATTTTGCCCTTTTATTTTCTTGTCTCGGTCTTTGACCTTGACGGGCTTTCCTTTTTTGTATGCATATATTTTTTTTTTGCACAACATTTGTCGAAACTTGATTTTATCAAGATAAATTTTATTTGTGTTTCTAGTTTATCAATTTATTTTGACTTTGCTTTGCGGCGCTTTACTTATTTGGACGCATTTGGAACAAAACATTTATCTAAACTTTGTTTATTAAAATGGGGTATAGATACATTTAGCAAGAAAAGAAGCAGATAGTAAGAATAGCATTCTTTTGTAATTTCAGGGAAATGCGTGCCCTAAAGATGCTCGGGGGACGGGCAAACCCCGAGGAGTGATCTCTAATACTCACTAGATTTACATCCCTTAGAATCGGAAGAAGGACACCTAATGACTAACGCTACCCTTTGCGCTAATACCCCTCCTTTTCGGAATACCATCTTCGAGGGGTAAGACTTCCCTGTTCTTCGTATGGTTTGATCTTTCGTAGGGTCATACCCTAAACCATACTTTAATGGATTGTCCTTGAAATCGGGTGGCTCTCTTATTCCTTGAGCATTCTTTCCGAGCCCCTGTCCTGGGCGATATCCATATCTTTTCATCATATGGGCCACCTTCATGTTATTAGGGAGTCTTTCGATATTGGCAATTTCGAGTGCTTGAAAAGATGTTTCAAGAGCCTCTTCAGCCGCATCCACATATGGTTGGACAGACGGTTTGCTTATTAGAAAGTCTTCTTCAGCTTGAACTGTGACCAGTTTATCATTTGTCACAAACTTGACTTTCTGGTGGAGCGTCGAAGGTATTGCCTTAGCGCTATGAATCCAAGGTCTACCAAGGAGACAACTGTATGCTGGTGTAATATCCATCACGTGGAAGTCTATGTTGAAAATAGTAGGTCCGATTTGGATTGGTAGACTAATCTCTCCTACTACTTCACGTCTTGATCCGTCAAAGGCTCGAACTATTGTATTACTCGGGCGCATGTGGGTTTCTTGTATTATTATCTTGTCGAGTGTACTTTTGGGCATAACGTTTAAGGATGACCCATTATCCACAAGAACTTTGGAAATGAGATATTCCTTGCATTTAACGGAAATATGCAAGGGCTTGTTGTGATCGGACCCTTCTAAAGGGAGTTCTTCATTGGTGAAGGTCAGATGATCATTGGCTGTAATATTACCAATGATTCCTTCGAATTTGTCTTGGGATATTGCATGCGGAACAAATGATTCATTCAAAACCTTTAACAATGCGTTTCGATGCGGTTCCGAACTCATGATGAGTGATAACAAAGTTATCTTTGCTGGAGTACGATTGAGTTGATCAATGATAGAGTACTCACTTTGTCTTATGTACTGGAGTAACTCATCTGTCTCCTCCTTGGATTCCTTTTCCTCTTCGGCTTTATTTTTTTCCTTCTCTTTAGGAGTATTATCTTGAATTTCTTTGGGGGAATATATTCTTCCACTTCGAGTCATGCCCCCAATACCGGCTATGTTGGAGATATCTTGATTAACTGGCGATTCTTCTGAGTATCTCCAGGGTACAGCTTTATTTGATGAATAAGGGAAAGGACGCGGTATGAATAAACGTAAAGGCGTTATTGCTTCTTCCCTTTTATTGATTGGAATGATCAATGGCGCTTGTTTGTTATCATCTTCGGATTTATTGACCATCGTAGAGATTTTGATGACGAAAGGCTTTTTTTCCATTTTTCTGATTCGTGGAAAGCACATCAGTTAATCCTTTCTTTTTATTATCTTTATTATTAAACGAGGAGGGATGTATGAATGTATGCAATTCATGAATGCAATAGACAATTTTAAGGAAAAGAAATCTTTTTATTAGAAAGTGTAAATCCTTCTATACAATGCTTTGAAGCAAGTGCTGACAAAAGCGAAAAAGCTTGAAGAATCCTATAGGTAAATTAGGCTTTCTTCGTAATTCGTCTTCAGCTGTTATCACGTGATTTCTGAGCGTCTTGATTTGCTCAGATACCGCCCGGCTCATGTCTTCACTATATCGACGAGCCTCTTTTATCTTTTCTTCTTGATGAACGATCAAGGCATGCTGCTGATCAGACCTTTCTATTACTTGGTTTCTCTCACGGAGTAGTTGACCATACTGAGCTAATCCATCTCTTTCTTTTTCATGTAGCTCTTCTAGGTCTTCTTTGTATTTTTCAGCGGTTTCCCACCACTTTTGTGCTTCTGACCGCGTATTTGCTAGGTCATCCTGTATTAACTTGATCGTCTTTGCCTGTTCTGTCAGTGCGCTCTCAAGATGTGCTATTTCATCGCTCATGTCCCGGAATAGACTATCTTGCTCAAGCCTCGGCATCTTCAATGCTTGTTTAGTCTCTTCCTGATAATCAGCACAATCATCTTTAAGACGCTCTATTTCGTGGTCCTTCTTTTTGCATTGCCTTTTTAGGCCATCTATTATAAGGGCTGATTCTTGCTCTTTTTCTTCAAAAGCCCTCAGCTGAGCTTCCATGACTTCAACCCTCTTGTTCAAGGCATTGACCTGCAATTGTAGCTCTTCACTGGCTAATGTTGTAGTGAATGCAGCAGATGGTTGGGGTATCCCTCTATTTTTCCTCCATTCCTCGTACTCATGGGATGTAGATATCTGAACCTTTCCGAGTTCTTTATCTCCCATATAGACTGGTCTTTCCCATGCTTTCCGGACAGTGGATACTTCTTCAAAGCTATGGGAATAGTGGCATAGACTCAGCCCTCTGAGCTCTTCTTGGGTTGGCGCAGTCTGAGTTCTCATAAGTTGTCTCATAGCCAATTTAGGAGAGTAGGCTATACAACCTCTGAGACCTAAAAGTGGTATGCTCAGGTAATCTCCGCATCGTACCAGAATATAACCGGGTCGGAACCAAGGGCAAACCCAAGATACATGCTCTATGTTCCAGTTTTCTAACTCGGTTTTCCACTCTAAAGCTTGACGATGTTGAAGAGGGATTTTTGAGAAACTTCTTAAAGGGTCAGGAAATACACCCATGTGGCTTGAGGCGTAAAAGTGAGTAACACCCCATACATATAGTAGTGAAGTACAACATCTGAGTGTTTTTCCCTGTTTCTGTCGGCAAAATTCTACAGAAAGCAGGGTATCAGCAAGGATTGCAGGTATAGGACTTTTTGAATACACATCCCAGGCAAAGAATGCATCCATGGCAGCATGATCCACAATATTCGCATGAAATGGGAATAATATGATCCCGAACATTGCCAATGCTAGAGTTTTGTTGAATGTAGACCAATCTTTCTTTTCAGCTAAAGAGGTCAGGTGGTCTACTATCACAGATATTTTCCAACCTCGGACATTCCCTTTCCCCTGTAGGGCAGATTGATGAGAAGGCAGTTGTATGATAGTAGCAACCTTGCTCACGGTTGTATATTCTCCTGAGCAGACATAAACCCCAACTGACTGAGGCCATCTAACCATGAGTTCATATTCTTCTAACGTTGGTACCAGATCAAACTGTGAAAACTCAAAGCAGTGCAGATTGGGACTCCAGAAGTGGACCAATGCTCTAACAAATATTGGATCGATGCTGATCTTTAGGAGGTCAAGAATTCTTCCATAAGATTTCTCAAAACTAGCACAGACCTCCGGCGGCATATAAGTACACAACTGCCTTAGCTTCTCTACACGGCACAGAAGGATCTCCACTTTCTTTAATTGTCTATTACTGGATCCCTCCATTATCTAGCAGAAGTGAAAAATGCATGATATGAGGATGAGTTTTTGTAAATGTATGTATGCAAGTGTTTATTTTTCTAAGTATTATCATGTTTTGTTCCTAATATGATGCATGATAGTACTTGGTTTTTCTTGAAAAGAAAACTTATCTATATGAATGTTTATGGATTTCAATGAAGAGAGTCCTATTTTCTTCCCTTTTTTTGTTTTTATGAAGAAAAGGTAATATGAATTATAAGACTTTTGCTAATAATTTTGATTTTGTAACAGAGGTATTTTTATGACTTTAATTTGTTTTTATATTTTTTTTATGACCCTTTATCTCTTCTGTCGGTCAACGTGGCTACTTAGCTTACAAAGAACCTGAAACCAGGCTAGCTTAACTGAAGACTGTCCGAGATAAAGGTCTTTTATCTTTTCGCTTTTTGTGATTTCTAGGGTTTTTTATTTTTTTTTGTTTGTTGTATGATTACCCTATACTAATGCATCAATACAAATGCAGCAAACGAATGCACACACAATTCATACATCCACGAGCAGAGCCACGCTTATTTAATCACGAGGTGGGATTTTCCTGCAGAAACGTGCTTGGTTTAGGTGGTTCTAACTGTTCTCACCAGGCCAAAGGTCCCCAAGGTGCCCCCATTATAGGGACCTCTCAACTCTCAATCCTCGGGTCATGCACGGAACTCCGTGTCGACACCCTTAGACCAAAAGAGGAGAGTTATCACCTTGAGTTGGTGGTTTTCCGACAACGGTAGTAGCCCCGTGTGCCAACTAACCGATCGTATCTGCCACCCACTCCCTATAGGTAATCACTCTTGCCCCCGGGTATAGAGGGACTGTTGTGTGCAAGGGTTTTGTGTGCAATTTATATTTCAAACAATTGCAGAAATAATCATACAGCAGTTATTTAAAGCCATACAATAAAAACATACAGAAGGGTAAAGGCGTAATTTCAAATCTTTGCTTAGTTTGAATTTATCCGTCACTAAATGGGATCAACTCTCGGACGTCCCCAGTGGAGTCGCCATCTGTCGCCGCCGTCCGTTCCGACGTCCTGGGGACGTCTCGAACGTTAATGCGAGCGGTTGCGAAAAGATGGGAGAGACTCGCGTTTTTTGTTAAAATTGTGTTCATTGCTTCCGAGGTGCTCAACACTGAACTATCCTCTAATAGAAGCAAGGTTTTCGAAAAGGGGTTCTTTTGGAGTCGCCACCAATGTTTTGACCAGAAACATTGGAAAAGGAAAAAAGGCGTTGATTTTATTAAAAACCAACTTGGCCATTATAACCAGAGTTGGGTAAGGGAGTTAGTTACGTGTGGGGAAGGTGTTAGCACCCCCACAACGCCCCTTTCGGGTTCCCTATGACGGATTTATTCATTAAGTGAAGATTACGAGAAATTACTCTTTTACCCTTATTTTATTCGTACAGTATTTATATATGGCTATCTACATGATTTATCTACATTGCATACAAAAAGCAATAAATAAAGCAGTAAAGAATAAGAGAATTGAGAAAAACCTTCGTAGCAAGCTTTTATATTAAGATTCCGTTACAAGGAGGACGCGTTTCGGCAGTCCTTCGCTCTACAATTGCTCTCCTCTCGACTTACAATATCGACTCGACTAATTTTTCTAGAAGAAATCGAATGCCGGAATAGAAATTCCTTAACTGATTGTTACCTATAATAGGCAATCAGAAAGATCATTCGAGAGAGGGAGATAAGAAGACAAGTCTCAGAGTTCTCTGGAGTGTCTGGGGTGAGGAATGAGACAAATGAGGCTCCTATTTATAGCATTTTTGCTGCCCGGAACTTTGGGACGGCCGTCGGGTTGGGACGGCCGTCCCAAACGTGATTTCTGCGTTGTGCCAATCTGGGATGGCCTTACTGGGTTGGGACGGCCGTCCCAAACGCAATTTTGTGCACGTTGGGACCCCCTGGGGTTTGGGACGGCCGTCCCACATTCGGGACGCGCGTCCCAACTGCTTAATTGCAGTTGGGACGGCCGTCCCAACCTTGGGATGGTGGTCTCGACCTGTTTTGTCCAGTTTTTGTATTTTGGGACCCCGGGAAGCTTTCCTTGCCGTTTTCGGACGTGGATTGGTGCCGATATATGTCCGTTGAAGCTTTATCTTCGTGTAGGAAGTCTTCTTGGCCTTCATTTGTAATGTTGGGCGAGCTTTATCTATGTATAGGAAGTCTCCTTTGTGTGGATGAGTGAACTCCGTCTTATTATGAGAGGTCTTCTTTAGTCTTGAGCGAACTCCATGTTGTTGCGGGAGGTTTCCTCAGTTTTTGGGAAGCCGGACGAACTCCATCTTCAGGCGATGTTCTTCTAGCTTTTATTTTGACAGGCCGGGCAAAATTAGGGGTCTACACTCCACAGGAGCCACTCCATTTTTCCTTGTATATGGCATGGAGTCCGTACTACCAATAGAGGTCGAAATGCTTTCCCTACGAGTTACCATGGAAGAAAAACCGACAAAAGCTTTGTGTCCAAAGCCAATGCAACCACTCAAACCTAATGGAAGAAAAACGGGTTGAACGCCATACGTCGTGAACAAAGCCTATCAAAAGAGGATTGAAAAAAAAAACTTACAATAAAAAGGTCAACCCCCATTTTACCATGAGGGAGATTTAATGGTAAATAAATTGATTTCGACCCAAAAATGGGTGGCAAATTGTGAAAGACCCTTTGCGATTAAACGAGCTTCCTTGGGAGGAACTCTTATCCTCACCGACATATACTGAAAAAAACTTCGATACCCAGTCAACCCCAATGCGGTGAAGAAGTATTATGCTTGAAGGGCATTGCTCATGACCCGCTAGGATGAAAACCCGCAAAGGGCATCCTAGGAAAAATTTAGGGTCCATTTGCCTCGCTAGGATATGTCCTAGGCAGAATTTAGGGGCTTTTCAAAAAAAAAAAAAGGAGAGGAAGAAAGAAGAAAAAGGGGAAGAAGAGAAGAAAGAAGAATCTCTTAAGAGCAATGGTTGCCTTAGTCGAAAATCGAATGGCGGCTAAAGTCACACCCTTCCAGAAGCAAGTAGCCTTGTATAGTCTTCACTCCGAGCTCGAGCATCTCAACTAAGGCAATTAGGAGAACCAGGGGGGCAAATATCATAAGACATTATTTTTGAAGCCCATACAGTGTAGCCAACCTGGGTCAGCCGTTCTTCTAAATTCCATTTTGTAATCCTTCTGTGAAAAGAATAAACCTTTGCTCATACATATCAATAAATTCTCATTCATTTCATTTCTCTTGACCAGTTTATGAAATTGCCTCTACATTGATAAATCATAAATATGTGCAAAGTCATTTTGTTAAGGTCTTTTCATGCATCATAAACAAGGAAGCATTGAAAAAGAAAAAGAAAAATAAAGATAAAAAGAATGATGCCTGATAGGAGATGCTTAGGCAAGAATTAGGGTAGCCTGCTAGATCGAAAACCCGCAAAGGGCGGTTTAGGCAAAAGTTAAGGCACTCATAAAAAGGAAAAAGCCCGCTAAGATATCCTAGGAAAAATTAAGGCTTCCCGCTAGATCAAAAACCCCAAAAGGGCGGTCTAGGCAAAAGTTAGGGCTAAAATTAAATATGAAAAAAGAGAGGGGTCCGACAGCATATTCATAAAAATCCAGTAGGAGAATGCCGGCCATTTCTCTAGAAAGATAGACTGCATTTAGGGCATCCACACACAAGTAGTCGCATAAAACGACTTTGTCAAGATAAAAAACAAAATAAATAAAAAACGCTTCAAATAAATAGCAAAAAAAAAACAAAATTCATGCATATAAGGAGACTAGCTCCATGTTTGTGATTGAAAAATAGGATCACCAGGACCAAGTCTCCAAATAATGCTCCCCTCAAGAAAACGGAGCAAGATGTCAATCAAGCGAATCAGCAGAATAAGAGCTTCCTAAAATCAAGAGCTCCAGCTACCATCCTTCTAGCCAGAAAGAGAAGGCACATATAAGAATTCTCCAAACATTGCTCCCCCTCAAGAAAGAAGAGCAAGTTGTCATCATCAAATGACTTAGAAGAAATAAGGGCTTCCAACAGCCAAAGCTCCAACCATTCTCCTTCTACCCCAATAAAGAGAAGGTACGTCAAAGAAAAGTCGACGGAAAGGCTCGATCATCCCAAGCGGATCCTTGCCTACCCCAGAGGCAAGACAAAAAATTACCCCATAGCTCAACATCGCCATCACATGAGCCATCGAACACACTCACCCAAGGTCTCCTCCACACTCCCCAATAGAGAATAAAGGCTTCAAGAGCCCATCATCATCAACAATCAAAAGAGTCCAATCTCCATACCATCATGGGTTCAACAAAAAGAAGAAGAGAAAAGAAAACCTTTCATCTCCAACAGGTGACAGAAAAGGCCATGACAATGGAAGGCCAATAAACCCCAAGCAGGCCACGAAAAAGGAAATCCCCTACAAATCCCGAAAAAGAAGAAAAAGCCTGCATGCATAAAATAAATTAAAAAGTAAAAAGGCGCATGCATTATCAGAAAAGAAAAAGCCAAAATTCAAAATCGCGATAAAAAAGAGATAAATCGCGGAAAAAGGCAAAATTAAATAAAAATCCTAACTTTTAGGTAAACTGAATGTCCATTCCCTAATGAAATAAGAGCGTCGCAAAGCCAACTCACACCAACACCAAACAAGGAGCCAAAACTCCATTCCCCAGTGGGCGACCAAAATTAGATCCCCAAGGAGTCAACCAAATCTCTGGTGGATTGCCAAAACGAAAAACTTACCCCTAGTGAGCTTACTACAAAGGTAATCTTCAAATTCATATCCTCAGTGAATCCATGCATAGGCAAGACCTAGCAAACAAGAGTCAACACCCCAAAAGGGAATATCAACCTATTCAGAGGCAAAACAATGCAGCCAAAAGTCTTCACCTCAATGGAGTATCTGCCTACTCAAAGAGGCATCATCAAGATTAACCAATCCTCAATGGATTCCTGCGTACCTAAGAGGCATTAATCAAGAATTCCCAGCAGTCAAGAAGCTGGACGGTTAAAGAAAAAGCCAAAAACGAAGAATCTTCGGCATACCGGATGATTACAACAAAGGTCAAGCAAAAGTCTTTAAGCAAAAATTACTCCCCATGGAGTTGGCGCATGACCAGAAGCAGTAAGGCACCAACACATTTTTAGGTCCAAAACAAAGGACTCAGAACCAAATGAGGGTCCATACTCATCATCCTCAAGATCAACTACCAGAAAGAGTATCCTGTAGTCTCAAGATTATTGATAGCGAGAGCCTTGCAAAAGGGGGGTTTGAAACCAGATCAAGTCTTACAAAAGGGGACTGATCAAGAGGGTCTTACAAAAGGGGATTCCTCAAACCGGTAGAGTCTTACAAAAGGGGGCTCGTCGGCTTACAACCTGTTGGTGGTTCAAACTCACAAGAACCTTACAACAGGGGGTTCGAAACTAGATCAAGCTTTACAAAAGGAGACTGATCGAGAGGGTCTTACAAAAGGGGATTCCTCAACCTGGCAGAGCCTTACAAAAGGGGGTTCGAAACCAGATCAAGTCTTACACAAAAAGACATCAACCGGCACATGAGTTAGAGCAGTAAGCCGCCACCACCACCAGTCCTACGAAGTGGATTGTACCAGCCAGATGGGGGGGTTCATACCCATCAACCTGTGCATCAACTTGCGCATGATCTGCACACGAGGCAGAGCAGTAAGTCGCAACCAGTCCTACACTGTGGACCATACCAGCCTGATGAGGGGTTTATACTCATCCAGTCCTATGAACAATGGACTGCAACAACCAGCCTGATGAGGGGTTTATACTCATCCAGTCCTACGAACAGTGGATTGCAACTACTAGCCTGATGGGGGGTTTATACTCATCAAATGAAGGGTCAGCTACCGCAAGAAGGAGCATCCTGAGGTTCTACCACGTGTCAACCAAAGGGGTCAGCTACCGCAAGAAGGAGCATCCTAGAGGCGCACAACACATTTTTTTCCCCAGAGGATCAACCACCGCAAGAGGGAGCATCCGCAGGATAGCCGAGCAAGAGGGTTAACTCCTTCACCCTCCAGCCGATCTTCTTGGCATAACAGGCAAACAGTCGGCTAGTCAAGTGAAGGGGAGGTAGCTGTAGACCCCAAATCTTGCCCGACCTCAAAATAAAGAGAAGAAGACCTCCAATTCAAAGATGGGCAAGGCCTAAAACGTCCCTAGGATAGACTATTAGGCCCCATATTAGAGTAGGAAGGCTTTTCTATACAAAAAAGAATAAGTATTTCCACCTTAGGGATCGAGACCAACGTCTCGCTTATCCAGACCGTCGTCTCGCCCATGGCAAAGTCAAGACCGCTGTCTCGTTTGGCGAGACCGTTGTCTCGTTTGGCGAGACGACCGTCTCGCCACTTGCCATGACGAGACCACCTTCCAGTTTGGCGAAATGGCCCTCTCGCCATTTGGCAAGTCGATACCGCCGTCCCGATTGGCGAGACGGCCGTCTCGCCATTTGTCAAAGACGAGACCGCCGTCCCAAATGGCGAGACGACCATCTCGACCTTGCCAGGCGAGACGACGGTCTCGACTTGACAGGCGCGAATCCCTATAAAAGGGGGGCGCTCTCCCCTTCATTTCACACAGTTCTTCCACCTTTCCTTCTAGCATTTCTTAGAATTCTTCTTTTAGAGCCCCTCTGAAGCATTTCCGGAGTTTTCTGAGAGTTCTTAGAGAGTTTTTATAGCGTTGCGAGATAGAAAAGTCAATGTTGTAGAGCGCAAGACTGCCAAAACACGTCCTAATTTCTAAAGAATTAATCAAAGCTTGCTCTAGAGGTTTCTTCACCCTCTCCCTCTCTTTTACCGTCTTTTTTACTTATATTAATTTGTGCAATAGCTACTAGGGCCATGTAGCCATTATCCTTTAATTTCGCAAATAAAAGGGTAAAAGTGTCATTTTAAAAGTTTGTTTATAAAATAATCGGCCTATCATAGAGAACCCGAAAGGGGCGTCATAGGGAAGCTAATACCTTCCCTACACGTAACTAACTCCCTTACCCAAGTGTGGTTATAATGGCCAAAGTTGGTTTTTCTGAAAAACTAACGCCTTCTTTTTTCCTTTTCCGATGTTTTCAGTAAAAACATCGGTGGCGACTCCATAAGAACCCTCTTCGAAAACCTTGCTTTTAGGTCTAGCCCGGTTATCGGACAACCTAAAAGCTCCCTTTCGAAAACCTCGCCCCTAGGTCCAGCCCGGTTATCAAACAACCTAGAGGCGTTGTAACCTCACCCATATAAAACGCGAAAATTGAAGTCGAAACCATCGTGTTGCTCCGACCGCCTCTTTTGACGGCGACGACACTCCCCCAAGGAGTTACAAGAAGATGCCCCTAAGAATAAAGGGAAAAATAAACAGACCGAAGAAAGAGAAAATAAAGAATCCAAGGAGGAGACCGATGAATTACTCCAGTTCATAAGGCAAAGTGAGTATTCCATTATCGACCAACTCAATCGTACACCTGCAAAGATAACTCTGTTATATCTAATGATGAGTTCGGAACCGCATAGAAACGCCCTGATGAAGGTTTTGAGCAAAGCGCATGTACCTCATACTATATCCCAGGAAAAAGTTGAGAGGATTGTCGATCACATCACGACTAGCGATCACCTCACCTTCACAGATGAAAAACTCCCCCTAGAGGGGTCGAGCCACAACAAGCCCTTGCATATTTCCATCAAATTCAAGGAGTAACTCATCGCTAAAGTTCTTATGGATAATGGGTCATCCTTGAACGTGATGCCCAAGTACACACTTGACAAGTTGACTATTCAAGGAACCCGCTTGCGCCCAAGTAGCACCATCGCTCGAGCCTTCGACGGATCTAAACAAGAAGTAGTGGGGGAAATCCATCTGCCAATCCAAGTTGGACCCACTATCTTCAACATTTATTTTCACGTAATGGACATTACTCCAGCGTATAGTTGTCTCCTTGGCAGACCTTGGATTCATGATGCTAAGGCAGTACCTTCAATGCTCAACCAGAAAGTCAAGTTTATAGTAGATGACAAACTGGTCACGGTCCAAGCAGAAGATGATATTCTGATCAGTGGACCGTCTACCCAACCTTATGTGGATGTGGCTGAAGAGGCCCTTGAAACATCTTTTCAAGCGCATGAAATTGCCAATTTAGAGAGACTTCCCAATAATACAAAGGTAGCCCGCATGATGATGAAGCATGGTTACCATCCTGGCCAAGGACTGGGGGCAGACTCCCAAGGGATAAGGGAACCCCCATTCAAAGATAACCCTCTAAAGTATGGCCTAGGATTTGACCCTACAAAGGGTCGAGTAGGAAGAAGAAAAAGGAAGTCTCCCCTCCGCACACTCAAGCAGATGTTCCGAAGCGGAGGGATACAAGCGTCACGAGCAACCCTAGTCATTAGGAGTTCTTTTTCCTTTCTTTAGGGATGTAAACCCAGTGATTGTTAGAGATTATCCCCCGGGGCTAGCCCGACCCCCAGGCATCTTTTGGGCACATATTCCCTTACTAATTAATAAAGAATACATTTCTTACCATTCGCTTCTTTTCTTGTTATTTCATGTCTAGACCTCATAATAACCATGTTTAAGCAAACGTTAAAAAAAGAAGTGCGTCAAAATAATCGAAACACGCCATAACAATCAAGCTGATTGATTAGAAACACAGAATAAGGTTTTACCTCATCATAAATAAAACCGTGTTTCGCCAATATTTAGTAAAAATAAAAGAGAGAAAAATCCCATAGAAGCCGAAGGCCAAAAAAGAAAGGGCAAAGTCCCCGGTAGGAAACCCACTAAGGGGTCTACGTAGAAATTAGGGTCAACCCACTAGGAAACCCAAACAGAAATAAAGGGTAGCCTAGGAAAAAGTTAGGGTTACAAAATAATGTCCACTAGGATTCCCAAAAACAAGAAAAAAGGAACCTAGACAAAAGATAGGACCAAAACACAATATCCTAGTTTGAAAACCCAAAGGGCGGTTTGGGGAAATCAATCAGCCATAGAAAGCGATGGAAATAGGCTAAGACGCGAATCCTCAAAGAAAAACATTTGTTTAAACATCAGCTTAAACACTCGGACCAACCTTAGCCAGCCATTCTTACAAAACCTCTTCTAAAAAAAAATCAACCGTCTAAAACACAAGTCGTTGAAATTATCCTCTTACTTCTCTTCTCTTAACCCTTACTATATTATTCTAGCAATTAGCCAGGGAATAAGGAGACATATAATCAACAAGAGGATTGAAATCCCTAGAGAAAGGAAAAAGTGCACCGACATGGCAAAGTGTGCTCCTCAAACCAAAAGTTATTCTTCGGTCACGTTAAGTCCGGAACAACACAAACCAGTAAAGCAGAAAAATGAACATCAGAAGGACCCCGTCTTCCAAGGACACACCAGTTAATACTTCTGAAAAATCAATGAAATAGCATTGTAGGATATCAAACATGAAAACATTCCATTCATTAATGTTTTTGAACAAGGTCCTATATTTTTCAAAAAAAAAAACTTTGAAAAATTGAGACCGCTGTCTCGCCCATTGAGACCACCGTCTCGCCTTTCATAATAGGCGAGACCGTCGTCTCGCCTTTCGTAAAAGCGAGACGGCCTTTAAAGCTCATATACTATTAGTTAAAATAGTTACTTCAAAAACCATTTAACAAAATACTTTGTTTTTAACAGTTTAAACACGTTTTAGAGGCATTTGCAAAATCTTTTAAATGAAGAAACCTCATGCAGCAGAGAGATAAAAATGATTATACCTAAGTAAAGATGTGGACACACTAATCACTCTACCCTTTTATCTAAGTGACCTTTGACTGCAACAAAGTAGCCTTTGACTTCATTTTGATTTCATCAAATCAACAAGATCTTTGTTTAAGTGATTCAATAAGATCTTTATCACTTTCAGTCTCCCCCTATTTGATAAAGACAAAAACCTCTTTGAATAATATCTCTGTAGAAGAAGTCACTTGAATATATAGATTAGTGAGTATTCAAAAATTAATCATTTTTCCCATTTCTCCCCCTATGTTACTACTCCCCCTAAAATAAGGAAAATCATTAGTAAAAGTAAAGCAAGCAAAGCAATTATTTCTCCCCCTTTTGACTTCATCAAAAATAGGGAACAAAGGAACAAAACAAATCCTATGCATGGTATGTATCAAAATTTTGTTTTTGAAAACAGTAAAAGAAATGAACAAGATACATTACTCATATAAAGACCAATCAAAATTGATTCAAACTTATCTTCATTAACACGTTTGTAATGAATACAATTGACACGCGTAAAGATAAGGGAACCATGCTTTAGTAGCATGTTACAAGAACAGCCATTAACTAAAGCCTTTAATTTTTCTTTCTAGAGTAATAATCGATTAAAAATAGGACAAAGTCGATTAAAATGTTCCTGTTACTGGTTTTAATCGATTAAAATATTATTTTAATCGATTAAAATAGTAATGAAATTAGAAATCTAGAAACTTAAGTTCATTTAATCGATTAAATCGACATTTTATCGATTGAAACAGTATGAAAAATGTTAGAAATTTTGTATAAGTGCTTTTAATCGATTAAAGCTTGTTTTTATCGATTAAAACAACCAGATTTTGAAAATTAAGTGATGTTGGATGCATCTAAAATGCCTAATTCAGTGCGGATTTTGTAAAATCGATCACGAGCAAGAGGTTTTGTAAAAATATCTACTAGTTGTTTTTCGGTTTCTATAAAGAAAATTTCACAATCACCTTTCAAAACATGATCTCTAATGAAATGATGTCTAATTTCTATATGTTTAGTCCTAGAATGTTGAATTGGATTTTTAGTTAATATAATGGAACTAGTATTATCACATAAAAGAGGAAGTTTTCTGAGAATTAAACCATAATCCTCAAGCTGTTATTTGAGCCAAAGGGATTGAGCACAACAACTTCCAGCTGCAATGTACTCGGCTTCGGCTGTAAAAAGGGCAACACATGATTGATTTTTACTATGCCATGAGATTAGACTGCTTCCAAGGAGATGACAAGTGCCACTGGTGCTTTTCCTATCAAGCTTACATCCTGCAAAATCTGAGTCCGAGTATCCAATTAAATTTAGTTTGGACTCACCAGGATACCATAACACAACATTTAAAGTTCCTTTGAGATATTTGAGGATCCTTTTTGCAGCAGTAAGATGAGATTCTTTTGGTGCAGATTGAAACCTGGCACACATACAAACACTAAACATAATGTCAGGTCTACTTGTTGTTAGATATAGTAAAGAACCAATAAGCCCTCTATATTGAGTTTCATCAACTGGTTTTCCTTTTTCATTAGAATCAAGATAGCAATTTGTGGACATTGGTGTTGATGCTTCTTTGTAATGTTGCATCTCAAATTTCTTTAAAAGTTTTGTGCAGTATTTTGATTGATGAAGAAAACTTCCTCCTTGAAATTGTTTAACTTGTAATCCAAGAAAGTAGTTGAGTTCCCCCATCATAGACATCTCAAATTCTCCCTGCATATCTTTGATAAAATCTTTACATAAAGACTCATTAGTGGCTCCAAATATGATATCATCAACGTATACTTGAACTAGAATTACATCATTATTTAATTTTTTTAAGAATAAAGTCTTATCAACCAAACCTCTTTGATAGCCCTTTGATATGAGAAAATTACTTAACCTTTCATACCATTGTCTTGGGGCTTGTTTGAGACCATACAAAGCTTTCTTTAATCTATAAACATATTCTGGATGAATATGATCTTCAAAACCAGGTGGTTGTGTAACAAAAAATTCTTCATTCAAGTAACCATTTAAGAAAGCACTTTTGACATCCATTTGAAATAACCTGAAACTTTTTATCGAAGCATAAGCAAGTAAAAGTCTAACAACCTCTAATCTAGCAACAGGAGCATATGTTTCATCAAAATCAATTCCTTCTTGCTGATTATACCCTTTAGCAACTAATCTGGCCTTGTTTCTAGTAATTATACCATTTTGATCCATTTTATTTCTAAAAACCCATTTTGTTCCTACAATATTGGCATTATCTGGTTTTGGAATTAATTCCCATACTTCATTTCTTGTAAATTGATTTAATTCATCATGCATAGCATTAATCCAGTTATTATCCTTTAATCCATCAGATATGCTTTTTGGTTCGATTTGTGATACAAATGCCATGTGATTGCAAAATTTATTTAAAGATCTTCTAGTGGAAACTCCTTGATTTATTTCACCAATGATGTTGTTTATTGAAAGATTTCTTGGAGTCTTCCATTCTTTAGGCAACTGCTCTTTAGATTCTTCAATATCTTCTACCTGTTTTTGAAAAACTGTTGATTCTGGAAGTTTTAACTGATACATTTTATCAGTTAAAACATCATCTTTTGCACTATATTCAGAATTATTCTGCATACTTGGGTTAGTCTCATCAAATACAACATGAACATATTCTTCTACAGTATTTAGCCTTTTGTTAAAGATTCTATAAGCATGGCTATTCAATGAATATCCCAAGAAGATACCTTCATCTGATTTGGAATCAAACTTTCCAAGATTTTCCTTTCCATTGTTTAAGACAGAAACCTTACATCCAAATACTCTAAAATAGTTTATGTTAGCCTTTTTACCTTTATATAATTCATAGGGAGTTTTTTTAAGAAAAGGTCTGATTAAAACACGGTTTAATACATGGCAAGCAGTACTAACGGCATCAGCCCAAAAATATTTTGGTAATGCTTTCTCATTAAGCATTGTCCTAGCTAACTCTTCAAGAGAATGATTTTTCCTTTCAACTACACCATTTTGTTGTTTGGTTATGCTATGCAATCAAATGCAACAAACAAATGCACACACAATTCACTCATCTGCGATCAGGTAAGATGGCGTTTAAATTACGAGGTAGGTTTTTCCTGTAGAAAAGTGTATTGGCAAAGGTAGGTTCTAACTGTTCTCACCAAGGCTTAGGCCCCCAAGGTGCCCCCATTATAGGGTCCCCACTCTCCAGCCTTCTGACCATGCTTAGCACTAAGGCCATAGTCAGTCTCTGTGCCAAAAGAGAAAGGTTATCACCTTGAGTGGTGGTTTCCAATCATATCGGTGGGCTACATGGCCCTCACTATGGAAAATTGTACCTGCCACCCACTCCCTATGGATTTCTCACTTGCCCCCGGGTATAGAGGGAACTGTTGTGTGCAAAGGTTTGTGTGCAGTTTGTATTTCAAACAATTGCGTAAAATAAAAAAACAACAGTTATTAAAGCCAAGCAAATAAACATGTTATAAGACAAGGTAAGGTAAAAGCAAAATTTTTAAGTCTTTTATTTATCAAACTAGTCCATCACTAAATGGGATCAACTCTCAAGCTTCCCCAGTGGAGTCGCCATCTGTCGTCGCCGTCAAAAGAGGCAGTCGAAGCGATGCGATGGTTCCGACTTCCATTTCGCCTTTTAAAAAGTATGATGTTACAAAGCCTTTAGGTTGTTCGATAACCAAGTTGAACCTAGAGGCGAGGTTTTCGAAAAGGAGCTCTTAGGTTGTCCGATAACTGGGCTGGACCTAAAAGCAAGGTTTTCGAAAAGGGGTTATCGCCGCCGTCCGTTCCGACGTCCTGAGACATCTCAAACGTTAATGCGAGCGGTCGCGAAAAGATGGTTGAGACTCACATTTTTTGTTAAAAATATGTTCATTGCTTCCAAGGCACTCAACGCTGAACTATCCTCTAATAGAAGCAAGGTTTTCGAAAAGGGTTCTTTTGGAGTCGCCACCAATGTTTTAACCATAAACATTGGAAAAGGAGAAAAAGGCATTGATTTTAATAAAAACCAAACTTGGTCATTATAACCAGAGTTGGGTAAGAGAGTTAGTTACATGTGGGGAAGGTATTAGCACCCCACGACGCCCCTTTCGGGTTCCCTATGACGGATTAATTCATTTATGTAAAGATTACAAGAAATTACACTATTACCCTATTTTATTCGTACAGTATTTAAATATGGCTATCTACATGGTTTATCTACATTGCATACAGAAAGCAGTAAAAGGGAAGAGAATTGAGAAGAACCTCCGAAGCAAGCTTTATATTATAAGTCTTTTACACAGAGGACGCTTTGCGGCAATCCTTTACTCTACAACGACTCTCCTCTCGAATAAACTCGACTCGACTAAAATTTTCTAGAAGAATCGAATGCCGGAATACAAATTCCTTAACTGATTGTTACCTATCAAAGACAATCAGAGAGATCATTCGAAGGAGGGAGAGAAGAAGACAAGTCTTGGAGTTGTCTGGGGTGTGGAGAATGACAAATGAGGCTCATATTTATAGATTTCGCTGCCTGGAAATCTGGGACGGCCGTCTGGGTTGGGACGGCCGTCCCAACTGCGCGTTTTGCACTGGGCCAAGCTGGGGGGAGAGTGGGACGGCCAGTTTGGGTTGGGACGGCCGTCCCACTTGAATTTTGGGGCTTGGGACGTGCGTCCCGAAGGTGAGACGTGCGTCTCACTTGTCTTTTGATGTTTGGGACGGCTGTCCCAAGTTTGGGATGGCTGTCCCAACCTGTCTTGGCCTCGTTTTCGCATTCCGGGACCCCAGGAAGCTTTCCTTTCCTTTTTCGGACGTAGATTGATGCCGATAGATGTCCGTTGAAGCTTTATCTTCATATAGGTAGTCTTCTTGGCCTTTATTAAGATTCCAGGCGAGCTTTATCTTCGTGTAGGAAGTCTCCTTAGTCTTTATTGTGTGGATGGGTGAACCCCGTCTTGTTGCGGGAGGTCTTTCTCAGTTTTTGATATGAAGCCGGGTGAACTTTATTTTCGTGTGAAGTTTCCCTAGCCTTTATTTTGAGAGGCCGGGCAAAATTAGGGGTCTACAGCTGCCCCCCCTTTACCTGCCTAATTAATTTGTTGGTTTTAATATACTGACAAAATTATTCGGCAGGGGAAGGAGTTAACCCTTTTGCCCGGTTATCCTTCGGATGCTGCTTCTTTGCTGATCCTCTGGATGATGAATATTTTGATAGGTACCAACCCCTATCTGGTTTGAGCCTCATTTTATAAAGCTCTGGTAAGTACTTACCCTCACCCGGTATAAGTCTGTATTTTACTAGACTTTTGTGGGTACCTACCCCCACTAGGTATGAACCTTGTTCTTACAAGGTTTTGGTGAGTACCTACCCTCACCTGGTATGAGTTCGCATTTCGCTAAACTCTTGTGGGTACTTTTCTTCCGAGGTGCTCAACACTGAACTATCCTCTAATAGAAGCAAGTCTTTGTACCCGCTTTTAGAAATGATTCTGGTGAGTATTTTTACTCTACCCGATGCATTTTGCTAAGTTTTGATGAGTATCTACCCTCATCTGGTACAAAACCTTATTTTTAAGGTTCTGGTGGGTACCTACCCCCACCCGGTCCGAATCTCGTTCTGCAAGATTCTGATGGGTACCTACCCCCACCCGGTCCGAACCCCGTTCTGCAAGGTTCTCAGGATGCACTTTTTGGTAGTTAATCCTGTGATTATCTGTTTTTGGAGATGTGTTAGCGGCTTACTTGTTTCTGATTATGCGCCTATTCCATGGGGAATAATTTGTTTTGACTTTTTTAGTCATCCGGTTTTTGCCGGGGATTCTTTGTTTTTGGCTTTTTTCTTTTAGCCATCCGGTTTTGACCGGGGATTCTTGTTGATTGCCTCTTTTTAGGCGGGAATCCTCTGGGGATTTTGAATTCTCTTCTTGATTGTGCCTCTTGATTAGGCGAAGATTCATTTGGGGATTTTGTTGTGCCTCTTGATTAGGCGAATGCTTCAATAGTGGTGAAGACTTTGAGGGTTTGGATTGCCTCTTGCATAGGTTGATTTCCCATTTCTTGGGGATATTAGTTTTTTGCTTGCTTTTTGCAAGTGAAGGCTTTGTGCTTCACTATGGATATCCGTCTTTGGGCGTTATGAGCGATTAACTCCCTGTGGACATAATTTTGTAGTTTGCCTTTGTCGTAGGCTCACTGGGGTAGTTTTCTTGTTGATGATCCACTGAGGAATTAATTTCATTCCGGAGATCTGTCTTGAATTGTCCCTCTAGGGAGAAATGGAGTTTTTCGACTCCTTATTGGCTGCTGTTGTTTGAGCTGGTTTTGCCTAAGCTCTTATTTTGCTGGGGAATGGGTTTTTACCCTTTTCTCGCGATTTCTCTTTTTTTGCGATTTGGTTTTTTGCATGTGTGCTCTTTTTATGCACATTGGCTTCTTCTTTGAATGAAAAGATATCTTTCTCTTTTTTCTTTTCGGTGATCCCTAGGGAATTTTCCTTTATTTCTTGGGGATCCAACTTTGATGATGGAGTCTTGGCTCTTGGCTTTGTGAAGTTTTTTATTGATCGGGGTGAAGATTTTTCTTCTTTTCCTCTTTGTGGAGATTTTTCTTAATATGTTCTTCTTGGGGATTTTCATGTGGCCTTTTTCTGTAGTGGCCTCCGTGAAGGGATGAAAAGTTCTTCTTTCTTTTCCTTCTATTGCCCCCTGGTGATGTGGAGGATTTGACTCCGTATTATGGGCTCTTGTGTAACCCTTGTTCTCCGTTGGGGAATGAAGCAGAGATCCTTATATGAGTGTGCTTGATGACTCATGTGGTAATGAAGCTGAGTCACGAAGTAGTCTTTTTCATTTTGCCTTTGGAGTAGGCAAGGATCCTCTTGGGGATGGTCGAGCCTTTCCGTCGGCCTTTCTTCTTTGTTGATGTCTTTTCTGGGTGGAAGGATGCTGATTGCAGCTCCAAGTGATTTATGTTTGATGACTCATGTGGTGGTGTTGAGTCAGGGAGTATTTTTCTGCCTTTGAATAGGCAAGGATCCTCTTGAGGATGATCAAGCCTTTTCCATTGGCTTTTCTTCTCCTTCTTTTATTGGTGTAGAAGGTTGATGGTTGGAACTAGTTTCCTTGAAGCTCCTTATTCTGCTGAAGATAATTTTGATTTTGCCTTTTTCTATCGCGATTTAATTTTATCGCGAATTTTTGAAATTCGGCTTTTTAGTATATCATGTGTGCCTTTTATTTTATAATTTTTGTACACATGGGCTTTTGAAATATGAAACAGAAATAACTACTTTTATTTATTACTGCTTTTTGTTTGATACATTCAAGCATTTTTCAAAATACTAAAAATTATAAAAAGACTCCTCCTAATCATCTGCCTCTGGACTGGAGTGGGAGGATGGTACTGGCGAAGGGAAGCGGCGGAGTAGGCGGCGCTGGAACCTCGCCTGATTCTGGACCAAGCTTTCTATCTGGCGGTCCGTCCTATCTTGCCTAACAGTCAGCTGACTGAACTGCTGGCGTATGAACTGGAACTCTCCTTCCATGTATGCATGCTCCTCGTCCAGGCGTTGGTACAGGCCAGGGAAGTCTGGATCGCGTGACTGCTGCTGGGATTCGGAGGTAGTAGGGATGTCTTGCAGCGTATCGAAGTCGCGCATATCCCATGAAATCGAGATGATAGGGTTCAAGATGAACCCTGTCCCTTGCTTGCTGAGGATGTTCATGTGTGTCAGCACTCCTCCGTTGATCGGCTCTGGTTGGAGTTCAGCTGGGAGATCTTCTCCATCAGTGCATCCCCATTACTCAGCCAAAGGGGTAAGGAGGGGAGCCACCATGATAGCTCCTGCTGGTCCCCGAGTACCGCATTCCTTTATGGCCTTTAGGAATGCGTATCCCGGGTTGCACTTATGCCCCTGGTGCATACAGTAGACGATGAAAAGGTCAGCCAGTGTTACCTTCCCCTGGCTCTCCTTCCGGCTGTGTATGGTCCCGACGAGTAGTTTATGGCATATGCGGAGCGGAGGAGAGAAGGATGCCCCTTTCAAATGAGTTGGCAGGTTGTGAGCTCCAATGATCTCTTTCCACATGCTAGTGGTGGTGAGAACAGCAGGTTTTTCCAGATATGCGGACCGGTATTCTGGTGTTCTTGTATCTGCTCGTTGGCAGAAACCCATTATGACATTAAAGTCATCCAGAATAGTGGTCCGGTAGGCTCCCTCCATCCAGTAGGAGACGGCCTGAGTTGGTGGCACTCCGGGAGTTGCAGATGGCATTTCCATCATGTTGACAGAGGCAAGAAATTCCATTGTGGCAGTGCGGTGAATCCGAGTAGGTGGCTCACGGAGCAGAAAGTCGCATCCTATGTTGTGGATGAACTTTTTGACATCTTGCTCCCAGCCGAATGTAGCTAAGATTTCAAAATCCAGTCGCAGCATAGGATACCAGGCAAATTGTTGGACATTTGCCAGTCGTTGTTGATGTGCCTCTGCTAGCAACATGCTGGTGACAGGAGTTCTTCTGGCAGCAGTCCTAGTGCGCTTTCTCCTGGATGAGGCTTCTCCACGTTCCATTGTGAGCTCTACTCTCTTAGGGATGCTAAAAGTGTATAGAGAAGGAGGAAAAGCAAGATAGGAAGCTTGGACTGAAGTGCTAGAGCCAAAACCCGCGTCCCACCTATATAGGCCGCGCATGGAGGTTTGGGACAGCCGTCTGGGTTGGGACGACCGTCTCAACTGAAAAATTTGCACACAGACCAACCCCCATCTGAGACGTGCGTCCCAACTGAATTTGGACACTTGGGACGGCCGTCTGGACTTTGGGACGGCCGTCTCAAGCTTCTTATGCTGATTTTTTGTTTTTTTTTTTTTTTGGAAAAGAGGATAGGACTCCATTCATTGATGCTTTAATGCATGTAATGCTTCATGATATGCATCCTATGATCTATTTAAGTTAATATTTCGAAAGTTTTAACTGATGTGCTTTGACTTTGGGTGCATTCTTGGTGTTGTGCCTTTACGTCATCTTGTTTATTGATCAACAAGCTAAGCTGTATTGATTTGCCGTCTCGGAATTTTCTTTGCTATGGCCGAAGAACTATCTTCTGTTTGTAAGGCAACTGCCATATCAATGCCCTCCTTCCTTTCCTTAGGGATTTCGACCTTCCTATTGATCACTATGTTACCACATTCCCCTTTATTACTTGAATGCTTTATAGTGAAATGGTCAAGAGAAGAGAAAGAAAAGGATTTACAACAAAGGCTTGTGTTTTAGAGGGATATTTTTTATAATAGAGGTTTTTGTAAGAATGGCTAGCCAAGGTTGGTCGGTGTTTAGGCTAGTTTAGATAAACGTTTCATTCTTATGATGTGGCATCGTTGTTTACTGATTTATGGCGCCTTTTTTGCGATCGACTAACTTCCCTAGGCCACCCTTTCAGGTTTTCAGTCTAGGATGCTGTGCTCATGTCCTAACTTTTGTCTAGGTTTCCCTTTTTTGTATTTATTTTTAAGGAATACCTAGCGGACTTTTAATAACCCTAACTTTTGCCTAGGCTACCCTTTATTATTGTTCGGGTCTCTTGCCGGGATTACCCTAACTTTTGTGCAGCCCCCTTTGTGGGTTTCCTGCCGGGTATTTTGCCCTTTTATTTTCTTGTCTCGGCCTTTGGCCTCGACGGGCTTTTCTTTTATATGCATATATTTTTTTTTGCACAACATTGTCGAAACTTGATTTTGTCAAGATAGATTTTATTTGTGTTTCTAGTTAATCAATCATTTTTTACTTTACTTTGCGACGCTTTAATTATTCGGACGCATTTGAAACAAAACGTTTTATCTAAACCTTGTTTATTAAAATGGTGAAGCACTTGGTGGATTTGATGAAGACATAGATATAACTTAGGTTGTGGGTGTGTAGATGATTAAGGTTTTAAGTTTAAGCACTTAATCTCTTGATAGGCCATTATATTTTGTGATAAGCACCTTAAAATGATGCATCTCATTGAAAATCATTTTTCTCGCATGAAAAACTTACGTTTAAGTATTAAAAGAATTAACTAAGTTTTTTTCAATCTGTTGAAAAGGATTTTCAATCTGTTAAAATCACTTAACATAATAAATGGTCATACATAATCGAAAATTCAATTGATTGATTCGTGGAATCAACAAGTTAAAATAACTCAATGAATTTTCAATATCAAGTTTCGCATTTTCAATTTGTTGAAATGATTTTAAATCTGTTGAAACAGAAAGATCTTTTTCAGTCTAAGAGTTTTTAGAAAATCAATCTGTTGAAATATTTTTCAATCATGTTGAAACAGAAAAGATCTTTTTCAGTCTAAGAGTTTTTAGAAAATCAATCTGTTGAAATATTTTTCAATCTGTTGAAACAGAGAGACTATTTTTCTTAAACTAAGTATTTGCAGGAATTTAATTTGTTGAAATGATTTTCAATCGATTGAAACAGAGTGTCGTCATTTTTCATTAAGTTGTTTTAATCCATTAAAACTCGAATCAATCGATTAAATGGAACTTTAAATGAAATCAATCGATTGAATCGATGTCTTAATCGATTAAAAGGAACTTTAAATGAATTCAATCGATTGAATCGATCTTTTAATCGATTGAAATAATACTCTAATCGATCATAGTTTTGTTCTAATCGATCATAACTCATTCTGATCGATCATAGTTTTATTCGATCGGTCATAACTCAGTCTAATCGATCATTCTTCCGCTTTAATCGATCAGATTCTCTTCTAAACCTGTTTCATCGCTAACCAACTTATCTTTTAACTCTCTAAAACAGTTTTTAACAGATGAAACATTCTGTTTTTCTGATTTACTCTATATATACTGATTTGATCTATCTTTTGAATATACAATACAACACACTACTTGAGAAAACTTGTGAAATCAATCTGTGAAACTTTCATACGTGACTTTCTCTGCATTCAAGAATCTTTTTCATATCATAAGGTGCTCGTGATCAGAATTGTGGTCATTCAAAGAGAGAAAGTGCTTGATAGAATTGGTTCTGGACAATTAGAAACTTCAAGTCCAGGTTTATTCTTTTCATATTCTTTTGTAAAGTTTGATTGTGCAGGTTGGATTGTAATCTGCACTTGGTACAAGAATCGGATTTGGTTACTCGGGTGGTTTTCAAGATTCTGTCTTGTGGGTTTTGCAAGATAGTTCTTGGGGTAGATTGGTGAGTATCTACTGGTTGTAATTTTCACTTGGTATTAGTGAAACTTGACTGGTTTGTCAAGAACTGGATGTAGCTCTGGATTAGAGTGAACCAGTATAAACTTGTGTGTTAATATTCTTCTTTCATCTCTTTTAATTTCTGTCTTTAATTGTACTGTGTTTAAATCAAATTACCTTTGCAAAGATTGAATAAAGATAACTCATTCTTCCAAAAGAAAGTAAGATTTGCGAAAAAGTTTTAAAGTTCAATTCACCCCCCCTCTTGAACTCAACCATTAATTCTTTCTAATGGGGTATAAATACATTTAGCAAGAAAAGAAGCAGATAGTAAGAATAGCATTCTTTTGTAATTTCAGGGAAATGTGTGCCCTAAAGATGCTCGGGGGCCGGGCATACCCCGAGGAGTGATCTCTAATAGTCACTAGCTTTACATCCCTTAGAATCAGAAGAAGGACACCTAATGACTAACGCTACCCTTTGCGCTAATACCCCTTCTTTTCGGAATACCATCTTCGAGAGGTAAGACTTCCCTATTTTTCGTATGATTTGATCTTTTGTGGGGTCATACCCTAAACCATACTTTAGCGGATTATCCTTGAAATCCGGTGGCTCTCTTATCCCTTGAGCATTCTTTCCGAGCCCCTGTCCCGGGCGATATCCATATTTTTTCATCATATGGGCCACCTTTATATTACCAGGGAGTCTTTCTATGTTGGCAATTTCGAGCGCTTGAAAAGATGTTTCAAGAGCCTCTTCGACTCGCATCCACATATGGTTGGACGAGACGGTTTGCTAATCGGAAAGTCTTCTTCGGCTTGAACTGTGACTAGTTTATCATTTGTCACAAACTTGACTTTCTGGTGGAGCGTTGAAGGTATTGCCTTAGCGCTATGAATCCAAGGTCTACCAAGGAGACAATCGTATGCTTGCGTGATGTCCATCACGTGGAAGTCTATGTTGAAGATAGTAGGGCCAATTTGGATTGGTAGACTGATCTCTCCTACTACTTCTCGTCTTGATCCGTCAAAGGCTCGAACAACTGTATTACTCGAGCGCATGTGGGTTCCTTGCACTGTTATCTTGTCAAGTGTACTTTTAGGCATAACATTTAAGGATGACCCATTATCCACAAGTACTTTGGAAATGAGATATTCCTTGTATTTGACAGAAATATGCAAGGGCTTATTATGATTGGACCCTTCAATAGGGAGTTCTTCATTAGTGAAGGTAAGGTGATTATTGGCTGTAATATTACCAATAATTCCTTCAAACTTGTCTTGGGATATTGCATGCGGAACGAATGATTCATTCAAAACCTTTAACAATGCGTTTCGATGCGGTTCCGAACTCATGATGAGTGATAACAAAGTTATCTTTGCTGGAGTACGATTGAGTTGATCGATGATAGAGTACTCACTTTGTCTTATGTATTGGAGTAACTCATCTGTCTCCTCCTTGGATTCCTTTTCTTCTTCGGCCTTATTTTTCGCCTTCTCTTTAGGAGTATTTTCTTGTAATTCCTTGGGGGAGTATATTCTTGCGCTTCGAGTCATGCCCCCAATACCGGCTATGTTGGAGATATCTTGATCAACTGGCAATTCTTCTGAGTATCTCCAAGGTATAGCTTTATTTGATGAATAAGGGAAAGGACGCGGCACAAATAAACGTAAAGGCGTTATTGCTTCTTCCCTTTTATTGTTTGGAATGATTAACGGTGCTTGTTTGTTATTATCTTCGAGTTTATCGACCGTCGTAGAGATTTTGATGACGAAAGGCTTCTTTTCCATTTTTCTGATTTGTGGAAAGCACATCAGTTAATTCTTTCTTTTTATTATATTTATTATTAAAACGAGGAGGGATATGTGAATGTATGCAACTTATGAATGCAATAGACAATTTAAGGAGAAAAAAAAAATCCTTTTATTAGAAAGTGTATATCCTTTTATACAATGCTTTGAAGCAAGTGTTGACAAAAACGAAAGAGCTTGAAGAATCCTATAGGTAAATTAGGCTTTCTTCGTAATTCGTCTTCAGCTGTTATCACGTGATTTCTGAGCGTCTTGATTTGCTCAGATACCGCCCGGCTCATATCTTCACTATATCGACGAGTCTCTTTTATCTTCTCTTCCTGATGAACGATCAAGGCATGCTGCTGATCAGACCTCTTTATTATTCGGTCTCTTTCAAGAAGTAATTGACCATACTGAGCTAATCCATCTTTTTCTTTCTCATGTAGCTCCTCTAGGTCTACTATGTATTTTTCAGCGGTTTCCCACCACTTCTGTGCTTCTGACCGAGTATTTGCTAGGTCATTGAAAGAAGTTAAATTGATATGTCGCTGTTTCAACACTTTCAAAAGAGTTCCCCTAAAACAGTAATAATGCAGTACAATGGGAACCAGAATATCAATCCGTGGGAAGTAATAAGAGTATATGATTGAGTTATGAATGATTCAATGGGGAACTAAACTAAAAATGAAATTTACAATCTTAGACTAAATTAAAATGAAGTGAAATCCTAATATGCAATGAATGAAAATACTGCAGAATGCAAAAATGGCTAAAAATATGGAAAATCACAAATCTGACCGTGATGAACAAGTAACCACGGTCAAGTATCGTAAATCGACCGACGTGAACAGTAATAACGATCAGGAATCACTAGTCGAATTTTGTGCTCTCGGTCAACATACAAAAACTAATGAGTTGTCTCGGTCAAAAATGGAAATTAGTGAACAAAATATATGATTGACCTATAAGAATGTACACAGAAATGAAAACAAATGCAGATGAATGAAGCTAAACAAAATTCATAAATCCGACCACAATGAATAGTAACCACGGTTAGAAACCACGAGTCGAAATGTGAACTCTCGGTCAGAATGAAATGTAAAAACAATTTCTCAGTCAAGAATCAAATGCAAGGTGTAAAATATATGATCGACCGAGTGAAATGTAACTATTTTTGAGTTTTGAGTTTTTAAAATGGAAAATGACCATAGTGAACGATCTGGTGGTCGGAAAAGTGGTCGAAAAATCAACAAAATAAAAGGTCTCGGTCAAAATGAATATATGAAGAAATGCCTCGGTGAAGAATCAAATGAAGTGTATAAAATGTATGGTTGACCGATGTAAATGCAAATATTTTTGTATTTTGAGTTTTAAAAATGTGAGATGACCGTGTGAGATTGTTTTGGTGCGTGTGGTTGAAAACCTGACCGAGTGACGAGTGGTCACTTCGGTCAAAATGTTCAAAACGGTGGCAAATGTGTGATGTGAATGATGGAATGAGTGAAGTAATGTATATTTATGAGTTTTTCAAGTATTCAAGGGGAATTTGTAGTGCGGAAAATTAAAATGAGAACCTTGCTACACTTAAACTATTCTAATCTTATGCTAATCTATGACAGAACCTAAAACAATGCAGTAAAATCTATCTAAACCTAAAACTAAGCTTCTACAGAGATTAAAGCAAGTAAACAAAGCAATAAAACCTAGCTACCGTGACTGTAAAGCAATTAAAACATCAAAACAAGTAAAGTAAAAGCAGTAGAAATGCAGAAAATTAAAGAAAGCAAGAACAAGAACTGTGGAGCAGATTCGGTGTAAGCAAAATTGTAAAACTACTGCGTTTTTGACATTGTGAAAACCTAATTAATCAATCAAGCATTCACCATACAGTTCAACAAAGTGATTGCAAGCTTCAATCCTCAACCGAGAGACATCCACAAGCTAAAGCAAGTCAAGAACACAAGTCTTAAACAAGTTGTCACATGCAATTCAGTTCCAGCAGATTTTGTTCGGTAAAAACCTAATCTAATTCATGAATTCAGTAAAGAAAAACAATTAAAGATGATAGAAGAAGGAAATCCAGATCCAATTCATGAAGAACAATGAAGAAGAATGAACACATACATGGAAGATTGAGATGCAAGCAAGGACAAAGAGCCATGGTGCAGTGGAGAGAACAACTGAGAGAATTCTGATCGATTTGATTGAATCTGAACTTGAAAACTTCGACTATATGTTATTACATTAAGTTAATTTACTATATACTTCAACTAATGTACAATTACAACTTACAAGGCCCATAACCGGACCTAATCCAATAAGATGTTGAAGAGTCGCACTGTCTTCGTTTCAGTGCAGTACCGCGCGATTCGAAGCTTGCAGTTTTCTCAATTATTCTTCAAATGAAACGATTCTGGTCTCATTAGAAAGCTTGTTAAGTTATCTTTCAAACTCCACCGTTTTCACTAATTTTGGCGGTCTATCGAATTTATGATAATTATTTTACTGAGGCATGCCCGGTGGACCGACTCTGTGCGTGTAACCTCCCTTACATAATTTATATAAAATTCAATTTAACTCCGAATTGAGTGTTTCTTGATCCGCTGGAAAGATGAATTTGTCTAACTTTCACTGCTTCAAGAATAATGATTTTAGGATCTCTGTAGAAAAAATAATAAATAAAACAGTAAACTAATATCAGTACCCGTATACAATAAAATACAGCTAATTTATTATTTTTATGCAGAAATTTATATTACGACTTCTAAAGGCCTAGTAATACAAATTATAGTTAATTAAGCTTTATTAACATATTATAAACAATAATATAACATTATAAGCTACTTAAGATGTGCTGAAAATCAATCACATCAAATACCCCACACTTAGCCCTTTGCACTCCTGGGCAAAGCTTAAGTTCTGCAGATAATTTACTCAGAGAATAAAGTCAAGTTCTGCAATAGTTAAAACATCAAGAATAAATCACACATCAAAGAATGAAGGCTCAAATCTCACGGCTTTTAAACTCAATTCAGTTGGAATCAATCCTGTTTTAACTTATCATGGCATCCACTAATTCAGTCATCAAAATGTCTAAATACCTCACTTAAATAATCATAAAGCAATGAATAAATCAAGGTTGTAGCTCACATAATTTAGAAAATCAGATTATATAAAACATAATACCGCATCAGACTTGCCCAACTCAGAATTACAAAGCTCAAGTATGAACAAATCAAAGTCATTAATTAATTAAGAAATCTCCGTAAATACCCCACACTTGAAAGACACATTGTCCTCAATGTGAGTCAAATAAGTTTAGAAAAATAATACCTGAAAAAAAACTTTAATCTGCATAATTAATCAGCACATAACTTATTGCTGCACAACTGGGTTAGCTAAAGAAATTATATGATTATCCATATGTGAAACCGGTTGACTTTCATGGAATATCTTAAGTCTATGACCATTAACTGTAAATATATTACCTGTTTTTGGATCAGAAATTTCAACAGCTCCATGGGGAAATACTTTAGTAATAACATAAGGACCTGTCCATTTGGATTTTAATTTACCTGCAATAAGTTTAAGTCTAGAATTAAATAAGAGTACCTTTTGTCCTTCTTTAAATTGCTTCCTACATACGTTATCATCATGGAACCTCCTTGCTTTTTCTTTATATATTCTCGCTATTTTCATAAGCTTGAAGTCTTATCTCTTCTAGCTCCCGAAGTTCCAATTTCCTTTGTTGTCCAGCTTCCTCCATGGATAAGTTACAAGCTTTCACCGCCCAATATGATTTGTGCTCTATTTCCACGGGCAAATGGCAAGATCTGCCATAAATAACTCGAAATGGGGACATGCCTAATGGTGTTACGTAAGCAGTCCTTTGAGCCCATAATGCATCTTCTAGATGTTGGCTCCAATCTTTCCTATTTGGTTGTACAAGTTTCTGCAATAAATTCTTTACCTCTCTGTTAAATACTTCGCTTGGCCATTTGTTTGTGGATGGTAGGTCGTGGATACTTTATGTGTAACCCCATACTTAGCAAATAAGGCAACCATAGTTTTATTACGAAGTGGCTCCCTTGGTCACTAATGATGGCCTTAGGCACTCCAAACCTGCAAAATATATTAGAACGAATAAACTTAACCACAATCTTGGAATCATTATCCTTAACTCGCTTTAGCTTCCACCCACCTGGATACATAATCAACGACCAATAATACATAATTAAATCCATTAGAAACAGGAAAGGGGCCCATAAAATCAATACCCCAAACATCAAATACTTCACAGAATAAAATAGCTTGCTGTGGCATCTCATCTCTTTTAGAAATGGCATGCCCGACTCTTTGGCATTGTTCACAATTTAACACATAATGATAGGAATCTTTAAATATAGTAGGCCAATAGAATCCACATTCCAGGACTCTTATAGCTATCCTTTTTGAACCAAGGTGTCCTCCAACTGGTGAGCTGTGACACAATTGTAAAATGTGAATACTATCTTCATAAGTTACACATCTGCGAATAATTTGATCAGTGCACAATTTCCATAAATAAGGTTCTTCCCGAAATAATACTTAGCATCGATTTTAATTTATTCAAATAATTCTTATCTGCATTAATAGGTAAAACGAGAAGAAGAAATATAATTAGCCAAGTCAGCAAACCAAGGAATAGATTTAACTTCATACAAATGCTCATCGGAAATAACTCATTAATGTTATCGGGGGAATAGTGGACTGGATTCTACTTAAATGATCAGCTACTTGGTTACACGATCCAGCTCTGTCCTTAATAATCAAATCAAACTCTTGCAATAATAAAATCCATCTAATGAGCCTCGGTTTGGAATCTTGCTTCTTCAATAAATACTTAAGAGCTGCATGGTCAGTATAAACAACAATCTTTGTACCTAATAAATAAGATCTGAACTTATCCAAAGCAAATACAATAGCTAATAACTCCTTCTCGGTGGTAGTATAATTAACACATGCGAGAATCTAAAGTTTTGGATGCATAAGCAATAACATAAGTTACTTTATCTTCCCTTTGGGATAACACGAGCTCCTAAAGCATAATCGGATGCATCACACATTAACTCAAATGGCAAACTCCAATCGGGGGTTGCATAATAGGAGCGAGAAATCAACTTATTCTTTAACTCATCAAATGCAATTTTACAATCATCATCAAATACATATTTCACATCTTTTTGCAATAATTTAGATAAAGGAGAAGCTAATTTACTAAAGTCTTTAATGAACCTTCTATAAAAACCTGCATGCCCAAGAAAAGATCTTACCTCCTTCACGGATTCCGGATAATTAAGGGCTGCAATTGCTTCTACCTTAGTCTTGTCTACTGTATTCCTTTGGTCTGAAATCAAATGGCCTAGGACTATGCCTTCTTGAACCATAAAATGACATTTCTCATAATTTAACACCAAATTAGATTCTACACATCTATGCAATACTTTAGATAAATTATCAAGACATAAATCAAAATTAGAACCAAATACGAGTAAAATCATCCATATATACTTCCATACAATGCTCAATTAAATCACTAAATATACTCAACATACATCTCCGAAAAGTAGCGGGAGCATTACACAAACCAAATGGCATCCTAGAATATGCAAAGGTACCAAAAGGACATGTGAATGTAGTCTTATGTTGGTCCTCCGGTGCAATATGTATCCGAAAATAACCGGAAAAACCATCCAAAAAGCAATAATGTGACTTACACTACAAGGCGCTCTAACATCCGATCAATAAAAGGAAGAGGGAAATGATCTTTCCTGGTAACCTGGTTAAGCTTTCTATAATCAATACACACCCTCCATTTATTTACAATTCGTGCCTGCAACATTTCTTTATTTTTCCCTTCAATAACCGTAGTTCCCGATTTCTTGGGTACCACATGGACAGGAGATACGCACTCACCTGTCTGAAATTGGATAAATTATTCCGGCCTTCAATAACTTAGCTACTTCTTTTTTCACTTCTTCAGTTATGGTTGGATTGACTCGCCTTTGATGTTGCCTATACGTCTTAATATTATCATCAAGCAAAATCCTATGCATACATACAGCAGGACTTATCCCTGGAATATCCTCAAGGCTCCATCCAATAGCTTTTTCATTTTCCTTCAATACATTAATCAAAGCTGCTTCTTACGCAACGAGATAAATTATTAGCAATAATCACAGGTTTAGTATTTAACTTACCCAAAAATGTATATTTGAGGTGAGCAGGAAGCTTTTTAAGTTCATCCGTACTTTGTGTTTCGTTGCTCACTTTCTTTTCCACTTTCTCTTTCTGTATTTTCTTCATTTTCTTCCTTTTTGTGTGAATTTTCAAGTGTTATACCCGCAGAAAACAAATCTAATAGAGTATCTACATCATGGTTAGTGTAAAACTTTGCAAAGCTGGCCAATGTAGCCGAACACTGCATATGAGTCTATGTTGCTCAAGCTGTACACAATCCAAAGAGTCATCTACATTTATACGAGTCCAAAGTTTTATCTACATCTATACAATCTACACTATTCAAAGCATCTAAAACAAACAAAGAATGATCATATATTACTGAGTGACTCTCTATAGGAAACTTCAATGCAGCAAATATGTTGAACGTCACTTTCTCTTCTCCAAATTCCATAGTAAGTACACCAGCGTACACATCAATCTTTGTCTTTCTTGTCATCAAAAATGGCCTACCCGAATAATGGTGGACTGGCTGGTCTTCCTCTCATCATCCATGTCAATTATGTAGAAGTCGGCAGGAAAAATTAAACTGTTTACCTTAACAAGCACATCCTCAAGAAGACCAAGTGGGCTGCACAGTGGTTTTATTAGCAAGTCTGAATCACCACACTTGGTTTCTTTGAGTTCTCCTAACTGAAGCATCTTATACAAAGTCTGTAGGCATGACATTTATACTTGCACCTAAATCAATTAAAGCATTTCCAAAAGTCAAATTTCCAATAGTGCAAGGGATAGAGAATGAACCAGGATCACCACACTTCGAGGTAGTGGCAAGCTGTGATAGTGTAGAAACGGCCTCAATGTTAGCTCCTTTAAGTGTCCTCTTATAAGTGCGAGCTCTTTCAAAAACTTAGCATACTTAGGGACCTGTCGATAGCTTCTAACGAGGGCAAATTAATTTCCACCTTTTTAAACATTTCCATCAACTCTGGATCTACCTCCTTATACTTAACAACACGAACTCTAGATGGAAAAGGAGGGGGAATCACAGGTTTAGCACGAACTTGTTGTGGTGGGACATCTTCCTCCAGTGATTTGTCCTGGACAGTGGCGGGAATCGAGCCGGTGCATCATCAAATTTTACACGATTGCCACTTCTCGGGGTAATGGCATTCAAATCTCCCTAGGATTTACTTTAGGTTGTGATGGGAGTGCACTGGAACCCTGTTGTTTCAATTGATTAAGCTCGGTGGATAAGCTGACCAATCCGAGTCTTCATGTCATTCATACCAACTACTATATTTTCCAAGCAATTTACCCACATTTGGGCTATTTTCTTGGTGCACCACTGGCTGCTGCAGAGGCTGCACATGCTTGCTTGTTGGTTCCTGTAAGTGTTATACCTGGGTTGGTTCGTTGATTGTATTGTTGTTGTGGTTGCTGATATCGGTGGTACTTGGTGCGGTCTAGAATACTTGTGTAGGATAAGGATGGTCCGACCGTGTGTAATGCTTGTTGTTGCTTCTGCTGCTGGGATGGAAAACATTGGCTTGTCTGGCCTTGACTAGGTGCACCATATCCGAAATTTGGATGATCTCTCCAACCTGGATTATAAGTGGAAGAATAAGGATCATACCTTGGTCGGTTAGATCGCATAGGTGGCTGCACCTGTCTCAAATAAGACTGTTGTCCTGCAAACATAGCATCGGCTGACTCAATATTATTAGCTTCTTGCAATCGGGGGCATGAATCACGTATGATGATCAAGAGCTGCACAAATGCCACAACTGGAATGCATAGGAGGCGTGTAATTTTGTTGTTGTGATGAATGAATAGGTTGCTGTGTAAGAGCTAGCTGTCTCACTAATGATGTCAACTCTGTCAATTTATTCTCCAGACGCATAGTATCTTGAGTAGCCTCGGAACTCAGACTAATCTCATGTAATCCTCTCGTGCTCTGTCTGGAATGAAAGCTGTTGGGAATTCTCGGCCATGTTAGAAATCAAGTACCTAGGCTGCTGCAGGTGTTTTATCCATCAAAGCTCCTCCACTGGCTGCATCTATCATACTCCTATCCATAGCCATCGAGTCCCTCATAAAAATACTTGGATCAACAGTTGTTCATTAATCGATGGTTAGGACAAGTAGCACATAATCTGTTAAATCTCTCCCAATATTCAAACAATGATTCTCCCTGCTTGTTGTCTAATACCACTAATCTCTTTTCTAATTGCGACTGCTCTGGATGTAGGAAAGAATTTTTCAAGAAATTTTCTTTTCATTTCGAGGCCATGAAAGAATAGGAACAGACTGACTATATAACCGAGTCTTTAGCAACATCACATAAAGAAAATGGAAAAGCTTTCATCTTCACGTGGTCTTCAAGCACATTAGCAGGTCTCATTGTAGAACATACCACGTGGAACTCCATCAAATGCTTATGAGGATCTTCTCCGACCAAACCATGGAACTTGGGCAACAAATGAATTAAACCAGATTTCAGCTCATAACCCACCATTCCTTCTCTTGGCGGAGACATCCGTATACATAACGGCTGGTAGTGCTCAGCGAGTGCTTGCCGACTCCTTCAAAGTCTTTTCTTATTGTGAACCCATATCGGAATCAATACTCATCGGGTCTTGACCTGTTTTTAAGTTTTCTGTGTTTTGTTGTTCTTGTGTCCTCTGCCTCAGTCTTTTAGGCAAGTTCCTGATGCAAGTTCTGGCAATTTCTGGATCAAATGGAGCTAGGTCCACTTTAGAAGATCGGGTCATACACCTAGGTACCTGTATAAAAGCTGCAACAAAACAACACAAGTGCAAAAATGCAAATGCAATGCAAACTAAACTATATGCAATGAAATGAATCAATCACAACTCCTACTTCTTAATGATCTTACTTCACAACGGCAACGGCGCCAATTTGAAAGAAGTTAAATTGATATGTCGCAGTTTCAACACTTTCAAAAGAGTTCCCCTAAAATAGTAATAATGCAGTACAGTGGGAACCAGAATATCAATCCGTGGGAAGTAATAAGAGTATATGATTGAGTTATGAATGATTCAATGGGGAACTAAACTAAAAATGAAATTTACAATCTTAGACTAAATTAAAATGAAGTGAAATCCTAATATGCAATGAATGAAAATACTGCAGAATGCAAAAATGGCTAAAAATATGGAAAATCACAAATCGACCGTGATGAACGAGTAACCACGGTCGAGTATCGTAAATCGACCGACGTGAACGAGTAATAACGATCAGGAATCACGGTCGAATTTTGTGCTCTCGGTCAACATACAAAAACTAATGAGTTGTCTCGGTCAAAAATGGAAATTAGTGAACAAAATATATGATTGACCTATAAGAATGTACACAGAAATGAAAACAAATGCGGATGAATGAAGCTAAACAAAATTCATAAATCGACCACAATGAATAGTAACCACGGTTAGAAACCACGATCGAAATGTGAACTCTCGGTCGGAATGAAATGTAAAAACAATTTCTCAGTCAAGAATCAAATGCAAGGTGTAAAATATATGACTGACCGAGTGAAATGTAACTATTTTTGAGTTTTGAGTTTTTAAAATGGAAAATGACCATAGTGAACAATACTGGTGGTCAGAAAAGTGGTCAGAAAATCAACAAAATAAAAGGTCTCGGTCAAAATGAATATATGAAGAAATGCCTCGGTGAAGAATCAAATGAAGTGTATAAAATGTATGGTTGACCGATGTAAATGCAAATATTTTTGTATTTTGAGTTTTAAAAATGTGAGATGACCGTGTGAGATTGTTTTGGTGCGTGTGGTTGAAAACCTGACCGAGTGACAGTGGTCACTTCGGTCAAAATGTTCAAAACGGTGACAAATGTGTGATGTGAATGATGGAATGAGTGAAGTAATGTATATTTATGAGTTTTTCAGTATTCAAGGGGAATTTGTAGTGCAGAAAATTAAAATGAGAACCTTGCTACACTTAAACTATTCTAATCTTATGCTAATCTATGACAGAACCTAAAACAATGCAGTAAAATCTATCTAAACCTAAAACTAAGCTTCTACAGAGATTAAAGCAAGTAAACAAAGCAATAAAACCTAGCTACCGTGACTGTAAAGCAATTAAAACATCAAAACAAGTAAAGTAAAAGCAAGTAAATGCAGAAAATTAAAGAAAGCAAGAACAAGAATTGTGGAGCAGATTCGGTGTAAGCAAAATTGCAAAACTACTGCGTTTTTGACATTGTGAAAACCTAATTAATCAATCAAGCATTCACCATACAGTTCAACAAAGTGATTGCAAGCTTCAATCCTCAACCGAGAGACATCCACAAGCTAAAGCAAGTCAAGAACACAAGTCTTAAACAAGTTGTCACATGCAATTCAGTTCCAGCAGATTTTGTTCGGTAAAAACCTAATCTAATTCATGAATTCAGTAAAGAAAAACAATTAAAGATGATAGAAGAAGGAAATCCAGATCCAATTCGTGAAGAACAATGAAGAAGAATGAACACATACATTGAAGATTGAGATGCAAGCAAGGACAAAGAGCCATGGTGCAATGGAGAGAACAACTGAGAGAATTCTGATCGATTTGATTGAATCTGAACTTGAAAACTTCGATTATCCGTTCTTACATTAAGTTAATTTACTATATACTTCAACTAATGTACAATTACAACTTACAAGGCCCATAACCGGACCTAATCCAATAAGATGTTGAAGAGTCGCACTGTCTTCGTTTCAGTGCAGTACCGCGCGATTCGAAGCTTGCAGTTTTCTCAATTATTCTTCAAATGAAACGATTCTGGTCTCATTAGAAAGCTTGTCAAGTTATCTTTCAAACGCCACCGTTTTCACTAATTTTGGCGGTCTATCGAATTTATGATAATTATTTTACTGAGGCATGCCCGGTGGACCGACTCTGTGCGCGTAACCTCCCTTACATAATTTATATAAAATTCAATTTAGCTCCGAATTGAGTGTTTCTTGATCCGCTGGAAAGATGAATTTGTCTAACTTTCACTGCTTCAAGAATAATGATTTTAGGATCTCTGTAGAAAAAATAATAAATAAAACAGTAAACTAATATCAGTACCCATATACAATAAAATACAGCTAATTTATTGTTTTTATGCAGAAATTTATATTACGACTTCTAAAGGCCTAGTAATACAAATTATAGTTAATTAAGCTTTATTAACATATTATAAACAATAATATAACATTATAAGCTACTTAAGATGTGCTGAAAATCAATCACATCAGTCATCCTGTATTAACTTGATCGTTCTTGCCTGTTCTGCAAGCGTGCTCTCAAGATGTGCTATTTCGTCATTCATGTCCCGGAACAGACTATCTTGCTCAAGTCTCAGAATCTTCAATGCTTGTTTAGTCTCTTCCTGATAATCAGCACAATCATTCTTAAGACGCTCTATTTCGTGGTCATTCTTTCTACATTGCCTTTTTAGACCATCTATTATAAGGGTTGATTCTTGCTCTTTTTCTTCAAAAGCCCTTAGCTGTGCTTCCATGACTTCAACCCTCTTGTTTAAGGCATTGACCTACAATTGTAGCTCTTCACTGACTAACGTTGTGGTGAATGCAGCAGATGGTTGGGGTATCCCTCTACTTTTCCTCCATTCTTCATATTCATGGGATGTAGATACTTGAACCTTTCCGAGTTTTTTATCTCCCATATAGATTGGTCTTTCCCATGCTTTCCGAACAGCGAATACTTCTTCAAAGCTATGGGAATAATGGCATAGACTCAGCCCTCTGAGCTCTTCCTGAATTGGCGCGGTCTGGGTTCTCATAAGTTGTTTCATAGCCATCTTAGGAGAATAGGCTATACAACCTCTAAGACCTAGAAGTGGTATGCTCAGGTAATCTCCGCATCGTACGAGAATATAACCGGGTCGGAACCAAGGGAAAACCCATGATACATGCTCTGTGTTCCAGTTTTCTAACTCGGTTTTCCACTCTAAGGCTTGACGATGTTGAAGAGGGATTTTTGAAAAACTCCTTAGAGGATCAGGAAATACGCCCATGTGGCTTGAAGCGTAGAAGTGAGTGACGCCCCATACGTATAGCAATGAAGTGCAGCATCTAAGTGTTTTCCCCTGTTTCTGTCGGCAAAAGTTTACGGAAAGCAGGGTGTCAGCGAGGATTGCAGGTATAGGACTCTTTGAGTACACATCCCAGACAAAAAATGCATCTATTGCAGCATGATCCACAATGTCCACATGAAATGGGAATAATATGATTCCAAACATTGCCAATGCTAGAGTTTTGTTGAATGTAGACCAATCTTTCTTTTCAGCCAAAGAGGTCAAGTGGTCTTCTATTACAACCATTTTCCAACCTCTGATATTCCCTTTTCCCTCTAGGGTGGATTGATGAGGAGGCAGTCGTATGATAGTAGCAACCTTACTCACGTCTACGTATATTCCCGAGCAAACATAGACCCCAACTGACTGAGGCCATCTGACCATGAGTTCATATTCTTCTAAGGTTGGTACCAAGTCAAACTGCGAGAACTCAAAGCAGTGTAGATTGGGACTCCAGAAGTTGACCAATGCTCTAACAAATATCGGATCAATACTGATCTTCAAGAGGTCAAGAATTCTTCCATAAGACTTCTCAAAACTAGCACAGACCTCTGGCGGCATACATGTACACAACTGCCTTAACTTCTCTACACGGCATAGAAGGATCTCCACTTTCTTTAATTGTCTATTACCGGATCCCTCCATTATCTAGCAAAAGTGAAAATGCATGATATGAGGATGAATTTTTTGTAAATGCATGTATGCAAATGTTTGTTTTTTCTAAGTATTATCATGTTTTATTCCTAATATGATGCATGATAGTACTGGGTTTTTCTTGAAAAGAAAGCTTATCTATATGAATGTTTATGGATTTTAATGAAGAGAGTCCTATTTTCTTCTCTTTTTATTTTTATGAGCAACAAGTGGTATGAATTATAGGACTTTTGTTAAAAAACTTTTATTTTGTAACAGAGGTATTTTCATGGCTTTGATTTGTTTTTATATTTTTTATGACCCTTTATCTCTTCTGTCGGTCAACGTGGCTACTTAGCTTACAAAGAACCTGAAACCAGGCTAGCTTAACTGAAGACTGTCCGAGATAAAGGTCTTTTATCTTATCACTTTTTGTGATTTTTAGGGTTTTTCACTATTTTGTTTGTTGTATGATTACCCTATGCTAATGCATCAATACAAATGCAGCAAACGTATGCACACACAATTCATACATCCACGAGCAGAGCCACGCTTATTTAATCACGAGGTAGGGTTTTCCTGCAGAAACGTGCTTGGTTTAGGCGGTTCTAATTGTTCTCACCAAGGCCAAAGGTCCCCAAGGTGCCCCCATTATAGGGACCTCTCAATCTCTCAGTCTTCGGGTCATGCATGGAACTCCGTGTCGACATCCTTAGACCAAAAGAAGAGAGTTATCACCTTGAGTTGGTGGTTTCCGACAACGGTTGTAGCCCCGTGTGCCAACAAGCCGGTCGTATCTGCCACCCACTCCCTATAGGTATTCACTCTTGCCCCCGGGTATAGAGGGGCTGTTGTGTGCAAGGGTTTTGTGTGCAATTTATATTTCAAACAATTTGCAGAAATAATCATACAGCAATTATTAAAGCCATACAATAAAAATATAGAAAAGGGTAAAGGCGTAATTTCAAATCTTTACTTAGTTTGAATTTATCCGTCACTAAATGGGATCAACTCTCTAGCTTCCCCAGTGGAGTCGCCATCTGTCGCCGCCGTTCGTTCCGACGTCCTGGGACATCTCGAACGTTAATGCGAGCGGTCGCGAAAAGATGGTTGAGACTCCCGTTTTTTGTTAAAAATATGTTCATTGCTTCCAAGGCGCTCAACACTGAACTATCCTCTAATAGAAGCAAGGTTTTCGAAAAGGGTTCTTTTGGAGTCGCCACCAATGTTTTGACCATAAACATTGGAAAAGGAGAAAAAGGCATTGATTTTAATAAAAACCAAACTTGGCCATTATAACCAGAGTTGGGTAAGGGAGTTAGTTACGTGTGGGGAAGGTATTAGCACCCCACGACGCCCCTTTCGGGTTCCCTATGACGGATTAATTCATTTAAGTAAAGATTACAAGAAATTACGCTATTACCCTATTTTATTCGTACAATATTTAAATATGGCTATCTACATGGTTTATCTACATTGCATACAGAAAGCAGTAAATAAAGCAGTAAAAGGGAAGAGAATTGACAAGAACCTCCGAAGCAAGCTTTATATTATAAGTCTTTTACACAGAGGACGCTTTGCGACAATCCTTCACTCTACAACGACTCTCCTCTCGAATAAACTCGACTCGACTAAAATTTTCTAGAAGAATCGAATGCCAGAATACAAATTCCTTAACTGATTGTTACCTATTAAAGGCAATCAGAGAGATCATTCGAAGGAGGGAGAGAAGAAGACAAGTCTTGGAGTTGTCTGGGGTGTGCAGAATGACAAATGAGGCTCCTATTTATAGATTTCGCTGCCTGGAAATTTGGGACGGCCGTCTGGGTTGGGACGGCCGTCTGGGTTGGGACAGTCGTCCCAACTGCGCGTTTTGCACTAGGCCAAGCTGGGGGGAGAGTGGGACGACCAGTTTGGGTTGGGACGACCGTCCCACTTGAATTTTGGGGCTTGGGACGTGCGTCCCGAAGGTGAGACGTGCGTCTCACTTGTCTTTTGATGTTTGGGACGGCTGTCCCAAGTTTGGGACGGCTGTCCCAACCTGTCTTGGCCTGTTTTCGCGTTCTGGGACCCCCGGGAAGCTTTCCTTTCCTTTTTCGGACGTAGATTGATGCCGATAGATGTCCGTTGAAGCTTTATCTTCATATAGGTAGTCTTCTTGGCCTTTATTAAGATTCCGAGCGAGCTTTATCTTCGTGTAGGAAGTCTCCTTAGTCTTTATTGTGTGGATGGGTGAACCCCGTCTTGTTGCGGGAGGTCTTTCTCGGTTTTTGATATGAAGCCGGGTGAACTTTATTTTCGTGTGAAGTTTCCCTAGCCTTTATTTTGAGAGGCGGGGCAAAATTAGGGGTCTACAGGGGTTCTTATGGAGTTGCCACTGATGATTTTACCGAAAACATAGGAAAAGGAAAAAAAGAAGACATTGGTTTTTAAGAAAACCAACTTTGTCCATTATAACCACAGTTGGGTAAAGGAGTTAGTTATGTGTGGGGAAGGTATTAGCACCCCCACGATGCCCCTTTCGGGTTCCCTATGATGGACTATTCTTAAAATAAAGACAATAAAATTATGCTTCTACCCTATTTATTTATTACAGAATTTAAGTAGCTATCTACATGATTCTAATATCTAATGCATATAAGGGAAACAGTACAAGAAAGCAATAAAAGAGAAGAGATATGAAGGAGAACCTCTGAAGCGAGCTTTCATAAATATTGAACTTGAGGACGCTTTTTGGCAGTCCCCGCACTCTAAAGAGACACTCCTCCCACGATCAAAAAATAAAGGTGCCACCCTACCGAGGGTCAGATGTCTAAAAAAAAGGAGACATCCTTAACCGATTTCTACCTTAACGAAAATCGGAAAGCTCACTCGAACTCTGGAAAAATACTTAGAGTCACTCTAAAGTGCCAAAAGGCTTCCTAGAGAGTGGTAGGAGTGAATGGTGTGTGAAAATGGGTGGAATGAGGCTCCTATTTATAGGAAAAAGTGCTAGGTCGGGATGGCATCTGGGATTTTCCATTCGAGAAGGCCTTCTCGCCCTTGCCATTTGGGAAGGCCTTCTCACCATTCGGGAAGGCCTTCTCACCCCTACCATTTGGGAAGGCCTTCTCGCCAGAATGTTCTTATTTTTATTTTTATTTTTAGGCCGGGCAAGATTTGGGGTCTACAGCCCACTAAGGATAGGTTCCTTTCTCCACCAAGGACTTGGTTGACTTTCTGGTGGTCAAATTTTGGTTGCCTTATGGGGAATGGAGTCTTGTCTCCTTGATTATGTTGGTGAAGGGCTTTTATGAAGCCTTTATTCTCCCTTGGCTGGTGTGATGGAGAATGAATGTGTTTGATGACTTGTACTGTTGAGTCGTGTGAAATTTTGTTTTTGTTCGCCTCTGAAGTAGGCGATAACCCGCTTAGGGGATTTTGAGCCTTTCCATCAGATTTACTTTTCTCTTTTTGATTTCGGAATATTCTCGGTTAATTTTGCCTTCTTATGCGGTTTACTTTTTCTCGTGATTTTAAAATTTGGCTTTTTCAGAAAGATGCATATGCCTTTTTATTTCTTAATCTTCTTTTATGTATGTTGGCTTTTTTTAGGAGCAAGTAGAGGCAAATAGAGAAAAAAAACTTTTATTCACATATATTTTTTTGGGTTTACAAAAAGATTACAAGTCCCTATTCTGGAGCCAGGTTCGATCGTGAGGCTGAAGAGGGTTCCGGCGGAAGGAACTGGCGGAACATGTGCCTTTGGAATTCCTCCTGGTTCTACGCTCTGGGCAAGTCCCTCCTGCCTCTCACCAAATGCCTCCAGTCGTAGCTTGAAGGTGTCTTGCCTCAGAGACATCTGGTCCATTTGTTAGCGGAGGATCTGGGACTCATCGTCTATATGCTGGTGGACGCTGGAGAAGTCGTCTCCGTACCGCCGCCGCCGCTACTGTTGCTGGAACTCTGGGGGCATGAGAATTTCCTCTGACTCATCCAAATCCTGGATGTCGAGCGTCATGGCGAGTGCCGGGTGGAGTACCACCTCGGATCCCTACCTAATGAGCATGCCCATGTGTACGAGCATTGACCCACTAATAGGCTCGGGTCAGAGGGTCGAGGGCATATTTTCCCCGTTAGCACATCCCCATCGTTCGGCCAAGGGGGTGATGAGAGGGGACTATCAGGATGGCCCCTGCAGGACGACTCCTGAAATCCTTTAGTGCCCTCAGGAGAAAGTATCCTGGATTGCACCTATATCCATGGAGCATGCAGTGGAGGACGAAGAGGTCAGGTTGGGTGATCTGACCTTGACTCTCCTTTCGTCTATGTATCGTCCTTGCCAGCAGCTTGTGGCAGATGCGGAGAGGTGGACTCAAGGCTAATCCCTTCATCTGGGCTGGTAGGATCTGTGACCTGGTGAGATCTTCCCAGATCTCACTGGTTGTGAGGGAAGATGGCCTCTCACACAAAGCGCTCTGGTACTCTGGGGTCAAGGTGTCTGTTGGCTGGTTGAAGCCCATGATGACGTTGAACTCGTCCAGCGTTGTCATTTTGTATGCCCTATTCCTGAAGTAGGAGATTGCCCTTGCCGGAGGGACACCCGGATACATGGTCGACATGTCCACCAACGTCACAGAGGTGAGAAACTCCATGGTGGCCTCTCAGAAGATGTGGGTAGGAGGAGGTCCTAGGAGGAAGTCGCACACGATACTATGGATGTAATTCCTTACACCCACATCTCAACCGAACGTGGCTAGGATACTGAAGTCCAACCGAAGCATGGGGTGCCAGGCGTAGCTCCAGATGTTGTTGAGCCTGGTCTGGTGCTGAGGCATGAGCTCGGCAGGGTTTGGTGGTGCTTGTGGAGCCGGGGCACCCCGAGTGGGTTCCCGACCACACTTCTTGGGTCTGGAAGATTCTCCTTGATGCATTTTTGCTCAATCACACTTAGATATGCAAGAAGATGTAGGAGATGAAGAGAGAATGTTGGAATGAGGTGCCTAGAACTACCCTAGACAGTGCCTTATATAGGCAAAAAAACGAAGTTCGGGACGACCGTCCGGGATTTGGGACGGTCGTCTCACCATTTGTCAAAAACAAGACCGTCGTCCCGGTTGGCGAGACGGCCGTCTCAACCTTGCCACGAGAGACGACCATCTCGACCTTGCCAGGAGAGACGACGGTCTCGACCTGACAGGCATGAATCCCTATAAAAGGGGGCACTCCTTTCATTTCACACAGTTCTTCCACCTTTCCTTGTAGCATTTCTCAAAATTCTTCTCCTAGAGCCCCTCCGAAGAATTTTCAGAGTTTTCTTAGAGTTCTTAGAGAGTTTTTATAGCGTTGCGAGAGAGAAAAGACGATGTTGTAGAGCGAAGGGCTGCCAAAACGCACCCTATTTTCTAACAGAATTAATCAAAGCTTGCTCCAGAGGTTTCTTCTCTTTCTCCCTCTCTTTTACCGTCTTTTTTACTTATATTTATTTGTGCATTAGCTACTAGGGTCATGTAGTCATTATCTTTTAATTCTGCAAACAAAAGGGTAAAAGCGTCATTTTAAAATTTGTTTACGAAATAACTGGCCTATAATAGGGAACCCGAAAGGGGCGTCGTAGGGAAGCTAATACCTTCCCTACGCGTAACTAACTTCCTTACCCAACTCTGGTTATAACGACCAAAGTTGGTTTTTCTTAAAAATCAACGCCTTCTTTTTTTCCTTTTCCGATGTTTCCGGTAAAAATATCGGTGGCGAATCCATAAGAACCCTCTTCGAAAACCTTGCTTTTAGGTCCAGCCCCGTCATCGAATAACCTAAAAGCTCCCTTTCGAAAACCTCTCCCTTAGGTCCATCCCGGTTATTGGACAACCTAGAGGCGTTGTAACTTTACCCATATAAAACGTGAAAACAGAAGTTAGAACCATCGCGTTGCTCTGACCGCCTCTTTTGATGGCGGCGATAGTGCCATTCTTGATTATTTGGACACATTTTAAAAATTTTTGCTTAAACATGGTTATTGATGAGGTATAGACATGAATAGCAAGAAAAGAAGCAAATAGTAAGAATTGCATTCTCTATGATTATAAGGGAAATGAGTCCCCTAAAAAGGCCTGGGGGTCAGGCTTACCCCGGGGAGTAATCTCTAATAGTCATCGGGTTTACATTCCTTAAAATCGGAAGAAGAACAGCTAATGACTAAAACTATTCTTGATGCTTATGCCCCTCCAATTCGAAATATCTGATTCAATATTCGGAGGGGAGACTTTCCCTTTCTTCTTGTAGCTCGATCCTTTGTAGGGTCGTGCTTCAAAGGATTATCTTTAAAATCTGGTGGCTCCCTTTTTCCTTGAGAATTTGTACCGAGCCCTTGGGCTAGGCGGTATCCGTATTTTGACATTATACGAGCCACCTTCATGTTGCTGGGAAGTCTTTCAATGTTGGCAATTTCAAATGCTTGAAAGGAGGTTTCAAGGGCCTCTTCAGCTGCATCTGCATAAGGTACAGTAGATGACTTGCTGATGAAGATGTCGTCTTCATCTTGAACTGTGACCATCTTGTCACCTACCATGAACTTGACTTTTTGGTAGAGCGTTGATGCCTTAGCATCATGAATCCAAGGTCTGCCAAGGAGACAGCTATATGCTGGAGTAATATCCATCACGTGGAAGTCCACATTGAAGATAGTGGGACTAATTTGAATTGGCAGGTTGATCCGTCAAAGGCTCGAACGACGGTGTTGCTTGGGCGCATATGGGTTCCTTCTATCGTCAGTTTGTCAAGAGTGCACTTGGGCAGTACATTCAAGGATGACCCATTATCCATAAGAACTTTGGAGATGAGGTACCCCTTGCACTTGACAGAGATGTGCAAGGGCTTGTTGTGGCTCGACCCTTCAGAAGGGAGTTCTTCATCTGTGAAGGGTAGATGATCATTGGCAGTGATGCTACCAACGATCCCTTCAAACTTGTCCTGGGATATAGTATGCGACACGTAGGCTTCATTCAATACCTTTAGCAGTGCATTCCGATGTGGTTCCGAACTCATTATTAATGATAATAGAGTTATCTTCGCCGGCGTGCGATTGAGTTGGTCTATGATGGAGTACTCACTTTTCCTCATAAACTGGAGTAACTCATCGGTCTCCTCCTTGGATTCCTCTTTATTCTCTTCTTCGGTTTCTTTATTTTTGCCTTTATTTTTGGGGCGTCTTTTTGCGACTTCTTGGGGGAGTAATTTTGTCCGCTTCTGGTCATGTCCCCCAATGCCGGCTATATTGGAAATATCTTCGTTTATTGCCTATTTCCACGGTACAACTTTATTTGATTAGTAGGGGAAAGGACGAGGCATAAATAGGTGTAATGGCGTCCTTGCCCCCTCTTCCTTATTGACTGTGATCACCAAAGGTTGAGGCTTATTGTCTTCTTTAGGTGGCTCAGCCGTTGGGGATAGACTGATAATGAGTGGTTTCCTCTCTATTCTTCTGATTTATGGAAACACACCAGTTAACCTTTCTTTTTTATTATCTTGTTAATTAAAAGTGAAGGATGGATGTATGAATGTATGCAACTTATGAATGTAATAAACGGACGTAAAGATAAAAAAAAGGGTATTTTTATTTATCAAAGAAAAGTGTACATTCCCATATACCATGCTACGAAGCACATTCTGACAGAAACGGAAAAGCCTAAAGAAACCCACAGGCGGGTTGTGATCCCTACGTAATTCCTCTTCGGCTTCCCATACGTGGTCAGCGATTGCTTTGCACTGTCGATGGAATGCCTGACTCATATCTTCACTATACTTTTGATCCTCTTTTATTTGTGCCTCTTGATGGACGACCAAGGCTCGTAAGTTATCGAGCTTCTTGACGGCTCGGTCTTTCTCTTGTAGCACTTGGCCATACTGAGCTAACCCATCTCTTTCTTTGTAGCGTAACTCAGTAAGGCTTCTGTTAAGTCTTTGGGTGGTCTCCCTCCCTTGACGTATTTCAGATTGGGCCTTCGCAAGATCTTGTAGCATCATCTTGGTCGTCTGTGCTTGCTTTGCGTATTTTGTCTCAAGGTGTGCTAATTTGGCAGTCACTTCTTGGAGTTGATCATCCAGGTTGATTCTTGGAGCTTTGGATACTCGGATAACCTCCTCCTTGAAGTCAACACATTTATCCTTGAGGCGCTCTATCTCCTAGTCCTTCTTCTTGAATTGCCTTTGCAGACCATCAATGGTAAGGATAGATTCTTGTTCCTTTTCCTCCAAGGCCCTCATCTAGGCTCTCATGATTTCTATCCTTTGAGTCAAGGCATCGACTTGAATTTGAAGCTCTTTGTTTATTGATGATGTAATGGGTGGAGCAGATGGTTGTTGCATCCCTCTGCTTCTTCTCCATTCCTCGTAGTCACTGGAAACAGCCACTCGAGCTTTGTCTAGCTCTCTATCCCCCATGTAAACTGGTCTCTCCCATGCTCTTTGTATAGCAAGCAAGTTCGCAATGTTGCATGAGTCTTCGAAGAAACACAGTCCTCCAAGCTCTTCTTGTGACAGTGTGGTTTGGGTTCTCATGAGTTGTCTCATAGCCACCTTTGGGGAGTAAGCTATGCAACCCTGAGACCCAATAGTGGTATGGTCGGATATTCTCCGCATTTGATGAGGATAGGACCAGGTCAGAACCAAGGACAAGCCCAAGATTGGTGGTTTATGTTCCAGTGTTCCAACTTGATTTTCCACTCCATGGCGTGACGATGGTAGAGAGGGATCTTTGAAAAACTCCTCAAAGGATTGGGGAATTCTCCCATGTAACTTGAGGCATAGAAATGAGTGATGCCCCAAACATATAGCAACAAAGAGCAGCATCTGAGTGTTTTTCCTTGCTTATGATGACAAAACTCTAATAATAGCAAGGTGTCGGCAAGAAGTGCAGGCACGAGACTCTTCAAGTATACGTCCCAGAAAAAAATAGCATTCATCGCAGCGTGATCCACGGTGTCGGTATGGAAAGGGAACAAGAAGGTCCCAAACACAATTAGTGCTAGAGTCTTGTTGAAAGTAGACCAATCCCCTTTATCAGCCAAAAAGGATAAATGGTCTTCTAGTAGCGAGATCTTCCACCCTTGAACCTTCCCTTTTCCTATTAGGGCAGACTGTGGAAGTGGCAATCAGATAAGGTCGGTGACCTTATTTGTCGAGATATAAGCTCCTTGGTTAATGTAGACCCTGACTGACTTGGGCCATCGAATCATGAGCTCATATTCTTCCACGGTCGGAACCAAATCAAACTGAGGGAACTCAAAGCAATGCAGTCTGGAGCTCCAAAAGTGGATCAAGACTCTGACAAATACGTGGTCAATGAAATTTTCAAGTGGTCGAGGATTTGTCCATAAGATCCCTTGAAGTCGGAACAAACCTTTGGTGGCATTAACACACATAATTTTTCAACCTCTCGACACGGTAACGGGGAATATCCACTTTTCTCAACTGTTTATTGCTGGATCCCTCCATATTCTAGAAACAATAAATGCATGCTATGAGTATGATGCTTTATGAGGGCATGCATGAAAGTGTTTTGTTTTTTCTAAACATTATCATGTTTTATTTTCTACATGGTGCATGATAGTGTCTGGATTTTTATTTTTATTTTTTCAAAAGAAAGGAAACTACCTATATGGATGTTCATGAATTCGATGCTTAACACCATGAACAGGGTCCCATTTTCTCTTATTATGATTATTTGATTTTTATAACCATTTATCTCTTTTGTCAGACTACTTGGCTACTTAGCTTACAAAGAACTTGAAACCAAGCTAGCTAAAATGCAGATTGTCTGAGATAAAAGTGGCTTATTATAAAAAGAATGGTTTTAGAATCCCTTATCTCTTTTGTCGGTCCACATGGCTACTTAGCTTACAAAAAACCTGCAACTAGGCTAGCTAAAATGTAGACTGTCCGAGATAAGGGTGTTTATTACAAAAATGTTTTTGAGATTTTGTTTTTATTTTTGTTGTTTGTATGGTTATTCTATGCAACAAACAAATGCAACAAACGAATGCACAAACAATTCACTCATCCGTGAACAGAGTGATGTCGTTTCATTACGAGGTAGGGGTATCCTGCAGAAAAGTGTGTTGGCAAAGGTAGGTTCTAACTGTTCTCACCAAGGATAGGTCCCCAAGGTGCCCCCATTATAGGGTCCCCTCTATCTCCTTGTCTTTGAACCATGCACGAATCTCTGTGTCGATGTTCTTAGACCAAAAGAAGAAGGTTATCACCTTGAGTGGTGGTTTCTGACAATGACCTGCTGGCACTAAGGCCATTACCACGGTCGGTCGTACCTGCCACCCACTCCCTATGTGTACTCTCTCTTGCCCTCGGGTATAAAGGGACTATTGTGTTCAAGGGTTTGTGTACAATTGTTATTTCAAACATTTGCAAAAAATAAACATAAAAAAGTTATTAAAGTCAAACAGAAAAGCATGTTATAAAGCATATTAAAGTCAAGTTTTTATTTCTAAACTTAGTCCATCACTAAATGGGATCAACTCTCAAGCTTCCCTAGTGGAGTCACCATCTATCGCTGCCGTCAAAAGAGGCAGTCAGAGCGACGCGATGATTTTCATTTACTCGCATTTTTTAAAGATGGTCAACATTCTTTAAATGTCCGATAAGCAGACTGATCTTAAGAATGAGGCTTTTGAAAAAAGGTTCTATGGAGTCACCACCAGTGTTTTAACCTTAAACACTGAAAAAGGTAAAAAGACAGGGGTTTTTAGAAAAAACCAACTTTGGTCATTATAACCAGAGTTGGGTAAGGGAGTTAGTTACGTGTGGGGAAGGTGTTAGCACCCCACAACGCCCCTTTCAGGTTCCCTCTGATGGACTAGCTTATGAAATAAAAACTAAAAAATTACACTTTTATTCTTATTTATTTGTTTTGCTTATAAAAAATTAAATATCTACATGGCTCTAATACTTAATATGCATATAAAGAAAGCGATAAAAAAAGCGATAAAAGAGAGTATGTGGAAGAAACATTTGAGGCAAGCTTTTGTATTAATATCTCATGTTTGAGGAAGCTTTTTGGATATCCGCTCTCTTCACAGCAATGTTCACTCTTCTACTGACAGAAAGACTCTAAAGAGTGTCTAAAAAGAACACTCGTGTTAGAATCGTGCAGCGGAATGTTTGCGTTTACGAACAAAAACCAAGAAGGGGGGGTGAATTGGTTTCTTAATAAAAATTAGGGTTTTAAAATTTTCTCCAAATTTCACCGATTAAAATGTTGTGTAAAGTAAATAGAGCAAGGATAGAGTATTACACAGATGATATATACTGGTTCGGATAAAAAGACCCTACGTCCAGTTGCTAATCACTCAAGCAGAGCATTAACGCTGTCACTATAATCACAGTTATACAATCATATTACAAATGAAAAGATAAGGTAAAGAATACACCTCTCTTGAGTCACACAAGAGATGAACACCTCCTTTGAATCCCATAAAGGATGAAGAACATCTTTTCCTAGAGACGACACAACACACAATCTACCAAGAAAACCCACTCAGTGATTTTTATCGCTTCTAGCCCACACTAGGTTTCAAAAGCCCCTTTTTCCTCCAACAAACAGTTCTCTGGCAATCACAACTCTCAACTTTTGTGTGAAAAAGGTTGTTCACTTTGCAGAGAGCCTTAGAGAACCTTAAGTAGAAAGACTAGGGTTTGGGAATTGGGGATTTTCAAAATCATATGAATTGGGAATAGGGTTTTCGAAACTTGGTCCAATTTTGAAATTCAAAACACATATCTGACTGAAATAATCGATTATCTTGAGTGTTAATCGATTATTCTAGAGCCAAATTCGTAGGGAACCCAAAATAGCTCAGTTTAATCGATTAACTGTACCTGATAATCGATTAAACCAGAGAGCATTTATTGAAAAATGTTTTCTTTCTGTAATAATCAATTATCCTGCCATTTAATCGATTATTCCAATATGTTTTTAATAAAAATGAGTTTTTAGAGTCGTTAAAGAGTGGACTATGTGCTGGCTATCTTGGACTCTAATATTACAGACTCAAAATCATAAAAACAGAGTTATTACACAAGAATACAAGTTTTCAAGTCTCTAAGTCCTTTGTTCTTGAATCATCATCAAAATCTACAAGCTTCATATCCTTGTATGTTAAACATTCATATCCTTGTATGTTCAACAATCTCCCCCTTTTTTATGATGATCAAAATTTGCTTTAAAGCCCATTGTAATAACCTGTTGTTTTATCTGTCACGGCTAACAAACACAATAAACATACTAGCACTATTAAAACTATTAAACATAAGAGGCTTTAAATAATTTCTCCCCCTATTTTGAGTATAATAAAAAAGAATTGATAAAGCTCCCCCTCAACATATGCATAACAAAAATAAACAACTCCCCCTCAATCAATGCAAACATAGAGTTCTTATTAAATAAAAACAGTACAATACAAAATGCAAAGATTGATCAGTTAAACAGAATTTAGGCTATTTCTAATATTCCTAAGTCTCTTCTAAGATCATAGAATCTATCCTTGGGAAGAGGTTTAGTAAAAATATCTTCTAATTGATGCTTTGTATCAACATATTCGATTTTACAATTTCCTTTACTAATATGATCTCTTAAGAAGTGATGTCTAATCTCTATATGCTTAGTTCTAGAGTGCATTACTAGATTCTTAGTAAGATTTATTGCACTTGTATTATCACACATCAAAGGAATATCACTTAGAATGATACTATAGTCTTCTAATTGTTGTTTCATCCATAAAATTTGAGCATAACAATTACTAGCTGCAATATATTCAGCTTCAGTGGTGGATAAAGCAACACATGCTTGTTTCTTAGAGTGCCAAGACACTAATGATGATCCTAACAAATGACATGTTCCACTAATACCCTTTCTACATATTTTACATCCACCATAATCAGTATCAGAATATCCTATTAAAGTAGGAGAAGCTTCAGATGGATACCATAAACCAAAACCTATAGTTCCTTTTAAATATTTTAAAATTCTTTTTACTGCAGTTAAATGAGATTCTTTTGGACATGCTTGAAATCTAGCACACACACAAATAGAATGCATAAAATCAGGTATACTTGCAGTTAAGTATAACAGTGAACCTATCATACCTCTATACATAGATTGATTTATTTCCAAACCTGATTCATCCTTGTCTAAATAGCATGAAGTTCCCATGGGTGTGTTACCTTCTTTTGAAGTGTCCATTCCAAATTTCTTGAGAATCTCTTTGCAGTATTTAGTTTGAAACACAAAAATGCAATCTTTAATTTGTTTAATTTGAAGTCCAAGGAAGAATTTTAATTCTCCCATCATTGGCATTTCAAATTCTCCCTGCATTATCTTAGCAAATTCTTCCTCTTGACAGTAACCTTTGGCAACAACTCTAGCTTTGTTTTTTGATATATTTCCATCTTCATCAAGTTTGTTTCTAAATACCCATTTTGTTCCAATCACTTTATGAGATTCTTCTCTTGGAATTAATTCCCTGACTTGATTCCTTTCAAATTGATTAAGTTCTTCTTGCATTGCTATGCACCATTGGTCATCTTTAAGCGCTTCTTCAACACTTTTGGGTTCTATCTGTGAAACAAAAGCTACAGACATACAGAAATTGGTCATATTTCTAGTTCTTACCCCTTTTGAGATATCACCAATAATATTTTCTATTGAAAGTCCTCTTGGTGATTGTCATTCTTTTGCTAATTCAGTTGGTTGAGAAGACTCATTCTCATTCAAATACATTTCTTCAAGAGCCTCTCTTATGTACTCATCATCACCTGCAAGTTCTTTATTTGACTCAAGAGGATTTCCCTCAAGGTCTACAATTTCATCAAAGATGACATGCACAGATTCTTCAACATTTAAAGTTCTTCTGTTGAAAACTCTATAATCTTTGCTAGTTAGCGAATAACCTAAGAAAATGCCCTCATCGGCTTTTGAGTCAAATTTTCTTAAGTTATCTTTTCCATTATTTAACACAAAGCATTTAAATTTCAAATGAGCAACATTAGGATTTCTACCATTCAACAATTCATAAGGAGTTAATTTTATAATTGGCCTTGTCTCTACCGTCAAAAAGAGGCGGTCGGAGCGACACGATGGTTCCGACTTTCCATTTTTCGCGTTTTTATGGGTGAGGTTACAACGCCTTTAGGTTGTCCGATAACCGGGCTGAACCGAAGGGCGAGGTTTTCAAAAAGGTGTTCTTAGGTTGTCTGATAACCGGGCTGACGTAATAACTAATTTGAAAGGGTTTTGATGGAGTCGCCACCGATGTTTTTACCGGAAACATCGAAAAAGGAGGGAAAAGGCTTTGGTTTTTGAAAACCAACTTTGGTCGTTAGAACCAGAGTTGGGTAAGGGAGTTAGTTACGTGTAAGAGAAGTGTTAGTTCCCTTTACGATGCCCCTTTCGGGTTCCCTATGATAGGCCAGCTTTTTTATAAATGAACTTGAAAAGACGCTTTTACCCTTTTATTTGCATAATTAAAATAATGACTACATGACCCTAATGTCTATTATGCAATTTATTCATAATAATAAAGACAGTAAAAGAGAGGGAGAGAATGAAGAAACCTCTGAGGCAAGCTTTTTATTAATTTTCTTGAAAGTAGGTGCTTTTTGGCAGCCCCTCGCTCTTACAATGCCGAAAACTCTCTCGAAACGCTATAAAAAAGCTCTCTACGACTCTCAGAAACTCCGAAAATGCTTCGGAGGTACTCTAGGAAGAGAATTTGTAGAAGGGAAAGTGGAAGAACAATGTGAAATGAGGGGCGGAGCGCTCACTATTTATAGGGATTCGCACCTGTCAGGTCGAGACAGTCGTCTCACCATTCGGGACGACAGTCTTGACTTGTAAAAGTGGCAAGACGGCGGTATCGACTTTTCCAAAGACGAGAAGGCCTTCTCGCCAAATGGGAGGGGGGGTCTCGCCATTGGCAAGTGGCCAGACGGCCGTCTCGTCAAACGAGACGACGGTCTCGACTTGCAACAATGGCGAGACAGCGGTCTCAAAAAGCTAGATGCCGGTCTCGACTCCTGAAGGTGAAAATCCTTATTTTTATACAGAAAATCTTTCCTATCCTAATATGGGGCCTAATAGTCTCTCCTAGTGGCTTCTTAGGCTTCGTCCATCTTCGAATAGGAGGTCTTCTATTCTTATTTTTGTGGTCGGGCAAGATTTGGGGTCTACAGCTGTCCCCCCTTTACCTGACTAGTCGACTGTTGGCCTGTCGTGCCAAGAAGATCGACTGGAGGGTAAAGGAGTTGACCCTCTTGCCTGGTTACCCTTCGGATGTTCCGTCTTGCGGCGGTTGATCTTCTAGGGAAAAGTATGTTGTGCACCTCCAGGATACTCCTTCTGACGGTAGCCGATCCCTTCGGTTGACACATGGTAGAACCTCAGGATACTCCTTCTGACAGTAGTCGATCCTTCGGTTGATGGGTATAAACCCCCCATCAGGCTGGTAGTTACAACCTACTGTGCGTAGGACTGGATGAGTATAAACCCCCCATCAGTCTGGTACTTGCAGTCCATTATGCGTCGGACTGGATGAGTATAAACCCCCCATCAGGCTGGTAGTTGCGACTTACTGATCCGGCTCGAGCGCAGATCAGGCGCACCGCGTGCGCAGGTTGATAGGTATGAACCCCCTATCAGGCTGGTACAGTCCACTGCGTAGCACTGGTGGTGGTGGCGGCTTATTACTCAGGTGGCTCATGCGCCGAGTGTTGAGATACTTTCTTTTGTCTTTGTTTTTGTCTTTTCTGGGAATGGTCGTTCGGTCTGTGTCGGGGATTCTGTTGGTGTTCATCCAGCTTGTTAGCCGTTGGGATGGTCTTGTTTATTTTGTTCGACTCTTGCTTGGTTGTTGAAAATTTTCTTGGTCAATGTGGTTGACTTGCTTTGTTTTTTTATCCTACCTTTTTCTGCGGTTTATATCTTTTTTCTCGCGATTCTGGATTTTGGCTTTTTTTTAAGCGTATGTCTTCTTACTTTTAGTTTCTTTTTGATATGCTAACTCTTTTGGAAAGGAGAGCGAAAGTGGATGAAATAAAAAAAAATTATTTATGATAAAAAATTTTGTTACAGCAGTTATTTTTGAGTGTTATCCCTAAGACGGTGGACTTGAACCGAGAGACGATGCGGAAGAAGGGAATTGTCGATACATGAGCCTCCGAAACTCTGCTTGGTCTCGGATTTCATCAAGATGCTCTTGCCGAAGCATCATCAGGTCTTGCCTCATTCCCTCCTGTATCTGGCCGAAGGTCTCCATCCTCGTGTCGAAGACGTCCTGCCTCAAGGACATCTGGTCTTGTCTTAGGGCCATTTGGTCGAATTGCTGGCCCAAGTCGTAGATGTTGCAGTTGATGCCAGCAAAGTCGTCCGTGTACTGCTGCTATTGTTGTTGCTGTTGTCGTTGTTGTTGGAACTCCGGGGGTGTTGGGAGATCTTGCATTGCCACGATGTCGCGAAGATCTAGAGTTATGTCCAGTGAGGGGTGGAGGATCAACCGAGACCCCTGACGGATCAGCATCCCCATGTTGACCAGGACGGACCCGTTGATAGTCTTAGGTCGGAGGTTGGATGCTAGTTCTTCCCTGCCGCTGCACCCCCATTTTTCTGCCAATGGGGTGATGAGGGGAGCCATGAGGATGGCTCCCACAGGACGGCTCTCGAAGTCCTTGAGGGCCTTCAGGAAGAAGTAGCCGGGGTTGCATCGGCGCCCTTGGCTCATGCAGTAGAGGGCGAAGAGATCTGGGTGGGTGACCTTACCCTGACTCTCCTTCTGCCCGTGGACCGTCGCAGCCAGCAGCTTGTGGCAAATGCGGAGGGCAGGGGTGAGTGCGGAGCCCTTCAGCAGGGATGGCAGAGTGTGCATCCCGGTCAGCTCCTCCCACATATCGCCGGCAGTGAGGGTGGTGGGGCGCCCGCAGATGGCGTCCTGGTAGTCCCGGGTCAGGACATCCTCGGGTCGAACGAATCCAATGGACACACTGAACTCGTCTAGGGTGGTGGTCCGGTACATCCCGTTCATGAAGTAGGTCACCATCTTCATCGATGGGAGGCCCGGAACCATGGCGGGAATCTCGCAGTAGGCGATGGAGGCGAGGAATTCCATCACCGCCTGTGGGTAGACGTGAGTGGGCAGACACTGGAGGAGGAAGCGCCACCCTATGCTGTCAAGGTAGGCGCGAACGTCGTCTTCCCACTCGAACTCGGCAAGGATACCGATGTCCAGCCTCAGCATGGGGTGCCAAGTGTACCCCCGGACGTGTTCCAGGCAGGCCTGATGTGAGGGTGAGAGTTGTGTGGGATCTTGTGGAGTGGGGGCTGTGGAGCTACTGTGGCCAGAAGAACCCCTTCTCTTTCTGGATGTGTCTCCTCTATGCATTTTGGTGGTAGGATGCTTGAATAAAGGAGAAAGGAAGGTAGGAGTGCAGGAGAGAGTGTTTGAGACCCCCCCCCCCCTAGGCACCCCTATATATAGCATTTTCGGCCAAATTCGGGACTGCCATTTGGAAGATCGGGACCTCCGTCTCGAATTGGCGAGGTTCGGGACCACCATTTGGAACTTCGAGACGGCGGTCTCGAATGTCGAAACGGTGATCTCGATTCAGCGAGAATCGAGACGACAGTATGGAACGTAGAGACGGCGGTCTCGTTTTTTTAGATGGATTTTTTTTTGAAGAAAAAAATAGGACCTTGTTCAAAAACATTTTATGCATGCAATGTTTTCATGTTTGGTGTCCTATAATGCCTATTTCATTAGTTTTTTCAGAAGGATTTAACTGATGTGTCTTGTAGAGACGGATGTCCTCTGATTTTTGTTCTTCTGCTATACTTGGTTTTACCGTTCCAGACTTCATGTGACCGAAGAATAATTTTCTCTTTTTCTTTCTTTCTTCTTTTCTTTTCTTTTCTTCTTTTCTTCTTTTTTTGGAGAGCACACTTTGCCATGTTGGTGTCCCTTTTTCTTCATTGTAGGGGTTTCAATCCTCTTGTTGACTATACGCCTCCATATTGCCAAACAAATTGTTAGAATAATGTTTTGAGGGTCAAGAGAAAAGAATTAAAGGATAAATTCAGCGGCTTATGTTTTAGATGGTTAAAATTTTTTATTTTTTTTTAGAAAGGATTTTGTAAGAATGGCTGGCTAAGGTTAGGCCTAAGTGTTTAAGCTTTTGTCTAAGCAAACGTTTCCCCCTTTTTTTTTTTTGAATTTGCGCCTTAGCCTATTTCCATTGCTCTTTATGGCTGGTTGATTTCCCTAGATCGCCCTTTGGGTTTTTGAACTAGGATATTGTGTTTTGGTCCTATCTTTTGTCTAGGTTCCTTTTTTTGCTTTTGTTTAGGGAATCCTTCCGGACTTTATTTTATAACCCTAACTTTTTCCTAGGCTACCCTTTATTTTTGTTCGGGTGTCCTACCAGGTTGACCCTATTTTTTGCGTAGCCCCCTTAGTGGGTTTCCTACCGGGTATTTTGCCCTTTTCTTTTTTTTGGCCTTTGGCTTCTATGGGCTCTTTTTTTTTATTATTCTTTTTCACAATATTGGCGAAGCATGACTTTGAGGTAAAGTCTTATTTTTGTGCTTCTAATCGACCAACTTGATTGTAATGTCAATGGTAAATTTTGATTATTTGGAAGCGCTTTGATTCTTCCCATTTTTTTTGTTTACTTAGACAAGGTTATTGTGAGGCCTAGTCATGAAATAGCAGGAAGAGAAGCAAATAGTAAGAAGTGTATTCTTTATTAATTAATAAGGGAATATGTGCCCTGAAATGCCCGGGGGTTGGGCTAGCCCCGGGGGATAATCTCTAACAATCATTGGGTTTACATACCTTAAGCGAAGAAAAAGATCTCCTAATGACTAGGGTAGCTCTTAACGCTTGCATCCCTCCGCTTCGGAATATCTACTTGAGTGTGCGGAGGGGAGACTTCCCTTTTCTTCCTTCTGCTCGGCCCTTTGTAGGGTCATATCCTAGGCCACACTTAAAAGGATTATCTCTAAATTCTGGGGGTTCCCTCATGCCTTGGGAATCTGCCCCCAGTCCTTGGCCAGGATAGTAACCATGTTTCATCATCATGAGGGCTACCTTTGTGTTTTTGGGAAGTCTTTCTACACTGGCAATCTCAAGCGCTTGAAAAGATGTTTCAAGGGCCTCTTCAGCCGTATCCACATAAGGTTGGGTCGACGGTCCACTGATCAGGATATCGTCTTCTGCTTGGACCGTGATCAGTTTGTCATCCACTATGAACTTGACTTTCTGGTGGAGCGTTGAAGGTATTGCCTTAGCGTCATGAATCCAAGGCCTGCCGAGGAGACAACTATATGGCAGAGTAATATCCATTACATGGAAATCGACGTTGAAGATAGTGGGTCCAACTTGGATTGGCAAATTAACTTCTCCCACTACTTCTCGTTTTGATCCGTCGAAGGCTCGAACGATAGTGCTGCTTGGCCGCAAACAGGTTCCTTGGATAGTCAGCTTGTCGAGTGTGCACTTGGGCATCACATTTAGGGATGACCCGTTATCCACAAGAACTTTGGCAATGAGGTATTCTTTGCAATTGATGGAAATGTGCAAGGGTTTGTTGTGGTTTGACCCCTTGAGGGGGAGTTCTTCCTCTGTGAAGGTGAGGTGATCGCTTGCCATAATGTGACCAACGATCCTCTCGACCTTTTCTTGGGATATGGTGTGAGGTACATGGGCTTCGTTCAAGACCTTCATCAGGGCATTTCTACGTGGTTCCGAGCTCATCATTAGAGATAATAGAGTTATCTTTGTAGGTGTATGATTGAGCTGGTCAATAATGGAATACTCACTTTGCCTTATAAACTGGAGTAATTCATCGGTCTCCTCCTTGGATTCTTTATTTTCATTTTCTTCGGTCTGTTTATTTTTTCCTTTATTTTTTCCAAATCAATCAAATATATATTATTATGCCTATTGCCTTTCAATGCTATATTTTCGGAATCTATCAAATATATGGTACAAAACTTACTTTCAAAGATTACCTTGAATCCTTTGTCACAAAGTTGACTTATACTTAGGAGATTATGCTTTAGCCCATCAACAAGAAGCACATCCTTTATCTCCAAAGTGTTTGCACCACCAATATTTCAAATTCCAAGTATCTTTCCTTTGTTGTTGTCCCCATAGGTTACATATCCTTGTTCTTTAGCTTTGAAACTTACAAATTTCGTTTTATCTCCGGTCATATGTTTTGAGCATCCACTATCAAGATACCACATAGAATTCTTAGATTTGGAAGTTTCCTACAAAACAAGAGCATAGTAATCTTAGGTCCCCATAACTTTTGGGTCCTTGGGGTTAGAGACAAACAAATCATTTAACTATAGGAACCCAAACATATTTTCCTTTAGGAACACCAAAATGCTTAATTTTACATCTATTTGAAGTATGACCATGTTTCATACAATAAAAACATGCATTAGATGTAATTTTAGAATTTGATACATTTCTAACTACTGACGTTTTAGTTCCTTTTTCAACCCATACTCTTCTATTTTTAATTTTAGGCTTTTTCAATGGAACATGATGGATTTCTCTATTTTGAACAATGGCAACTTTATGCTTATAGTTATCACTTATTTCCTTCTTAGCTTTATCAAGAAAATGTCTAAATAAATCAAGTTCATATTCATACTCTTTACATGATGCACATGCTATATTCTTATTATCTTTTTCTTCTAAACATATAATTTTCGTTTTTAATGTTTGCTTTTCCTCTAAACATACAATTTTCGTTTTTAAGGACTCCACCTCTTTTTTGGATTTGTTCAAACATCTTTTCACATATTTGTATTCATTTTCCAAGTCCTTAAAAGCATTAAACAATTCTTCATATGCATTTTGTAATTCATCAAAGTTATTTTCATCATCACTTGAGGAAGAGTCGGAATCACTAACCTCAAAGTCGGAAGATATATTGTCTTTTGCCATCAAGCAAATGTTAGCTTCTATTTCCAAATCACTTGACTCCGAACTTGAGTCACTATCATCCCAAGCAATGTAGGCTTTCTTCTTGAAGAATTTCATGCCTTTGTTATCTTCATTCTTCTTGTTTGGACATTCGGTGTTTACATGTCCTGTTGCACCACAACCATAACATTTTATATTTAAAGAAGTATTTTCTCTTACCTTTCCCTTACCTTTGAAGGGTTGTTTCCCTTTGGCTTTCATAAACTTGGTAAATTTCTTTATCATAAGACTCAATTGTTCTTCTTCTTCTTTTTCTGAGTATTCTTCTTCCTTCTTGTTCTTACTCTTGGAAATTTCAGTTTTGAAGGCTAGGTTCCTCTTTTGGTGTTGACCTTCTTCATCATTTAGCGTTCCAAGTTCAAGTTCGTGCTCTCTCAACTTTCCAAAGAGCGCCGCCATAGACATTGTTGCTAGATTTTGTGACTCCATATTGGGTGTCACCTTAGGTTGTCATTTCCTATCCAAAGATTTCAAGATTTTTACATTTAATTCATCAACATCAAAAATTTTACCTAATCCAGTGAGATGATTCACTATGTGCGTGAAACACTTTTGAACGTCAAAGATTGTTTCCCCTTGTTGCTGTTGAAACATACAAGGATATGAATGTTGAACATATATGAATATGAAGCCTGTTGATTTTGATGATGATTCAAGAATAAAGGACTTAAAGATTTGAAAACTTGTAATATTATGTAATAACTCTGTTTTGACGATTTTGAGTCTGTAATATTAGAGTTTAAGATAGCCAGCACATAGTCCACTCTTTAAAGGTTCTAAAAACTCAATTTTATCAAAAACATACTGGATTAATCGATTAAATGGCAGGATAATCGATTATTACAGAGAGAAAACCATTTTCAGCATCTGCTCTTTGGAATAATCGATTAAACCATCTGTTAATCGATTAAATGCCCAGTTAATCGATTAAACTGAGTTGTTTTTGGTTCCCTGCGAATTTGGCTCTGGAATAATTGATTAACACTCAAGATAATCGATTATTTCAGTCAGATATGTGTTTTGAATTTCAAAATTGGACCTAGTTTTGAAAACCCTATTCCCAATTCATCTGATTTCAAAAATCCCCAATTCCCAAACCCTAATCTTTCTACTTAAGGTTCTCTAAGGCTCTCTGCAAAGTGAACAACCTTTTTCAAACAAAAGTTGAGAGCTGTAACTGCTAGAGAACTGTTTGTTGGAGGAAAAAGGGGCTTTTGAAACCTAGTGTGGGCTAGAAACGATAAGAATCATTGAGTGGGTTTTCTTAGTGGATTGTGTGTTGTGCCGTCTCTAGGGAAAGTCGTTTTTCATCCTTTGTGGGATTCAAAGGAGGTGTTCATCTCTTGTGTGACTCAAGAGAGGTGTATTCTTTACCTTATCTTTCGTTTGTAATATGTTTGTATAACTGTGATTATAGTGACAGCGTTAATCCTCTGTTTGAGTGATTAGCAACTGGACGTAGGGTCTTTTGATCTGAACCAGTATAAATCATCTGTGTAATACTCTATCCTTGCTCTATTTACTTTACACACCATATTAATCGGTGAAATTTGGAGAAAATTTAAAAACATTAATTTTTGTTAAGAAACCAATTCACCCGCCCTCTTGGTTTTTTGTCCGTTAACGCAAACATTCCGCTGCACGATTCTAACAAGTGGTATCAGAGCTTGGTTTGATAGTCATTCAAATTTTTGAAAATGGCTGAACAAAATCAAACGTTTGCTGAGGGTGCTTCTATCAATAGACCCCCACTTTTTGCGGGGCAAAATTATCCGTTTTTGAAAGTTAGAATGCAAATATGTTTAGAGTCTGTTGATAGAGGTGATTGGGACGCAATTTTAAACGAACCTTTTATTCCTAAAATTTTTGAAAACGGAGTAGAAGTATCAAAACCATTTTCTAGATGGACGACTGAAGAAAATAGGAAAGCTCAATAGGATGTTAGGGCTAGAAATATTATTTCATCTGCTTTAACCCTTGATGAGTTTTACAGGATCTCTGTTTGTAAAAGTGCTCAAGAAATGTGGGAAATGTTAAGAGTAACCCACGAAGGTACCGACGATTTAAAAAAGAGCACGAAAGAATTCATTGATCCAAGAATATGAGATGTTCCAGATGCAACAAGGGGAAACAATCTTTGACTTCAAAAGCGTTTCACGCACATAGTGAATCATCTCACCGAGTTAGGTAATAATTTTGTTGTTGATGAATTCAATGTAAAAATCTTGAAATCTTTGGATAGGAAATGGCAACCTAAGGTGACGGCCATCACGGAGTCACAAAATCTAGCAACAATGTCTATGGCGGCGCTCTTTGGAAAGTTGAGAGAGCACGAACTTGAACTTGGAAGGCTAAATGATGAAGAAGGTCAACACCAAAAGAGGAACCTAGCCTTCAAAACCGAAATTTCCAAGAGTAAGAAAAAGAAGGTAAAAGAAGACTCAGAAAATGAAGAAGAAGAACAATTGAGTCTTATGATAAAGAAATTTACCAAGTTTATGAAAGCCAAAAGAAAGCAACCCTTCAAAGGTAAGGGAAAGGTAAGAGAAAGTACTTCTTTAAATATCAAATGTTATGGTTGTTGTGAAACAGGACATGTAAAAACCGAATCTCCAAACAAGAAGAATGAAGATAACAAAGGCAAAAAATCTTCAAAAAGAAAGCCTACATTGCTTGGGATGATAGTGACTCAAGTTCGGAGTCAAGTGATTCGGAAATAGAATCTAACATTTGCTTGATGGAAAAAGATAATATATCTACTGACTTTGAGGAAACTTCCAAATCAAAGAAGTCTATGTGGTATCTTGATAGTGGATGCTCAAAACATATGACTGGAGACAAAACGAAATTTGTAAGTTTCAAAGCTAAAGAACAAGGATATGTAACCTATGGGGACAACAACAAAGGAAAGATACTTGGAATTGGAAATATTGGTGGTGCAAATACTTTGGAGATAAAGGATGTGCTTCTTGTTGATGGGTTAAAGCATAATCTCCTAAGTATAAGTCAACTTTGTGACAAAGGATTCAAGGTAATCTTTGAAAGTAAATTTTGTACCATACATTTGATAGATTCCGAAAATATAGCATTGAAAGGCATTAGGCATAATAATATATATTTGATTGATTTGGATTGTATACATGATACTAGTATAACATGCTTAGTTGCTAAGGAAGAGAACCCATGGTTATGGCATAAGAGAGAGACTCATATAAATATGCATCAATTAAACAAATTAATATCAAAGGACTTAGTTGTTGGTTTACCTAAGTTAAAATTTGAAAAAAGATAGATTATGTGATGCATGTCAAAAAGGTAAACAAGTAAAATCATCATTTAAATCTAAGAATGTTATTTCCACATCAAAACCTTTAGACCTTTTACACTTAGAATGATTTGGTCCATCTAGGATAAAAGGTTTTGGTGGAAATTATTATGCTCTTGTAATTGTTGATGATTTTTCTAGATATACTTGGACATTTTTCTTAACATTAAAAAGTGAAGCTTTTAAGGTCTTTAGGAAGTTTGCAAAGCAAATTCAAAATGAGAAAGACTTAAGAATTAAGGTATTAAGAAGTGACCATGGTGGAGAATTTCAAAATGAATGGTTTGAAAATTATTGTGAGGAAAATGGAATTTTGCATAAATTTTCTACACCTAGGACTCCCCAACAAAATGGTGTAGTAGAAAGGAAAAATAGGTCACTAGAGGAACTTGCTAGAACCCTGCTAAATGAATCAAATGTTCCTAAATATTTTCGGGCTGATGCTGTAAGTACCGCATGTTATGTGTTGAATAGGATGCTTATTAGGCTAATTATAAAATTAACTCCTTATGAACTGTTAAATGGTAGAAAGCCTAATGTTGCTCATTTAAAAATATTTGGATGTAAATGCTTTGTTTTGAATAATGGAAAAGATAACTTAGGAAAGTTTGACTCAAAAGCCGATGAGGGCATTCTCTTAGGTTATTCACTAACTAGCAAAGCATATAGAGTGTTTAATAGAAGAACTTTTAATGTTGAAGAATTTATACATGTCACCTTTGATGAAATTTTAGACCTTGAGGGAAATCCTCTTGAGTCAAATAAAGAACTTGCAGGTGATGATGAGTACATAAGAGAGGCTCTAGAAGAAATGTACTTGAATGAGAATGAGCCTTCTCAACCAATTGAATTAGCAAAAGAATGGCAATCACCAAGAGGACTTTCAATGGACAATATAATTGGTGATATCTCAAAAGGGGTAAGAACAAGAAATATGACAAATTTTGTATGTCTGTAGCTTTTGTTTCACAGATAAAACCCAAAAGTGTTGAAGAAGTGCTTAAAGATGACCAATGGTGCATAGAAATGCAAGAATAACTTAATCAATTTGAAAGGAATCAAGTCTGGGAATTAATTTCAAGAGAAGAATCACATCAAGTAATTGGAACAAAATGGGTATTTAGAAACAAACTTGATGAAGATGGAAATATAACAAAGAATAAAGCCAGACTTGTTGCCAAAGGTTACTGTCAAGAGGAAGGTATTGATTATGATGAAACTTATGCTCCTATTGCCAGGTTAGAGGCTATACGCCTACTTCTTGCTTATGCCTCATTGATGAAATTTAAATTATATCAAATGGATGTTAAAAGTGCATTTTTGAATGGGTTTATCAAAGAAGAAGTATATGTGGAACAACCCCCTAGATTTTGAAGACTTTAAATATCCCAACCATATTTTTAAATTGAAGAAAGCCTTATATGGTTTGAAACAAGCTCCTAGGTCTTGGTATGAAAGATTAAGTAGTTTTCTAAATTCAAATGATTTTTCTAGAGGAAAAATTGATTCCATTTTGTTTATTAAGAAAGTAAAAGAACATATCTTATTAGTTCAAGTATATGTTGATGATATCATTTTTGGATCAACTGATAATTCCTTGTGTGTAGAATTTGCTAACATAATGCAGGGTGAATTTCAAATGTCAATGATGGGAGAATTAACATTCTTCCTTGGACTTCAAATTGAACAACTTAAAAATGACATTTTTGTGTCTCAAACCAAATACTACAAAGAGATTCTCAAGAAATTTGGAATGGACACTTCAAGGAAGCTAACACACCCATGGGAACTTCATGCTATTTAGAAAAGGATGAATCAGGTTTGGAAATAAATCAATCTATGTATAGAGGTATGATAGGTTCACTATTATACTTAATTGCAAGTAGATCTGATATTATGAATTTTGTTTGTGTGTGTGCTAGATTTCAAGCATGTCCAAAAGAATCTCACTTAACTGCATTTAAACGAATTTTAAAATATTTAAAAGGAACTACAGGTTTTGGTTTATGGTATCCATCTGAAGCTTCTCCTAGTTTAATAAGATATTTTGATGCTGATTATGGTGGATGTAAAATAGATAGAAAGAGTACTAGTGGAACATGTCATTTGTTAGGATCATCATTAGTGTCTTGACACTCTAAGAAACAAACATGTGTTGCTTTATCCACTATTGAAGCTGACTATATTGCAGCTGGTAATTGTTGTGCTCAAATTTTCTGGATGAAACAACAATTAGAAGACTATAGTATCTTTCTAAGTGATATTCCTTTGATGTGTGATAATACAAGTGCAATAAATCTTACTAAAATTTCAGTAATGCACTCTAGAACTAAGCATATAGAGATTATACATCATTTCTTAAGAGATCATATTAGTAAAGGAAGTTGTAGAATTGAATATGTTGATACAAAGCATCAATTAGCAGATATTTTTACTAAACCTCTTCCCAAGGATAGATTCTATAATCTTAGAATAGACTAAGGAATATTATAAATAGCTTAAAATCTACTTAACTAATCAATTTTTGCATGATTGTACTGTAATAATCGATTATGTAGGGTGTTAATCGATTATCATGTGTCAAAACCTTAAAAGTTTGATGATCTCTCTGGAATAATCGATTATTTGAAGCAATAATTGATTATCTGCACCTAAATGTTCAAAACCTGAAGTTTCTCTCTGGAATAATCGATTATTTCAAGCAATAATCGATTAACCACTCATTTAATCAATTAACAACATCAGTTAATCGATTATATGGTTCTGTTGATGGTTTAATCGATTAACTGAAGCTTTAATCGATTAAACTAGGATGTTTTTTTGTTCTAGCCGTTTCAAATGGCTCTTTTGGCACTCCTTCACTCAAATATGACCGTTTATGACAGTTTTTCTTGTTCCCTATATATAGGAAACCTTCATTTCACTTCTCCACACCTCAAATTCTTGAATCCAAGCAATCTTGCATCATTCAAGCTCTCTTACCTTCTCCCAAACTCACTTGCCTTCAAAACTCTCTTGTTTTTCTTTCTTTCTAATCCTAATGGCTTCCTCATCTAAGATCCCAACAAGAAGAAGATTTGCTCCTGCCTCTTATCCCCGTCCAAATTCTGTTGAAGGATCGATCTCAGACGATGAGGGTAGATAAGAATTTCTCACTTTCTGGAAGGAAAGGGGGATCATCACTCCAAAATAAATTATTGGTGATCAATTCATCAATAGGGGATTTAATTTTCCAAATCTTCTTGAAATTCAAGATGTTCTCCCATTTATCCAAATGCAATGTACTTACTACCCTAATCTTGTTAGGGTACTCTATTCTTGTTTTAAATTTAGAGATCATGTAGCTACTTCTCGTTTCAAGGGTGTGACTATCATCCTTGATGACGATATATGGGAAAATATTGCACATTTTAATGTAAGAGAAGATGCTATCAATATTTTTGCGGAGTTAAAAGACTTTGACAGGATTATGGCCTACTGATCTTTTCTCTGAAACCCCTCCATGGAAATTGGACGTCTTCTTCTGGCTGGCCCGTTAAAGAAGGAGGAACGATTGCTACTGCATCTTATTTTCTGGATTCTATGTCCCCGGGCAACCAACCATGCCCAATGCTCATCCATTGATCTTTGCATTATTCATGCCATCATGAATAATGAGCCTATTGACTGGGGTAGTCTAGTCACCATGACAATGCTTAAGGCTAAGCGTCATCCTACTTTCAAAATTCCATATGCTCTTCTCATTTCTCGTATTTTAGAATACAAAGGAGTGAATTAATGTTGAAGGAGAGCAAAAGGTAAGGACAATAAATTCAAATAGAATGCTTGACAGCACGCTAACACAGTTACAAATAGTGCGTGTCAATGGAATCTACGTGCACAAAGATGACGTTCCCAACATGGCTGAAAATGTTGAAGATTCTGATGAAGAGATGCCTACAACTGCTGAATTTCCTACTGAAAATATAAATACTGTTGGGACATCATCTGCCCCTCCTACATCCCGTCAATCAATGGAAGATATGATCTTTGATATGAATCAAAGAATGCAAGAATTCTTTACTATTTCTCAAGAACGGCATGAGGAAATCATTCACCGTATCTCAGATGTAGATGATAGGGTCTGTAACTTAGAGGATAGGTTTGATGCTCAATTCAATAGCGATGCAAGTGAAGAGTTTTAATCTCTTCCTCATATTTTCTTTGTAGTAATTACTTTAATTTATGAAATAAAATTGGTAATTTTTACTTTGTTTGATGGGGAGTTATTTTCTAAATTATGCATTTATTGAGGGGGAGCTTTCATTTTTTTATCATAATCAAAATAGGGGGAGAAATTATTTAAAGCGTCTTATGTTTCTTATGTTTATTAAATTTCAATGTTATCTAGTATGTTTAATGTTTTTGTTATTTGTGACAGATAAAACAGGTTATTACAAAGGGCTTTAGAGGAAATTTTGATCATCATCAAAAAGGAGGAGATTGTTGAAACATACAAGGATATGAATGTTGAACATATATGAATATGAAGCCTATTGATTTTGATGATCATTCAAGAATAAAGGACTTAAAAATTTGAAGACTTGTAATATTATGTAATAACTCTGTTTTGGTGATTTTGAGTCTGTAATATTAGAGTCTAAGATAGCCAGCACATAGTCCACTCTTTAAAGGTTCTAAAAACTCATTTTTATCAAAAACATACTGGATTAATCGATTAAATGGCAGGATAATCGATTATTACAGAGAGAAAACCATTTTCAGCATCTGCTCTTTGGAATAATCGATTAAACCATCTGTTAATCGATTAACTAGGCTGTTAATCGATTAAACTGAGTTGTTTTGGGTTCCCTGCGAATTTGGCTCTGGAATAATCGATTAACACTCAAGATAATCGATTATTTCACTCAGATATGTGTTTTGAATTTAAAAATTGGACCTAGTTTCGAAAACCCTATTCCCAATTCATCTGATTTAAAAAATCCCCAATTCCCAAACCCTAATCTTTCTACTTAAGGTTCTCTAAGGCTCTCTGCAAAGTGAAAAACCTTTATCAAACAAAAATTGAGAGTTGTGAATGCTAGAGAACTTTTTGTTGGAGGAAAAAGGGGTTTTTGAAACCTAGTGTGGGCTAGAAGCGATAAGAATCACTGAGTGGGTTTTCTTAGTGGATTGTGTGTTATGCCGTCTCTAGGGAAAGTTGTTCTTCATGCTTTGTGGGATTCAAAGGAGGTGTTCATCTCTTGTGTGACTCAAGAGAGGTGTATTCTTTACCTTATCTTTTCGTTTGTAATTTGTTTGTATAACTGTGATTATAGTAACAACGTTAATCCTTTGTTTGAGTGATTAGCAACTAGACGTAGGATCTTTTGATCCGAACCAGTATAAATCATCTGTGTAATACTCTATCCTTGCTTTATTTACTATACACAACATTTTAATCGGTGAAATGTGGAGAAAATTTTAAAACCCTAATTTTTGTTAAGAAACCAATTCACCCCCCTCTTGGTTTTTTTGTCCATTAACGCAAACATTATGTTGCGCGATTCTAACAGTTGCATCCAGAACATCTCATATTCTTGGATCAATGAATTCTTTCGTGCTCTTTTTACATCATCGGTACCTTCATGGGTTACTCTTAACATTTCCCACATTTCTTGAGCACTTTTACAAATAGAGATCCTATAAAACTCATTAAGGGTTAAAGCAGATGAAATAATATTACTAGCCCTAACATCATATTGGGCTTTCCTATTTTCTTCAGCCAACCATCTAGAAAATGGTTTTGGTACCTCTTCTCCGTTTCCAGTAATTTTAAGAATAAAAGGTCCATTTAAAATTGCGTCCCAAACACCTTTATCAACATACTCTAAAAATATTTGCATTCTAACCTTCCAAAATGGATAATTTTGCCCCGCAAAAAGTGGAGGTCTTTTTATAGAAGCACCCTCGTCAAACGTTTGATTTTGTCCGGCCATTTTCGAACATTAAATGACTATCAAAGCAAGCTCTGATACCACTTGTTAGAATCGTGCAGCGGAATGTTTGTGTGTACGGACAAAAACCAAGAGGGGGGGGTGAATTGGTTTCTTAACAAAAATTAGGGTTTTAAAATTTTCTCCAAATTTTACTGATTAAAATGTTGTTTAAAGTAAATAGAGCAAGGATAGAGTATTACACAAATGATTTATACTGGTTCGGATCAAAAGACCCTACGTCCAGTTGCTAATCACTCAAACAGAGGATTAACATTGTCACTATAATCACAGTTATACAATCAGATTACAAATGAAAAGATAAGGTAAAGAATACACCTCTCTTGAGTCACACAAGAGATGAACACCTCTGAATTCCACAAAGGATAAAGAACAGCTTTTCCTAGAGACGGCACAACACACAATCCACCAAGAAAACCCACATAGTGATTCTTATCGCTTCTAGCCCACACTAGGTTTCAAAAGCCCCTTTTTCCTCCAACAAACAGTTCTCTGGTAGTCACAATTCTCAACTTTTGTTTGAAAAAGGTTGTTCACTTTGCAGAGAGCCTTAGAGAACCTTAAGTAGAAAGATTAGGTTTTGGGAATTGGGGATTTTCGAAATCAGATGAATTGGGAATAGGGTTTTCGAAACTTGGTCCAATTTTGAAATTCAAAACACATATCTGACTGAAATAATCGATTATCTTGAGTGTTAATCGATTATTCCAGAGCCAAATTCGTAGGGAACCCAAAACAGCTCAGTTTAATCGATTAACTGTACCTGATAATCAATTAAACCAGAGAGCATTTACTGAAAAAGGTTTTCTTTCTATAATAATCGATTATCTTTCCATTTAATCGATTATTCCAGTATGTGTTTTGATAAAAATGAGTTTTTAGAGTCTTTAAAAAGTGGACTATGTGCTGGCTATCTTGGACTTTAATATTACAGACTCAAAATCATAAAAATAGAGTTATTACACAAGAATACAAGTCTTCAAATCTCTAAGTCCTTTGTTCTTGAATCATCATCAAAATCTACAAGTTTCATATCCTTGTATGTTCAACATTCATATCCTTGTATGTTCAACAACTCAAACTCTGGAAATGCTTCAAAGAGGTTTAAGAAGAGTATAGAAGGAACAATTTCTGGTGAAAGTTATTCTAAACGAGGAGGAGGAGACCCCTATTTATAGGAATTCGTGTCTGTCAGACCGGGATGACCGTCTCGACCCCTGTCAGGCAAGACGGTCGTCTCACCACTTTGGAGTCGAGACGGCCGTCTGGGCAATTGGGACGACTGTCTCGGGCTTCAGGGCAGGTTTTCTCTGATTTTTTCTTATTTTCTCTATATAGTAAGTGCTCCTATCCTAATTATGGAGCCTAAAGGTTTTTCCTATCTTTTAATGGAGGTCTTCTAGCTTTATTATGAGACCGGACAAGATTTGGGGTATACAAGAATGTCGACCATCTTTACAAAAAATGCGAGTCAAACAAAACCATCGCGTCGCTCCGACCGCCCTTTTTGACAGCGGCGATAGATGGCAACTCCACTGACGAAGCTAAATAGTTGATCCCATTTAGTGATGGACTAGTTTAATAAATGAAAACTTGAAATTATGCTTTTACCCTTCCTTAATTTATAACATGCTTTACTGTTTGGCTTTAATAACTGCTGTATGTTTATGCAATTGTTTGAAATAACAATTGTACACAAACCCTTGCACACAACAGTCCCTCTATACCCGGGGGCAAGAGAGAATACACATAGGGAGTGGGTGATGTCGCCGCCATCAAAAGAGGCAGTCGGCGCGACATGATGGTTTTGTTTGACTAGCATTTTTTAAAGTGTGGTTCAACGCCTTTAGGTTGTCCGATAACTAGGCTGGACCTAAGGGCGAGGTTTTCGAAAGGGTTTGAGGAGTCGACACCAATATTTTTACCAAAAAACATTGGAAAAGGAAAAAGAAGGCAATGGTATTTTAAAGAAAAACCAACTTTGGTCATTACAACCAGAGTTAGATAAGGGAGTTAGTTACGTGTAGGGAAGGTATTAGCTTCCCTACGATGCCCCTTTTGGGTTCCCTATGATGGACCGTTTTTATAAAGAAAGAAGAACTTTAAACTACGCTTTTACCCTTATTTATTCATTGCAAAAAATTAAGTTATCGACTACATGACCCTTAATGACTAATGCACAAATATATTATCTAAAAAGAAATAAAATAGAGAAGGGAGTATGAAAGAACCTTCGAAGCAAGCTTTTTATAATATGCTCTTGAAAAAGGGCGCTTTTTGGCAAACCCCGCACTTTACAAAGTAGCTCACTCTTCTCTTGAAGCACTTTAGAATGCTTTCTAAGAACTCTGGAAACGCTTCAGAGGGGTCCTAGGAGAGTATTTTGAGAATTGTGCAGTATGAGAAGTTGTAGAATTGTGTGAAAAGAGTGAGAAAGTCCCCCCTTTTATAGGAATTCACACCTGTCAGGTCGGGACCGTCGTCTCGCCAAATGAGACGGCGGTCTCGCCTTCGGCAAGTGGCGAGACGACGGTCTTGCCAAATGAAATGGCGGTCTCGACCCTTTGGGTGGAATTTCTTATTTTGTGTACAAAAATCCTTCCTATTTTAATATGGGGCCTATTGATTAATCCTAGTGACCTTTTAGGCCTTTCCCATCTGCAAACAAAAGTCTTCTGCTCTTTATTTTGAGGCCGGGCAAGATTTGGGGTCTTCAGGTGGCAAGTACGGTCGATCGTGGTAATGCCCTTAGTGCCAACAGGTCGTTGTCAGAAACCACCACTCAAGGTGATAACCCTTTTCTTTTGGTCTAAGAACATCGACACAGAGATCCGTGCATGGTTCAAAGACTAGAAGATAGAGGGGACCCTATAATGGGGGCACCTTGGGGGCCTGACCTTGGTGAGAACAGTTAGAACCTACCTTTGCCAATGCACTTTTCTGCAGGAAAACCCTACCTCGTGAATAAAATGTCACTCTGTTCACGGATGAGTGAATTGTTTGTGCATTTGGTTGTTTCACAGAATAATCATAGAACAAGAATAAAAATAAAAAATTCAAAACCTTTTACATAATAAACACCCTTATCTCGGACAGTCTACTTTTTAGCTAGCCTGGTTTCAGGTTCTTTGTAAGCTAAGTAGCCACATGGACCGACAGAAGTGATAAGTGATTCTAAAACCATTCTTTCATAATGAACCACCTTTATCTCGAACAGTATTCATTTTAGCTAGCCTGATTTCAGGTTCTTTGTAAGCTAAGTAGCCACGTTGACCTATAAAAGAGATAAAGCAGTAATAAAACAAATATAAAGCAAAATACAATAAAACTCATTTGAATAAAGTCAAAGTATTCATATAAAAATAATAAGACAATTTTTGACAAAGTCAAATCATTCATATCCACATCATTTCATGAGTGGAAAAACCAAGAGATAAAATAAATGCATAAAGGAAAGAATGCATACGCATCATCCCAATAAAACCTTTCATGCATTCATGCTAGGGGGCATTAGATATCCCTAAGACAAAGGCGAAAGAGACCCTGAGCACATTTGTAACCATCCATAAGGAAGGGACAAGTGTACTAAGGTATATGGTGACCTTCGTTACACTTGTCAATCTATGATAGGGAAGGAACCATTATACCAAAGTGGGTATGGTACCTCGCAAAGTGTAAGCTTTAGGGATGATACCAAAGCCATTGTCTTAAGGCATATCTATCCCACACCAATCATTCATTTTAAGTAATAAAATTCATTGTGGCATCCTAGAAAGTGACTGGTCTTCCTATGGTCCGAACTCGTGTGCAACAAGCTAAAGCAATGGAACAACTGGAGGAGCAGAATCGCAAACTTACCGCTGAAGTCAACTCCCTAAGAGAACAAATGGCGCAGATGATGGAGTTGATGCGCCAGCAGAACCTCAATAAGGGAGAAACCCATGGCGACCATGCCTCTCGTCATGAGGAAGAAGAAGAGGAGGAGTTCTCCTACGAGCAGAAGGCCCCAGTACAATTCGAAGCAAGGGCAGTGCTCATCCAGTCCCCTAAAGTCTCCAAGCAACAAATTTCAGCTCTAGAGGAGAGACGAAGGGCCATGGAGGGGAACAACTTTGATGTGAAAGAGGCGGTTGATATGTGCCTCGTCAAGAATATCTGCTTCCCTCCCAAGTTCAAGATCCCGGACTTCCCGAAGTACATGGGAATGACTTGTTCCAAGAGCCATCTTACCATGTATTGTCGTAAGATGGTTGCATCTGCTGATAATGAGAAACTCCTGATATACTGCTTTTAGGAGAGCTTAGCTGATTCAGCTCTAAGTTGGTATATGCAATTAGAAGGAGGACAAGCCTAAACTTGGAGATAGTTGGCAGACGCCTTCCTCCGTCATTACAAGTATAACATCGATCTGACCCCAGACAACTCAGATCTGCAAATGCTAAACAAGGGAGGCAACAAGGCTTTCAAGGCATATGCCCAGTGCTAGACAGAACTAGTCGCTCAGGTGGAACCTCCACTTTAAGGCATGGAGACCGTATCCATGTTCATCAACTCGTGACTGGGCCCTATTACGACAAAGTGATAGGAACACATCAATCCTCTTCGCAGATGTGGTCACCATAGACGAGAGGATAGAGTAGGGATTGAAGAGTGGAAGGATAGCGCAACCTTCCTCCTCCAATGCATCATTCAAGAAGTCCCTGGGCAAGAAGAAGGAGGTAAACATCAACACCATCAGCCTCACCACCCCTTCTTCCTCCGCAAAGCCGGCAAGGCAATTACCGAGGTAGGAAAGGAAGTTCACTCCCATACCAACCTCTTATGGGAGATTACTAATTAAACTAATAGAGGCCAAGCTCCTGGCATATGTCCATCCAAGAGTGGTAGACCCACTTTACCCTGAGTGGTACAAGCCCAATGAAAAATGCGCTTACCACTTGGGCACTCCCAGGCACTTAGTGGAAAACTACCCAGCCTTAAAGCACAAGGTCCAGGAGTTAATAGATGTCGGGTGGGTCACCTCTGGTGCTCCTGCCCCCAGTATAGACGTCAAGCCTCTGTCACAACCAGAGTGATGAGGATGGATAGGGAGGACCAGCCGATAAGGTTCCTTTTCTTTCTTTGTATTTCTTGCGGTCCGAGCCTGTGTCCATGAGACAATCGATTAAAAGGGCATTTTATACATATTCTTTTAATACATGAGGCATTTTTTCCATCCATAATCACTTTTACTCTTTTCCCTCTTCCATTTATTTTACTTTCAAAATAACTGAATAATAAAATATATACTTAAACATAACCTTTTAAACAATCATGTCTGTGGTTGATGAATCTTTGTAGGATCCAAAAGTCGAAGGTGAATGGGTCGAGTCCGACAGTGAGCAGGAGACCATTTCTCCGGACATGCAAAGATTGCTGGAAAGAGAAGCTCGCTCCATACAACTCTACCAGGAAGAAACAGAGGTCAAAAATTTGGGACAGGGAGACAATAAGAAAGAAGTAAATATTGGTACCCAAATTAATAGTGACATCAAGGAAGGGTTAATATAGTTATTGAGAGAATACGTGGACTATTCGCTTGGTCTTACCATGATATGCCTGGACTCGACGCAAGCATAGTAGAACATAGACTACCTTTGAAAGAGGGTTTCCAGCCAATAAAACAAAAACTCAGAAGGATGAAACCCGACTGGTCCGTAAAGATTAAGGAGGAAGTACAAAAACAACTGGACGCTAATTTCCTGATTGTGTCCAAATACCCTGAATGATTAGCAAACATCGTGTCAGTCATAAAAAAGAATGGAAAAATCAAAGTATGCGTGAATTATAGGGATCTAAATCGAGCAAGTCCAAAAAATGACTTTCCCTTACCACATATCGATACGTTGGTAGATCACACTGCCACGAACACTCTCTATTCTTTCATGGAAGGATATGCAGGGTATAACCAGATCAAATTGGCAATAGAAGATATAGAAAAAACCTCCTTCATTACACCATGGGGAACGTTCTATTACAGAGTCATGCCTTTTGGACTTAAGAATGCAGGGGCTACCTATCAAAGAGCCATGGTAACATTATTCCATGACATGACCCACAAAGAAATTGAAGTTTATGTGGATGACATGATTACCAAGTCCAAAAACGAGTTGGACCATATCCAATATTTTAGGAAGCTTTTTGATCGACTTCGGAAGTATAAACTAAAGCTAAACCCGACTAAGTGTACATTTGGAGTACGGTCGGGTAAACTCCTTGAATTCATTGTCAGCGAAAAAGGGATAGAGGTAGACCCCAACAAAACTAAGGAAATTTTAGAAATGCCCCCACCATAAACTGAAAAGGAGATGAGAGGATTTCTGGGACGAATCAATTACATAGAAAGGTTCATCGCACAACTCACATACAAGTGTGCACCCATCTTCAAGCTGCTGCGCAAAAACCAACTAACAATTTGGAATGGGGATTGTCAACAAGCTTTTGAGAAGATTAAGTTGTGCCTAACCAATCCACCAATATTGGTGCCTCCCATTGAAGGAAACCTCTAATTCTTTATCTATCAGTACTCGATGAGTCTATGAGATGTGTGCTCGGTCAACAAGATAACACAAGAAAGAAAGAGCAAGCCATATACTACCTCAGTAAAAAACTCCTAGGCTATGAGACCCGCTATACACCACTCGAAAAAACATGTTGTGCATTGGTGTGGACAACTCAATGTCTCAGGCAGTATATGATTAGACACACGACCTGGCTCGTTTCCAAAATGGATCCGATCAAGTACTTGTTTGAAAAACCCATCCTGACCGGAAGAATAGCCAGGTGGCAAGTACTCCTCTCAGAATTTGATATTGTCTATGTCACCCAAAAAGCTATCAAAGGTAGTCTATTGGCAGACTACCTAGCACACGGGTCAACAAACAAATATCAATCCCTACAAGACGATTTTCCAGACAAACACATCATGCATATCCAACACGAAGAACCCAAAGACGATGCATGGATTATGTTCTTCGATGGAGCCTCGAATATGCTTGGACATGGGATTGGAGCCGTTCTGATATCCCCTAAAAAGAAGTACATCCCGGTAACAGCTGTAGACCCCTAATTTTGCCCGGTCTCTCAAATAAAGATAAAAGAGATCACCCGTAACAAGATAAAGCTCGTCTAGCATTACAAATAAGAGCCAAGGAGACTTCCTACATGAAGATAAAGCTTCAACAGACGCATATCGGCATCAACTGACGTCCAAAACAGGCAAGGAAAGCTTCCCGGAGTCCCGAAACGCGCGAACCGGCCGAACAGTCGAGACGGCCGTCCCAAGGTGGGACGGCCGTCCCAACTTGCTCCGGCCAGTTGGGACGCGCGTCCCGAGTTGGGACGGCCGTCCCAAGCCCCGAAAAGTGGGACGGCCGTCCCGGGTCCCCGGGGGTCCCAGCCTGTGTAATTTTGCCATTTGGGACGGCCGTCCCGAGTCCAGACGGCCGTCCCAGTCCGGACGGTGGTCCCGAAGTGCGCCGGCTTCGAAAACTATAAATAGGAGGCTCATTTGTCACTTTTTCACACCCCGGACACCCCGAGAGCTCGAAACACTTTCTAAAACTCGAGCACTTGTCTATTTCTCTCCCTCTCTTGAATGATCTTTCCGATTGCCTTAAATAGGTAACAATCGGTTAAGGAATTATATTCCGGCATTCGATTCTTTTTTAAATTTTTAGTAGAGTCGATCCTGTATTGGTGAGGAGAGTCCGTGTAGAGAGAGGGGTTGCCAAAACGCATCCTCACGGTTCGAGATTCTCAATATCAAGCTTGCTACGGAGGTTCTTTTCAATTCTCTTCTCTTTTATTGCTTTATTTATTGTTTTATTTAGCTTTATTTATGCCATGTAGAATAAAATCATGTAGATAGCTATTTTGTCTCTTTTATTGCTTTATTTAGCTTTATTAATCATTTTATGCATGCAATATAGAATAAAATCATGTAGATAGCCATTTAATATTATGTAATAAAATAGGGTAATCGCATAATTTCTTGTAGTCTTTATTTAAATGAATTAATCTGTCATAGGGAACCCGAAAGGGGCGTTGTGGGGTGCTAACACCTTCCCCACACGTAACTAACTCCCTTACCCAACTCTGGTTATAATGGCCAAGTGCGGTTTTTCTTAAAATCAACATTTTTTCCTTTTCCAATGTTTAAGGTTAAAACATTGGTGGCGACTCCATAAGAACCTCTTTTCGAAAACCTTTTAAAACAAAAACGCGAGTCTAAACCATCTTTTCGCGACCGCTCGCATAAACGTTTCTAAGACGTCCCCCCCCGGACGTCGAAAGGGACGGCGGCGACAACAGCCAGGCTAAACTTCAATTGCACCAACAACATGGCCGAGTATGAAGCCTGCGCCTTAGGATTCCAAGCAGCTTTAGATCATGGGTAACCAAACTCAAAGTCTTTGGTGACTCATCCGTTGTTATCTACCAAGTCAAGGGTGAATGGGAAACCAGAAAATCCAAATTGATCCCATATCTAGAGTACATTCGTAATATGATTTCGAGGATGGAAAACGTCACTTTCGAGTACATCCCTCGGGAAGACAACCAGTTCGTAGATACTCTCGCTACTTTGTCATCCATGTTCGCCTTAGATCAAGAATGTGAGATACCGATTATCCAAATTAGGCTACATGATAAACAAGATTTTTGTATGGAAGTAACTAGCGAGGAAGACAAATCCCCTTGGTATCATGATATCAAGTGATACCTCACGAATGGTAAATATCCTGAGGGAATTCATGATAATGATAAAAGGACCATTCGGAAAAGAGTCGTAGGGTTCACGTTGATTGGAGGAACCCTTTATAAGAAAATTTTTTACTCCAACTTATTGAGGTGTTGTTAGAATCGCGCAGCGGAATGATCGCGTGGTCGGACAAAAACCAAGAGGGGGGGTGAATTGGTTTCTTAATAAAAATTAGGTTTTCAAAATTTTCCCCAAATTTTACCGATTAAAAACTGTGTAAATGTAAATAGAGAAGAGAAGAGAATCTTACACAGGAGATTTATACTGGTTCGGATCAAAAGACCCTACGTCCAGTTGCTAATCACTCAACAGAGGATTAATGCTGTCACTATGATCAAAGTTGTTACAAACAAATTACAATGAAAAGATAAAGATAAGAAAACACCTCTCTTGAAATCCACAAGAGATGATGAACAACTTTCCCTAGAGACGGCACAACACACAATCCACTAAGAACTCCACTTAGTGATTCTTATCGCTTCTAGCCCACACCAGGTTCCAAAAGCCCCCTTTCCTTGCAACAAACAGTTCTCGGCACTCACAGACACTTAACTTTTGTATGGAAAAGGTTGTTCTTCTTTTCCGAGTGCCAAAGGAGAGTTTAAGTAGGGAAATTAGGGTTTAGAAATTGGGGATTTCGAAATTAGGGTTCTTGGTAATTGGATTTTCGAAAATAGGGTTGATTTGAAATTTAAAAACAAAAACAGATCTGAAATAATCGATTAAATGGAGTTATAATCGATTAAAACAGAAGCCAAAAACAACAGAACCCAAAACCTCTCTATTTTAATCGATTATTAGACGTTTTAATCGATTATCGGACGTAATAATCGATTATTTTGAATTTTAATCGATTAAAGCGATGAGTTTATACGGAAAATGGTTTTCTCACTTGTTTTAATCAATTATTTCCCTATATAATCGATTAAAGCCGAGCCTGGATGATATATTTGGGCTTTTTGAAGCTTCTAAGTTGCAGACTATGTACCGGCTATCTCAAACTCTAAAATTACGAGACTCAATCTAATTAAAACGAGTTATTACACTACAAAACAAGTCTTCAATACTCTAAGTCTTTGAGTTCTTGAATCATCATCAAAATCATCAATCTTCATGTTCATTAAGTGCAACATCAAGTCCTTGAATGTTCAACAATCTCCCCTTTTTGATGATGATCAAAATTATCTTTTAAAGCCCTTGTAATAACCTGTTTTATCCGTCATACTAACAAACACATCAAACATACCGAGATAATATTTAAATGCAATTCATAAGAGGCTTTAAATTTTTCTCCCCCTATTTTGATTATAATCAAAAAGAACTCTACAATAACAATCATAAGAGCTCCCCCTCAAAATATGCATAAGTTGGAGAAGACTCCCCCTCAATCAAAGCATTAAAGAAACATCATATTTTATTTCAAAAGTGTCAATACAGTATATCATAAAAGAAGAAAATCAACAAATTTAAAATTCTTCACTATCATCATCATTAAAGTGTGCATTAAATCTATTTTCTAAACGGCACACTTTTTCATCTACATCGAGATATACGACGAATTAATTCCTCATGTCGTACACCGTAAAGATTGAAGAATGATTGCATCCTCCGATTCATGTCGGATAACATATCTTCCATGGATTGTCTTGGTTCATGATGAGTAGAGGAAGTTCCAGCATCTTGGATTTGGTCAGAGGGAAACTCAGCAGCTGGAGGCATATCTTCATCAGAATCGTCATTAGCATCCTCTTGATTAGGAACGTCATCTTTGTGAACATAAATATCATTGACTCGCACCATTTGAAGTTGAGTCAATGTGCTGTCTAGCATGCGGTTTAAGTTGTTTGTTCTAACTGCTTGCTCACCTTCAACATTCACTCCTTTATATTCAAGAATACGGGAGACAAGGAGGGCATATGGAATTTTGAAGGTGGGATGACGTTTTTCTTTAAGCATGGTCATTGTGACAAGAACACCCCAATCTAAAGGTTCATTATTCATTATGGCATGAATAATTCGAACATCAATGGAAGAGCATTAGGCATGATTCGTAGCCCGGGGACATAAGATCCATACAAGTAAATGTAGAAGCATGCGTTCTTCCTTCTTTAAAGGTCCAACATGAAGGATACGTCCAATTTCCATTGAGGGATTCCGCAGAAAAGAGCGATAAGCTAGGAACCTGTCAAAGTCATCTAGCTCACCATATACGTTAATAGCATCTTCTCTAATTGGAAAGTGAGCAACATTCTCCCAAATATCATCATCAAGAATTATTGTAACCCCTTTTACACGGGATGCAGCAATTTGATCTCTAAATTTGAATCTAGAGTAGAATACCCTAACAAAGTCAGGATAGTACGTACCTTGCATTTGGATAAACGGGAGAACTCCTTGAATTTCAAGAAGATTAGGAAAATTGAATCCCCTATGAATGAATTGCTCTCCTATAAGAAATTTGGGAGAAATAATAGCCTTTTCCTTCCAGTAGGTTAGAAATTCTTGTTGGTCATCTGCATCAGAGATCCATCCTTCTACAGAATTAGGACGGGGATGAGAGGATGGTGCAGATCTTCTTCTAGTTGGGATCTTAGGGCGAGAAGATGAGGCCATTTGAAATAGTAGATGAATATCAAGAAAATCTAGAAGGACAAGTGATGGAATAAGGTGAAACAGAGGATAATAAGGCAAGAATGCTTGATTTCAAGAGTTAGTAGTGAGTAGAAGTGAACTAGAGGTCTCTATATATAGCAAAATCATGTCCAATGTTCATATAGAAGAGAATGGAGGCCAAAGAGCCGTTGGCAACGGCTAGAAGGCAAAACTGGTCGGGTTTAATCGATTAAACTAGTATCAGGTACATTTAATCGATTATTTTCAGCTGATAATCGATTATCAGCTGCTTTTAATCGATTATTTTGCGAAATAATCGATTATTCCAGAGACAAATACTATGTTTCGGATGTTTTTAGGGCAAATAATCGATTATAATTCCAGGTAATCGATTATTCCAGAGAGGAATGTCCTGTTTTGAGTGTTTTAACACATGATAACCTATGAACATCCTATATCACGAATTATAACATTACAATCATCCAAAAACATTCAAATTAAGCAGAATTTAAGCTATTTCTAATATCCCTAAGTCTCTTCTAAGATCATAGAATCTATCCTTGGGTAGAGGCTTAGTAAATATATTTGCTAATTGACGTTTGGTATCTACATACTCTATTTTACAGTTTCCTTTGATGATATGATCTCTTAAAAAGTGATGTCTTATTTCTATATGTTTAGTCCTAGAGTGCATTACTGGATTCTTAGTTAGATTTATTGCACTCGTATTATCACACATCAAAGGTATGTCATTTAAAAAGATACTATAATCTTCTAACTGTTGTTTAATCCACAGAATTTGAGCACAACAACTACCAGTTGCAATATATTCGAGCTTCGAGTGGTAGACAAAGCAACACATGCCTGTTTCTTAGAATGCCAAGATATTAAGGATGAACCTAGCAAATGACATGTCCCACTAGTGCTTTTTTTATCAATTTTACATCCACCATAATCAGCATCGAATATCCTATTAAACTCATACAAGCATCGAGACGGATACCACAAACCAAAATCAGGTAGTTCCTTTTAAATATTTTAAAATATGTTTTACTGCAATTAGATGAGATTCTTTAGGACAAGCCTGAAATCTAGCACACACACGAGACATAATGCATAATATCGGGTCTACTTGCGGTTAAGTATAATAGTGATCCTATCATACCTCTATACATAGTTTGATTAACTTCCAAACCTGATTCATCCTTGTCTAGATAGCATGAAGTTCCCATGGGTGTGTTAGCTTCCTTGGAGGTGTCCATACCAAACTTTTTGAGGATCTCTTTGCAGTATTTGGTTTGAGAGATGAAAATGCCATCTTTAAGTTGCTTGATTTGAAGTCCAAGGAAGAATGTCAATTCTCCCATCATAGACATTTCAAACTCTCCCTGCATTATCTTAGCAAATTCTACACATAACGAATTATCAGTTGATCCAAAAATGATATCATCAACATATACCTGGACCAATAAGATATGTTCTTTAACTTTCTTTATAAGCGAGTGTAGAATCAATTTTTCCTCTTGAAAAATCATTTGCAGTTAAGAAACTACTTAATCTTTCATACCAAGATCTAGGAGCTTGTTTCAATCCATATAATGCTTTCTTTAATTTGAAAATATGATTAGGATAATTAAAATCCTCAAATCCAGGGGTTGCTCTACATACACTTCTTCTTTAATAAAACCATTTAAAAATGCACTCTTTACATCCATTTGATATAATTTAAATTTCATCATAGATGCATAAGCAAGAAGTAGGCGTATAGCCTCTAACCTGGCAACAGGAGCATAAGTTTCATCATAATCTATACCTTCTTCCTGACAATAGCCTTTTGCAACAAGTCTGGCTTTATTCTTTGTTATGTTTCCATCTTCATCAAGCTTATTTCTGAATACCCATTTAGTTCCAATAACTTGATGTGACTCTTCTCTTGGGATTAATTCCCGAGACTTGATTCCTTTCAAATTGGTTAAGTTCTTCTTGCATGGCTATGCACCATTGATCATCTTTAAGTGCTTCCTCAATGTTTTTAGGTTCAATCTGTGACACAAAAGCAACGAGACATACAAAAATTTGTCATATTTCTAGTTCTTACCCCTTTTGAGATGTCACCTATGATGTTGTCCATTGAGAGTCCTCTAGGTGATTGCCATTCTTTTGCTAATTGAGGAGTTTGAGAAGGCTCATTATTTTCCAAGTATAATTCATCAAGGGCCTCTCTTATGTATTCATCATCACCTGCAAGTTCTTTATTTGACTCAAGAGAATTTCCCCCAAGGTCTACAATCTCATCAAAGGTAACATGTATAGATTCTTCTATATTTAAAGTTCTCCTATTAAACACTCTATATGCCTTGCTATTTAATGAATATCCTACAAAAATGCCCTCATCGGCTTTTGAATCAAATTTTCCTAGATTGTCCTTTCCATTATTTAGCACAAAACATTTACATCCAAAAATTTTCAAATGGGCAACATTAGGCTTTCTACCATTAAACAATTCATATGGAGTAGATTTAATAATAGACCTAATGAGCATTCTATTCAAAACATAACAGGCAGTACTAACTGCATCAGCCCAAAAATATTTAGGAACATTAGATTCATTTAACATAGTCCTAGCAAGTTCCTCTAATGACCTATTTTTCCTTTCAACTACACCATTTTGTTGGGGAGTCCTAGGAGCAGAAAAGTTATGTAATATTCCATTTTCTTCACAATAATTCTCAAACTTTTCATTTTGAAACTCACCACCATGGTCACTTCTTAAAACTTTAATTCTTAGGTCTTTCTCATTTGGAATTTTTTTAGCAAACTTTCTAAAGACCTTAGAAGCTTCACTTTTCATAGTTAGGAAAAATTTCCAAGTATATCTAGAGTAATCATCAACAATTACAAGTCCATAATAATTTCCACCAAAGCTTTTTATCCTAGAAGGTCCAAATAAGTCTAAATGTAATAATTCTAGGGGTTTTGAAGTGGAAATAACATTCTTTGATTTAAATGATGATTTTACTTGTTTACCCTTTTGGCATGCATCACATAATCTATCTTTTTCAAATTTTAACTTGGGCAATCCAATAACTAAGTCTTTTGAAATTAATTTGTTCAAATGATGCATATTTATATGAGCCGCTCTCTTATGCCATAACCAAGGGTTCTCTTCCTTAGCAACTAAACATGTTATACTTGACTCATGCAAACAATCCAAATCAATCAAATATATGTTGTTATGCCTAATGCCTTTCAATGCTACATTTTCGGAATCTATCAAGTGAATGGTGCAAAATTTGCTTTCAAAGATTACCTTGAATCCTTTGTCACATAATTGGCTTATGCTAAGGATATTATGCTTTAAACCATCAACAAGAAGCACATCCTTAATCTCCAATGTGTTTGCACCACCTATGTTTCCAATTCCGAGAATATTCCCTTTGTTGTTATCCCCATAAGTCACATATCCTTGTTCTTTGGCTTTGAAACTCACAAATTTCGATTTATCTCCGAGTCATATGTTTTGAGCATCCACTATCAAGATACCACATAGACTTCTTTGATTTGGAAGTTTCCTACAAAACAAGAGCATAGTAAACTTAGGTCCCCATAACTTTTGGGTCCTTGGGGTTAGAGACAAACAAAATTATTTAACAATTGGAACCCAAATGTATTTACCTTTAGGAACACTAAAATGTTTAATTTTACATCTATTTGAGGTATGACCTTGTTTCATGCAATAAAAACATGCTTTTGATGTAGCTATGGAATAAGATGCATTATTTACCAAACATGCTCTAGATCCTTTTTCTACCCATACTCTTTTCTTTTTAGTTTTACCCTTTTTCAAAGGAACTCGTTGATTTACATTATTTTGTGCAAACCCTATTTCATGCTTCTTAAGTTCATCTATTTCCTTTTCGGCTTTGTCTAGCAAATGGTTAAGAATATCTATGTCATATTCATGCTCTTTATAGTTTGCACATGCTAAGTTTTTATCCTCATCTAAACATACAATTTTCGTATTAACTACCTCCTTTTCTTCTAAACATGCAATTTTCAATTTTAAGGACTCATTTTCCTTTTCGGATCTACTTAGATTCTTCTTTACAACTTTATATTCATCTTTCAAATTCTTAAAAGCAATAAATAATTCATTGTAAGCATTTTGCAATTCATCATGGTCATTTTCATCACTAGAAGATGAGTTGGAATCACTAACCTCAAAATCCGAAGATATGTTGTCATTTGCCATTAAGCAAATGTTTGCTTCTATTTCCGAGTCACTTGATTCCAAACTTGAATCACTGTTGTCCCAAGCAATATAGGCTTTCTTCTTGAATTGCTTTTTGCCCTTGTTTTCATCGTTTTTCTTGTTTGGGCATTCGGTCTTTACATGCCCTGCTTAACCACAACCATAACATTTTATATTTACGGAAGTACTTTCTCTTACCTTTCCTTTACCTTTGAAGGGATGTCTTCCTTTTGCTTTCATGAATTTGGTGAACTTTCTTATAATAAGACTCAACTCTTCTTCATCATTTTCCAAATTTTCTTCTTCTTCCTTTTTATTTTTACCTTTGGAAATTTCGGTTTTGAAGGCAAGGTTCTTCTTTTGGTATTGACCTTCTTCCTCATTTAGCCTTCCAAGATCAAGCTCATGCTCTCTAAGCTTTCCAAATAACGCCGTCATAGACATTGTCGCAAGATTTTGTGACTCCGAGATGGCCGTCACCTTAGGTTGCCATTTCCTATCCAAAGATTTCAAAATTTTAACATTTAATTCATCAACGTCAAAAATTTTACCTAGTCCGGTGAGATGGTTCACGATATGAGTGAAACGCTTTTGTACGTCAAAGATCGTTTCGCCTGATTGCATCCGGAACATCTCATACTCTTGGATTAGAGAATTTTTGCGTGCTCTTTTAACGTCGTCTGTTCCTTCGTGGGTTACTCTAAGCATTTCCCACATTTCTGATGTGACTGATTTTCAGCACATCTTAAGTAGCTTATAATGTTATATTATTGTTTATAATATGTTAATAAAGCTTAATTAACTATAATTTGTATTACTAGGCCTTTAGAAGCCGTAATATAAAATTCTGCATAAAAACAATAAATTAGCTATATTTTATTGTATACGGGTACTGATATTAGTTTACTGTTTTATTTATTATTTTTTCTACAGAGATCCTAAAATCATGATTCTTGAAGCATTGAAAGCTAGACAAATTCATCTTTCTAGCGGATCAAGAAACACTCAATTCGGAGCTAAATTGAATTTTATATAAATTAGTTAAGGGAGGTTACGCGCACAGAGTCGGTCCACCGGGCATGCCTCAGTAAAATAATTATCATAAATTCGATAGACCGCCAAAATTAGTCAAAACGGTGGCGTTTGAAAGATAACTTAACAAGATTTCTAATGAGACTAGAATCGTTCCATTTGAAGAATAATTGAGAAAACTGCAAGCTTCGAATCGCGCGGTACTGCACTGAAACGAAGGCAGTGCGACTCTTCAATATCTTGTTGGATTAGGTCCGGTTATGGGCCTTGTAAGTTGTAATTGTACATTAGTTGAAGTATATAGTAAATTAACTTAATGTAATAACATATAGTCGAAGTTTTCAAGTTCAGATTCAATCAAATCGATCAGAATTCTCTCAGTTGTTCTCTCCACTGCACCATGGCTCTTTCTCCTTGCTTGCATCTCAATCTTCCATGTATGTGTTCATTCTTCTTCATTGTTCTTCACGAATTGGATCCGGATTTCCTTCTTCTATCGTCTTTAATTGTTTTTCTTTACTGAATTCATGAATTAGATTAGGTTTTTACCAAACAAAATCTGCTGGAACTGAATTGCATGTGACAACTTGTTTAAGACTTGTGTTCTTGACTTGCTTTAGCTTGTGGATGTCTCTCAGTTGAGGATTGAAGCTTGCAATCACTTTGGTGAACTGTATGGTGAATGCTTGATTGATTAATTAGGTTTTCACAATGTCAAAAACGCAGTAGTTTTGCAATTTTGCTTACACCGAATCTGCTCCACACTTCTTGTTCTTGCTTTCTTTAATTTTCTGCATTTCTTGCTTTTACTTTACTTGTTTTGATGTTTTAATTGCTTTACAGTCACGGTAGCTAGGTTTTATTGCTTTGTTTACTTGCTTTAATCTCTGTAGAAGCTTAGTTTTAGGTTTAGATAGATTTTACTGCATTGTTTTAGGTTCTGTCATAGATTAGCATAAGATTAGAATAGTTTAAGTGTAGCTAGGTTCTCATTTTAATTTTCTGCACTACAAATTCCCCTTGAATACTGAAAAACTCATAAATATACATTACTTCACTCATTCCATCATTCACATCACACATTTACCACTGTTTTGAACATTTTGACCGAAGTGACCACTGTCACTCGGTCAGGTTTTCAACCACACGCACCAAAACACTCTCACACGGTCATCTCACATTTTTTAAAACTAAAAATACAAAAATATTTGCATTTACATCGGTCAACCATACATTTTATACACTTCATTTGATTCTTAACCTAGGCATTTCTTCATGTATTCATTTTGACCGAGACCTTTTATTTTGTTGATTTTCTGACCACTTTTCGACCACCGATGCATTGCTCACTACGGTCATTTTCCATTTTAAAAACTCAAAACTCAAAAATAATTACACTTCACTCGATCATTCATATATTTTAAACCTTGAATTTGATTATTGACTGAGAAATTGTTTTTACATTTCATTCTGACCGAGAGTTCACATTTCTGACTGTGGTTTTTTACCGTGGTTACTATTCATTGTGGTCAGATTTATGAATTTCGTTTAACTTCATTCATCTGCATTTTTTTTCATTTCTGTCTACATTCTTATAGGTCAATCATATATTTTGTTCACTAATTTCCATTTTTGACCGAGACAACTCATTAGTTTTTGTATGTTGGCCGAGAGCACAAAATTCGACCGTGATTCCTAACTCGTTATTCATCGTTCACGTCGGTCGATTTACGATCATCGACCGTGGTTACTTGTTCATTACGGTCGGATTTGTGATTTTCCATATTTTTAGCCATTTTTGCATTCTGCAGTATTTTCATTCACTGCATATTAGGATTTTACCTCATTTTAATTTAGTCTAAGATTGTAAATTTCATTTTTAGTTTAGTTCTCCATTGAATCATTCATAACTCAATCATATACTCTTATTACTTCCACGGATTGATATTCTGGTTCCCATTGTACTGCATTATTACTGTTTTAGGGGAACTCATTTGAAAGTGTTGAAACTGCGACATATCAATTTAACTTCTTTCAATTTCCTGTGCACTTTTACAAACTGAAATTCTATAAAACTCGTCAAGGGTTAGAGCAGATGAAATAATATTTCTAGCCCTAACGTCAAATTGGGCTTTCCTATTTTCTTCTGCAGTCCATCTTGAAAAAGGTTTAAGAACGTCAACACCGTTCTCAGTAGTTTTAGGAACAAAGTGACCGTTTAAAATAGCGTCCCAAACGCCTCTATGAACAGACTCTAAAAATATTTGCATACGTACCTTCCAGAAAGGATAATTTTGACCCGCAAAAAGTGGGGGTCTGTTGATAGACGTACCTTCGGCAAAAGTTTGATTTTGTCCGGCCATTTTCGAAAATTTGAATGACTATCAAAGCAAGCTCTGATACCACTTGTTAGAATCGCGCAGCGGAATGATCGCGTGGTCGGACAAAAACCAAGAGGGGGTGAATTGGTTTCTTAATAAAAATTAGGTTTTCAAAATTTTCCCCAAATTTTACCGATTAAAAACTGTGTAAATGTAAATAGAGAAGAAAAGAGAATCTTACACGGGAGATTTATACTGGTTCGAGATCAAAAGACCCTACGTCCGAGTTGCTAATCACTCAACAGAGGATTAACGCTGTCACTATGATCAAAGTTGTTACAAACAAATTACAATGAAAAGATAAAGATAAGAAAACACCTCTCTTGAAATCCACAAGAGATGATGAACAACTTTCCCTAGAGACGGCACAGACACACAATCCACTAAGAACTCCACTTAGTGATTCTTATCGCTTCTAGCCCACACCAGGTTCCAAAAGCCCCCTTTCCTTGCAACAAACAGTTCTCCGGCACTCACGACACTTAACTTTTGTATGGAAATGGTTGTTCTTCTTTTTCGAGTGCCAAAGGAGAGTTTAAGTAGGGAAATTAGGGTTTAGAAATTGGGGATTTCGAAATTAGGGTTCTTGGTAATTGGATTTTCGAAAATAGGGTTTATTTGAAATTTAAAAACAAAAACAGACTGAAATAATCGATTAAATGGAGTTATAATCGATTAAAACAGAGCCAAAAACAACAGAACCCAAAACCTCTCTGTTTTAATCGATTATTAGACGTTTTAATCGATTATCGAGACGTAATAATCGATTATTTTGAATTTTAATCGATTAAAGCAGTGAGTTTATATAGAAAATGGTTTTCTCACTTGTTTTAATCGATTATTTCCCTATATAATCGATTAAAGCCGAGCCTGGATGATATATTTGGGCTTTTTGAAGCTTCTAAGTTGCAGACTATGTACCGGCTATCTCAAACTCTAAAATTACAGACTCAATCTAATTAAAACAGAGTTATTACACTACAAAACAAGTCTTCAATACTCTAAGTCTTTGAGTTCTTGAATCATCATCAAAATCATCAATCTTCATGTTCATTAAGTGCAACATCAAGTCCTTGAATGTTCAACAGGTGTGTGGACCGCGAAGAGGCTCAAACCTTAATTAAGGAAATTCATGAGGGAGCCTTCAGAACCCACATACCAGGACATGTCATGGCAAAGAAGATCCTAAGGGCGGGATACTTCTAGTCCACAATGGAAGGTGATTGTCATCAATACGCTAAAAAGTGTCACAAGTGTTAGGTCTATGCCAATAATGTTCATGTCCCACCAGCGCCTCTCAACGTCTTGACTACGCCATGGCCATTCTCCATGTAGGGCATGGATGTTATTGGACCCATCGAGCCCAAAGCGTCCAATGGTCATCGTTTCATTTTGGTGGCCATTGATTAGTTTACAAAATGGGTGGAAGCGACATCCTACGCACATGCGACCAAGAAAGTAGTGACCACCTTCATCAAGAAGAATATACTGTGTCGGTATGGTATTCCCCATCGTCTCATTATTGACAATGGGACCAATCTAAACAATGAGATGAAGGAGGAGTTATGCCGGGATTTCAAAATTCAACATCACAATTCCTCTCCATACTGACCCAAGATGAACGGTGGAGTAGAGGCAGCCAATAAGAATATTAAGAAAATCATCCTGACGATGGTGATAACCTATAAAGATTGGCATGAAATGTTACCCTTTGCTTTGCATGAATATCAAACTTCCATACGGACCTCCACAGGAGCCACTCCATTTTCCCTCGTATACGACATGGAGGTCATACTGCCAATGAAAGTTAAAATACCCTCCCTGCGAGTTATTATGGAAGTAAAGTTGACAAAATCTTAATGGATCCAAAATTAGTACGATTAGTTGAACCTAATTGAAGAAAGACGATTGGATGCCATATGTCGCAGACAAGCCTACCAAAAGAAAATCAAAAGGGCTTACGACAAAAAGGTCAAACCCCACACTTATCACGAGGGGGATCTAGTGATAAAGAAACTACTTCCAGCCCAGAAGGATAAAATTGGAAAATGGGCGGCAAAGCTATGAAGGACCCTTTGTGGTCAAGCAAGCCTTCTCAGGAGGAGCTTTTATCCTCTCCAACATGGATGGAGAAGAAATTCGACACCCAGTCAATTCAGATGCGGTGAAGAAGTATTACGCTTAAAGGCATTGCTCATGACCTGCTAGGATGAAAACCCACAAGGGGTGTCTTGGGCAAAAGTTAGGGTCCATACACCTCTCTAGGATATGTCCTAGGCAAAACTTAGAGGCTTCAAAAATAAAAATAAAATAAAAAGAGCAATGACTATCTTAGCCGAAAACCGCAAGGCGGCTAAGATAACATCCTTCCAGAAGCAGGCAAGCTTCGCATGGTCTTCACTCCGGGATCGAGCATCTTGACTAAAGCGACTAGGAAAACAAAGGGGGCAGATATCATAAGACATGATTGTTGAAGCTTATACAATGTAGCCAACCCCGACCAACCATTCTTCTAAACTCCATTTGCAATCCTTCGGCAAAAATAATAAACCATTTGTTTATATCAATAAAATTGTCTTTCATTTCTTTTTTCTTGACCAAATTATGAAAATGCCTCTGTGTTAAAAGAATCATAAGCATGCATAACGAGCTAGCACAAGAAAGCATAAGAAAAGAAATGAAAAGGAATAAAGCCTGCTAGGAGATTCTTAGGCAAAAATTAGGGCAACCTGCTAGATCGAAAACCCACAAAGGGCGGTCTAGGCAAGAATTAAGGCACTCATAAAAAGGAAGAAGCCCGCTAGATCGAAAACCCCAAAAGGGCGGTCTAGGCAAAAGAAGGGGCTAAAACAAAAAATATGCAAATAAGAGCCTGTCAGCATCCAATAACGGAAAGATCAATCACTTTCTAGATGCATCAAATGAGAAAATGAATTGCATATAAAAGCATTCACACACAAATAGTCGCACAGAAAGACTTTGTCAAAAATTAAAATTAGTCATACATATAAGGAGACTAGGCTCCATGCTTGTGAGTGAAAATAAGGAACTCCCAACACGACGTCCTCATCATCAAAAGGACAAAACTAAATAAAAGCGCGGGTTATTGCCTACTTTAGAGGCAAACAAAAACAATTTCGCACTACTCAACGCCATCGCCACTACGAGTTGTCAAGCACACCCGCCAAGTGAGAATAAAGGCTTCATCAAAAGCTCTTCACCAACATAGTCAAGGAAGTGAGACTTCATCTCCCTCCTTGGAGGATTATCAAAATCAAATTCCCCAACATCTCACCAACAAGAGAAAATCATCCCCGGTGAGGCTACTTGTAGGGGCAAAACTTCAATCTTATCCCTAGTAAGTCGTTCGAGCATGGGAAAAGCTGGCAAAAAAGCCAACATCCCTAAAGGGAATATTCGCCTATTCGGAGGCACCATTTATAATCAACAAATCCCGGTGGATTCGCTGCCTACTCAAGAAGCATTCATCGAAATCCCCAACAATCAACAAGTTGGATGGCTATCGGAAAAGCCAAAAATACATTTCCAAATACAACTACTCCCCAAGGAGTCGGCGCATGAGCTAGAGCAGTAAGCCACCATCCTTTTTCCCTATCAAAAGGATCAACCACCATAAGCAAAGGGGTATCCAGAAGATAGAGTTCCACATATCAGCCAAAGGGTCAGCTACCGCATCAAAGGGGCATCCTGAGGCATCAAACCAAGACCAAGGGGTCAGCTACCGCATCAAAGGAGCATCCCGAGGTTTTCTATTCACTAAAGTTAAAGGGTCAGCCACTACTAGAAAAATGTCAAATAGTAACCGAAATCAGTGACCGAAAAATTTAGTTACTATCAGTGACCGAATCAGTAACCAAATTATTATTTTTTAGTCTAGTAACTAGAAATAGTAACCGAATTTTCGGTCACAAAAAATCGGTTACTATTTCGAGTCACTTTATTATTTAATTTATTTTTTTAATTAATCTATATTTAATTTATGTAATTATTTACTACAAAAATGGTTAATAGTGACTGAAATTAGTGACTGATTTTTTTATATTTAGTAAGCTGATTTAGTGACTAAAATTTCGAGTCACTAAAAAAATAATTTTTAAACTCGATAACTATTTTTCATTTATATAAATATTTTATTTAAAATATTTTAAATATAAATTTACTTAATGATTTAAAATAATTGATAACATTTTTAATAAAATTATAAATATTTAAAAAAAATTGTTTACTAACTTATTAAATAATTTAGTAATATAATTATTTGATTTTATTTTTTAATTTAGCATGTGAATAAAAAAATTAAAATTGATTATTAAATTAGTCACCGAATCGGTCACTGATTCGGTCATTGAATCGGTCACTAAATCAATAATTAAATTAATTATTAATTTAGTCTCTTTATATATATATATATATATATATATGTATATATATATATATATATATATATATATATATATTACTTGTATGTTAATAAAAATGTATTTCAATGTATTTATAAAAAATTAAAATTATTTTAATTACTTGAATTGATATTTTAAATTTATATTAATATCTTGAATAATTTAATAGTTGGATATATATATATATATATATATATATATATATATATATATATCACTTTAATTTTTTTAATTAAAATTAATTTCATAAAAAAATTAATATTTGAAAATTAAAATGCAAATATATATATATATAAATTTATTTATTTTTTAAAGATGATATATTCAATGTATGTTAAAAAAGTTCAAGCCAAACTTGTTTTTATAGAAGATTTTCAAAGCTCATTTGGTTTAATTAATCTGTTAAAAGATTCTTTTAATCTGTTAAAAGTGCAGTTTTAATCTGTTAAAACTTCTTTTAATCCATTAATACGTTCTTGATTCTTTAATAGATTTGTTTTAACCGATACTGACAACGTTTATATCAATTAAAACACTTTACAAAAAATCTTCTAAGTTGATTTAATCGATTGTTCGCGATTCAATCGATTGAAATATCGCAAAACTTTCTCCTAAAACTTTTCAAGTTATTTTAAGCTGATAAAAATAAGTTTTAATCGATTAAAACGCTGTGTAGAACTGTTTTAATCGATTGAAACGAGATTTAATCGATTAAAATAGCTATGATCGGTCATAATTGCATTCGACCGATCATAATGGAAACCATATAATAGCGGTTCAACGGTTAACCGCTATCTAAGTGACAACTTTACGTGTAACCGCTTATCTAAACTGTATTTCGCTTGAGCGACAACTTTCGCTCGAGCGAAACGCCCCTGCACAAAATTGGTACTCTCGGGTTGTATTTCGCTTGAGCGAGTCTAGTCTCGCTCGAGCGATAATTGATTCTGATTGATTATATTTTCAAAATGATCGATCATATTTGATAATTTTTTCAAATAATTAATTATAATCGATTAGTTTTCTAAATTATTGATTAGAATTGATTAGTTTTTCAAATAATAGATTAGAATTGATTAATTTCTAAATATATACTAAAAAATTATAATTAAAACTATAAATTAGTTAAGAATATTGACTATTATAAAGATAAAGTAGAACATGGGAGGAGATGATGATGATAATATAATGATAGAACTTACAAAAATGTAGAATTGAGAAGTTTGAAACAAATAAAATTAAGAAAATAGATATTTAATTACACTTTTAATAAATTTAAGATAATACTAGTTTTGATTTTTTTTTAATATTTTTTTAATTATTTAAAACAGAGAAACTATAATTTTAGTTTCTAACTACTGAATTTAAAGAATTAAATTTATTATTATTTAATCTTTTAATTTTAGTATTAAAATTTTAAATTATATTTTATTAAATTAAAATAATTACAATATATTTTTCTACTTTGAGAATGAACAATATAATTAAACTCAACATTGACAATGTTATAATACATTTTTGAACTGTTTTGGATTAATTTTTTTTCCTAATTTTTGATAAAGTTAATTTTAATATTTAAAAGTATTTAACATTTTGAATTTTGAAAGGTTTTCTCTAATAGAAAATTTAAAAACATAATATAAAAAAAATAGTTAATATAAGTTTTCAAGTTATTTTAACCGATAAAAATAAGTTATAATCGATTAAAACATCGTGGAGAAATTGTTTTAATCGATTGAAACTAGATTTTAATCGATTAAAATAGTTATGATCGGTCATAATTGCATTCTGACCGATCATAATGGAAACCATATAATAGCGGTTCAACGGTTAACCGCTATCTAAGTGAGCTTTTAAGAGCGGTTCCTGTGTAACCGCTATCTAAAGTGTATCTCGCTTGAGCGACAACTTTCTCGCTCGAGCGAAACGCTCCTGCACAAAATTGGTACTCTCGGGTTGTATTTCGCTTGAGCGAGTCTAGTCTCGCTCGAGCGATAATTGATTCTGATCGATTATATTTTCGAAATGATCGATCATATTTGATAATTTTTTCAAATAATTAATTATAATCGATTAGTTTTCTAAATTATTGATTAAAATTGATTAGTTTTGCAAATAATAGATTAGATCTGATTAATTTCTGAAATATATACTAAAAAATTATAATTAAAACTATAAATTAGTTAAGAATATTGACTATTGTAAAGATAAAGTAGAACATGGGAGGAGATGAGGATGATAATATAATGATAGAACTTACAAAAATGTAGAATTGAGAAGTTTGAAACAAATAAAATTAAGAAAATAGATATTTAATTACACTTTTAATAATTTTAAGATAATACTAGTTTTGATTTTTTTTAATATTTTTTTTAATTATTTAAAACAGAGAAACTATAATTTTAGTTTCTAACTACTGAATTTAAAGAATTAAATTTATTATTATTTAATCTTTTAATTTTAGTATTAAAATTTTAAATTATATTTTATTAAATTAAAATAATTACAATATATTTTTCTACTTTGAGAATGAACAATATAATTAAACTCAAAATTGACAATGTTATAATACATTTTTGAACTGTTTTGGATTAATTTTTTTTCCTAATTTTTGATAAAGTTAATTTTAATATTTAAAAGTATTTAACATTTTGAATTCTGAAAGGTTTTCTCTAATAGAAAATTTAAAAACATAATATAAAAAAAATAGTTAATATAAGTTTTCAAGTTATTTTAACTGATAAAAATAAGTTTTAATCGATTAAAACGCTCGTGCAGAAATTTTTTTAATCGATTGAAACTAGATTTAATCGATTAAAATAGTTATGATCGATCATAATTTCATTCTGACCGATCATAATTGAAACCATATAATAGCTGTTCAACGGTTAACCGCTATCTAAGTGAGCTTTTAAGAGCGGTTCCTGTGTAACCGCTATCTAAATTGTATCTCGCTTGAGCGACAACTTTCTCGCTCGAGCGAAACTCCCCCGCACAAAATTGGTACTCTCGGGTTGTATTTCGCTTGAGCGAGTCTAGTCTCGCTCGAGCGATAATTGATTCTGATCGATTATATTTTTGAAATGATCGATCATATTTGATAATTTTTTCAAATAATTAATTATAATCGATTAGTTTTCTAAATTATTGATTAGAATTGATTAGTTTTTCAAATAATAGATTAGAATTGATTAATTTCTGAAATATATACTAAAAAATTATAATTAAAACTATAAATTAGTTAAGAATATTGACTATTGTAAAGATAAAGTAGAACATGGGAGGAGATGAGGATGATATAATATAATGATAGAACTTACAAAAATGTAGAATTGAGAAATTTAAAAAAAAATTAAGAAAATAGAGATTTAATTATACTTTTAATAAATTTAAGATAATACTAGTTTTTAAACCTTTTTCTAATATTTGTTTTTAAAAATATAATATCATTTTTAATATTTTATAGATTTTATATTTATATATTTATAAAAGTAATTGGATTAAATTTATTATCCTCTCATATATTATTATACATTTAGCGTAATTTTAGTTTATTTAAAAATTAGAATACAAATATATTATACCAATATACCATTATATTATTTTCATTGTATATAAATTACAAAATTAATAATTTGTATACTATACTATACTAACATATTATTTGTATACTATACTAATAGTATAATATACTATATTATAATATTATTTGTATACAAAACTAATATCTTTATATATAAATATATAAATATGGAAAGATATAAATATATGTAAAAATATAAACATATAAATATATATAAATATGTAAAGATATAAACATATATCTTTAATATTTTGTAAATGTAAATATAATTTATATATATTTTTAAATATTTTTCTAATATTTATTTTTAAAAATATAATATTATTTTTAAAATTTAATATTTTTTTTCAAATATATAAATATATAAAGATATAAATGTATAAGGATATAAATAAATATATAAATATATCAAAATATAAAAATATAAATATATAAATATAATAATATATAAATATATCAATATATAAATATATAAATATATAAATATATATAAATATATATATATATATATATATATATATACAAATATATCAATATTATCCCCTCATATATTAATATACATTATTAGCATAATTTTAATTTAATTAAAAATTAGAATACAAATATACGATACTATACTAATATACCATTATTTGTAGATTTTATATATTAAAATATATAAATATATTTTTATTTATAGATTTTATATTTATATATTTATACGGATATACATTTATTTGTATATAAATATAATTTATTTGTAAGTTATTATTAAAAGATCCTAGTAGCTCGATGGTTGGAGTTTCAACCTCCAACTCTAAGGTACCGGGTTCGAATCCCGACAATGACAATAAACCACCTAATAATAAGTTAAACTTCTAAAAAATATAATAAAGATAGGGGAAATAAATATAAATAAAAACTTAAATAAGCAAAATATAATATAATTAAGAGATAGGGAAAATAAATAATAGATATAATAAAAGTGTAAATAAATAAAAAGAATTAAATTTGTTATTGATTAACTTTTTCATTGATTTAGTGACCGATTCAGTGACCGATTTGGTTATATATAATCGGTCACTCGATCTCGATCATTGAATCGGTCACTGATTCGGTCACTGAATCGGTCACTAAAATCAGTGACCAAGGAAATAGTGACCGATTCGATTCGGTCACTGAATCGGTCACTGATTCGGTCACTGATTCGGTCACTGAATCGGTCACTGATTCGGTCACTGAATCGGTCACTGATTCGGTCACTGAATCGGTCACTGAATCGGTCACTAAAATCAGTGACCAAGGAAATAGTGACCGATTCCAGTTGGTCACTATTTCGGTCACTATTTTAATTAGTAACCGATTTTGCAGATTTAGTGACCGAATTTTCGGTCACTATTTGATGTTTTTCTTGTAGTGAGCTACCGTATAAAAAAAGCATCCTAAAGCTTCGCACATACCACCTGAGGGGTCAGCTACCGCTTCAAAGGAGCATCCTAAAGGGAAATCTTTATCAGCCAAAGGGTCAGCTACCGCGTCAAAGGAGCATCATGAGGCATCAGACCAGGACCAAGGGGTCAGTTACCGCATCAAAGGAGCATCCTGAGGTTCTCTATTCATTAAAGCTAAAGGGTCAACTACCATATCGAAGGAGCATCCTGAAGCTTCGCAAGATATCTTCTAAATGATCAACATCTACAGCAAGGAAGCATCTCGAAGACATCACCATATTATATTCTTGGTCCCAAGGGTCAGCTACCACGTTCGGAGGATCATCCAAAGGACAACCGGGCAAGAGGGTTAACTCCTTTACCCATCAATCGACCTTATGGCACACCAGCCCATAATCAATTGGTTAGGTAAAGGGGGGGGGGCAGCTGTAGACCCCAAATCTTGCCCGATTTCACAATAAAACCAAAAGTCCTCCATTCGAAGATAGGCAAAGCCTCTACGCTCCATAATTAGGATAGGAGGATTTCCTGTACACAAAAAATAAGTGAGACTAAGAGAATTTTGCTCAGAAGCCCAAGACCCGTCTCATTTGGCGAGACAGTCGTCTCGCCACTTATAAGACGAGACAGCCATCTCGCCACTTGGCGAGACTCCCGTCTCGACTCTCAAGTAGCAAGATGGTCATCCCGATCGGCGAGACGACCGTCTCGCCTGTAGACCCCAAATCTTGCCCGACCTCAAAATAAAGAGCAGAAGACTTTCGTTTGAAGATGGACAAGGCCTTAAAGGTCCCTAGGATTGTTCACTAGGCTCCATATTAGAATAGGAAGACTTTTTGTACACAATAAGAAAATTCTACCCTGAAGACCGAGACCGCTGTCTTGTTTGGCGAGACTGCTGTCTCGCCGTTGGCCATAGGCGAGATCGTCGTCTCGCATTTTCCAAAAGCGAGACGGTCGTCTCATTTGGCGAGACTGCCATCTCGCTATTTGTCAAAAGCGAGACCGCCATCTCGCCATTTGCCCTAAGCGAGACCGTCGTCTCGTTTGGCGGGACGACGGTCTCGAATGTCAAGATGGCAGTCTCGAATGACGGCCATCTCAACCTTGTCAAGCGAGATGACCGTCCCAGTCTGACAGGCACGGATTTCTATAAAAGGGGGGGTCCTCTCCTTGTTTTTCACAACTTCTCCAACTGAATATACCCTCCTATACTCTTCTAGAATCCCTCTAAAGCATTTCCAGAGTCTTAGGGTTCTTTTTAGACATTCTATAGTCCTTCGAGAAAATAGTGAGCGGCATTGTAGAGAGTGGGGTTTGCCAAAAAGCGCCCTTTACAAAAACATTTATAAAAACTTGCTTTGAAGGTTCCTCTATATCCCTTACTCTATTTTATTGCTTTTATTAGTTTCCATCTCTGTGCATTAGTTATTAGGACCATGTAGTCAATAATTTAAATTTTGCAATGAATAAATAAGGGTAAAAGCATAATTTTAATGTTCTTATTTTAAAAAATAACAGTCCATCATAGGGAACCCGAAACGGGGGTCGTGGGGAAGCTAATACCTTCCCCGCATGTAACTAACTCCCTTACCTAGCTCTGGTTATAATGACCAAAGTTGGTTTTTCTTAAAATCATCGCCTTCTTTTTTTCCTTTTTCAATGTTTTTGGTTAAAATATTGATGGCGACTCCAAAACCCACTTATGAAAACCTCACCCTTATAATAGTTCAGTTATTGGACATTCTACGGGTGATGACCACACTTTTTTTAAAATGCGAGTCGAATCAAAAGACCATTGTGTTGCTCCGACCTCCTCTTTTGACGACGTCAACAAATGGCGACACCACTAGGGAAGCTGGAGAGTCGTTCTCATTTAGTGATGGACTATTTTAATAAAAACTTTAAATTACGCTTTTACCCTCTCTTGCTTTTATAACATGATTTATTGCTTGGCTTTAATAACTGTTGTATGCTTATTTTATACAATTGTTTGAAATAACAACTGTACACAAACCCTTGCACACAACAATTCGCCCTATACCCGGGGGCAAGTGGGATAACCTTAGGGAGTGAGTGGCATTGTACGATTTGCCATAGTGAGGGCCATGAGCCCACCGATATGGTCGGAAACCACCACTCAAGGTGATAACCTTCCTCTTTTGGCCTAAAGACTGACAAGGCCCTAGTGCCATGCATGGTCTGAAGGCTGGGAGAGTGGGGACCCTATAATGGGGGCACCTTAGGGGCCTGGCCTTGGTGAGGATATTTAGAACTACCTTGAATACGCACTTTTCTGTAAGATACCCCTACCTCGTGATAAAAATGTCATCTCACTGTTCGCGGATAAGTGAATTGTTTGTGCATTTGTTTGTTGCATAGCATAATCATACAACAGAAATATAACTAAAAGACCTTTTCATAATAAACACCCTTATCTTGGACAGTTGAGATTTTACCTAGCCTGGTTTTAGGTTCTTTGTAAGCTAAGTAGCCACGTGGACAGACAGAAGAGATAAGGGGATCTAAAACTATTATTTCGCAATAACCACCTTTATCTCAAACAATTTGCATTTAAGGTAGCCTAGTTTCTAATTCTTTGTAAGCTAAGTAGTCATGTAGACCGATACAAGGGATAAAGAGATAATATAATTGTCACTGCTGTCAAAAAGAGGCGATCAGAGCGACGCGATGGTTCCAACTTTTCCATTTTTCGCGTTTTTATGGGTGATGTTACAATGCCTTTAGGTTGTCCGATAACCGGGCTGAACCTAAGGGCGAGGTTTTCGAAAAGGTGTTCTTAGGTCGTCCAATAACCGGGCTGACCTAAGAACTAATTTGAAAGGGTTCTTATGGAGTCGCCACCGATATTTTTACCGAAAACATCGAAAAAGCGAAGAAAAGATGTTGGTTTTCGAAAACCAACTTTGGTCGTTAGAACCAGAGTTGGGTAAGGGAGTTAGTTACGTGTAAGGGAAGTGTTTGTTCCCTTACGACGCCACTTTCGGGTTCCCTATGATAGGCCAGCTTTTTTATAAATAAACTTTTGAAAAGACGCTTTTACCCTTTTATTTACGGAATTAAAATAATGACTACATGACCCTAATGTCTATTACGCAATTTATTCATAATGATAAAGACAGTAAAAGAGAGGGAGAGAATGAAGAAACCTCCGAGGCAAGCTTTTTGATTAATTCTCTTCAAAGTAGGGTGCGTTTTGGCAGCCCTTCGCTCTTTATAATGCCGAAAACTCTCTCGAAACGCTAAAAAAAGCTCTCTAAAACTCTCAAAAACTCCGGAAATGTTTCGGAGGGACTCTAGGAAGAGAATTTGAAGAAAGTGTAGAAGGCAAAGTGGAAGAACTGTGTGAAATGAGGGGGTGAGCGCTCACTATTTATAGGGATTCGCGTCTGTCAGGTCGAGACGGTCGTCTCGACTTGCAAAAGTGGCGAGACGGCCATCTCGTTTGGCGAGACAGCGGTATTGACTTTTCCAGTGATGAGAGAGCCTTCTCGCCAAACGGGAGGGGGGTCTCATCATTGGCAAGTGGCGAGACGGCCGTCTCGATTTGCATCAATGGCGAGACGGCAGTCCCAGAAAGCGAGACGACAGTCTCGACCCCTGAACTCGAAAATCCTTATTTTTATACAGAAAATCCTTCCTATCCTAATATGGGGCCTAATAGTCTCTCCTAGTGGCTTCTTAGGCTTCGTCCATCTTCAAATAGGAGGTCTCTGCTCTTATTTTGAGTTCGGGCAAGATTTGGGGTCTACAGCTGCCCCCCCTTTATCTGACCAGTCGACTGCTGGCCTGTCGTGCCAAGAAGATCAACTAGAGGGTAAAGGAGTTGACCCTCTTTCCCGGTTACCCTTCGGATGCTGCGTCTTGCGGTGACTGATCTTCTGGGAAAAAAGTGTGTTGTGCACCTCCAGGATACTCCTTCTGACAGTAGCCGATCCCTTTGGTTGACACATGGTAGAACCTTAGGATACTCCTTCTGACGGTAGCCGATCCTTCGATTGATGGGTATAAACCCCCCATTAGGCTGGTAGTTGCAGTCCGCTGTGCGTTGAACTAGATGAGTATAAACCCCCCATCAGGCTGGTAGTTGCAGTCCGCTGTGCGTCTGACTGAATGAGTATGAACCCCCCATCAGGCTGGTACAGTCCACTTGCGTGGGACTGGTGGTGGTGGTGTCTTACTGCTCGGGTGGCTCATGCGCCGAGTGTTGAGATACTTTCTTTTGTCTTTGTGTTTTGTTTTTTTTGGGAGTGGTCGTCCGGTCTGTGCCGAGGATTCTGTTGGTGTTCATCCAACTTGTTTGTTGCTGGGGATTCTTTATTTTGATCATTTGGTAATGGTCATCCGACTTTGCTGGTTGTCGGGGATTACTCTGATTTTTTCGGTGGTTATCCGGTTTAGTGGCTGACGGGTAGTCTTGTTTTTCTGTTGTTCGACTCGTGCTTGGTTGTCGAAAATTTTCTTAGTCAGTGTGATTGACTTGTTTTGTTTTCTTTTTTTATCCTGCCTATTTCTGCTGTTTATATCTTTTTTCTCGCGATTTTCGAATTTTGTCTTTTTTCGAGGGACTAAGCGTTAGTCTTTTTACTTTTAGTTTCTTTTTGCTACGCTAACTTTTTCAAAAAGCAAAGTGAAAATGGATGAAATAAAAATTTTATTTATGATAAATTTTTTTGGTTACAGCAGTTATTTTTTATTGCTATCCCTAAGATGGCGGACTTGAGCCAGGAGACGATCCGGAAAAGGGGAATTGCCGGTACATGTGCCTTCAAAATTCTGCCTGGTGTCGGACTTCGTCGAGGTGTTCTTGTTGAAACATTGTCAGGTCTTGTCTTATCCCCTCTTATAATTGGTTGAATGTCTCCATCCTTGTGTCGAAGGCGTCCTGCCTTAAAGACATCTGGTCCTGTCTTAGGGACATTTGGTCGAATTGTTGGCGCAAGTCGTAGATGTTGCGGTTGATGCCAGCAAAGTCGTTTGTGTACTGTTGTTGTTGTTGTTATTGTTGTTGTTGTTGTTGGAACTTCAGGGGTGTCGGGAGATCTTGCATTGCTACGATGTCCCAGAGATCCAAAGTTATGTCCAGCGAGGGATGGAGGATCAACCGAGACCCTTGGCATAGCAGCATCCCCATGCTGACCAGGACAGACCCGTTGATAGTCTCGGGTCGGAGGTTGGAGGCCAGTTCTTCCCTGCCGCTGCACCCCCATTTTTTTGCCAGTGGGGTGATGAGGGGAGCCATGAGGATAGCTCCCACGGGACGGCTCCCGAAGTCCTTGAGGGCCTTCAGGAAGAAATAGTCGGGGTTGCACCGGCGCCCCTGGCTCTTGTAGTAGAGGGCAAAAAGATCTGGGTGGGTAACCTTACCCTGACTCTCCTTCCACCCGTGGACCGTCCCAGCCAGCAGCTTGTGGCAAATGCGGAGGGCGGGGGTTAGTGCGGAGCCCTTCAGCAAGGATGGCAGAGTGTGTATCCCGGTCAGCTCCTCCCACATTTCGCCGGCAGTGAGGGTAGCGGGACGCTCATAGATGGCCTTGTAGACCCCTAATTTTGCCCGGCCTCTCAAAATAAAAGCTAGAGGAACTTCACCCGAAGATGGAGTTCATCCGGCTTCCCAAAACGAGAAGGACCTCCCACAACAAAAGACGGAGTTCATTCATTCACACAATAAAAGCCAAAAGAGACTTCCTACACAAAGACAAAGCTCGCTCGGCATCTTAATGAAGGCCAAGAAGACTTCCTATATGAAGATAAAGCTTCAACGGACACACATCGGCGTCAATCTATGTCCGAAAAAGGAAAGGAAAGCTTCCCGGGGTCCCAGAACGCGAAGACTGGACAAAACAGGCCGAGACCACCGTCCCGAGTTGGGACGGCCGTCCCAACTGCCATTTTACAGTTGGGACGCGCGTCCCGCATGTGGGACGGCCGTCCCAAACCCAATTTAAGTGGGACGGCCGTCCCGGACCCCCAGGTGGTCCCGCTCTGTGTAAATTTGCCATTTGGGACGACCATCCCAATCCAGACGGCCGTCCCAACCCAGACGGTCGTCCCAAAGTGCGCCAGCTACGAAAACTATAAATAGGAGGCTCATTTGCCACTTTTTCAACACACAGACACTCTGAAGAGCTCTGAAACACTCGCGAGCACTTGTCTACTTCTCTCCCTCTCTCGAATGATCTTTCCGATTGCCTTAAATAGGTAACAATCGGTTAAGGAATTATATTCCGACATTTGATTCTTCTTTAAATTTTTAGTGGAGTCGATCTTGTATTGGTAAGGAGAGTCTCGTATAGAGAGAGGGTTGCCAAAACGCATCCTCATAGTTCGAGATTCTCAATATAAAGCTTGCTACGGAGGTTCTTTTCAATTCCCTTCTCTTTTATTGCTTTATTTATTGTTTTATTTTATTTATTATGTCATGTAGAATAAAATCATGTAGATAGCCATTTTAATATCTCTTTTATTGCTTTATTTAGCTTTATTTATATAAAATTATGTAGATAGTCATTTCAATATTATGCAATAAAATAGGGTAATCGCGTAATTTCTCATAATCTTCACTTAATGAATTAATCTGTCATAGGGAACCCGAAAGGGGCGTTGTGGGGTGCTAACACCTTCCCCACACGTAACTAACTCCCTTACCCAACTTTGGTTATAACGGCCAAGTTGTTTTTTTTATATAAAATCAACGCCTTTGTTTTTCCTTTTCCAATGTTTACGGTCAAAATATTGGTGGCGACTCCATAAGAACCCCTTTTCGAAAACCTTGCTTTTATTAGAGGATAATTCAATTGTCGGACACCTCGGAAGCAATGAACACATTTTAAAACAAATACGCGAGTCTAAACCATCTTTTTGCGACCGCTCGCATAAACGTTCGAGACGTCCTCCGACGTCGGAAAGGGACGGCGGCGACAGATGGCGACTTCACCGGGGAAGCTAGAGAGTTGATCCCATTTAGTGACGGATAAATTCAAACTAAGCAAAGATTTGAAATTACGCCTTTACCCTTCGTATGTTTTTATTGTATGCCTTTAAATAACCGTCGTATGATTATTTCGCAATTGTTTGAAATATAAATTGCACACAAAAACCCTTGCACACAACGAGTCCCTCTATACCCGGGGGCAAGAGTGAATATCTATAGGGAGTGGGTGGCAGATACGATCGGTTAGTTGGCACACGAGGCTACTACCGTTGTCGGAAAACCACCAACTCAAGGTGATAACTCTCTTCTTTTGGTCTAAGGGTGTCGCCACGGAGTTCCGTGCATGACCCGAGGATTGAAAGATTGAGAGGTCCCTATAATGGGGGCACCTTGGGGACCTTTGGCCTGGTGAGAACAGTTAGAACCACCAAAACCAAGCACGTTTCTGCAGGAAAACCCTACCTCGTGATTAAATAAGCGTGGCTCTGCTCGTGGATGTATGAATTGTGTGTGCATATGTTTGCTGCATTTGTATCGATGCATTAGCATAGGGTAATCATACAACAGACAAAAAAAAAATATAAAAACATTAAGGTCATAAAAATACCTTTTTACAAAATTCTTGACAAAGTCGTATCATTCATACCATATCATCCAATAAATGGTAAAACCAAGAGAGAAAGCCAATGCATTAAGAAAAGTATGCATAAACATCATCATAATAAAATCTCTCATACATAAACACATTCATCCTAGGGCATATTTATTCCACGCTATTCATCTAAAATAAAAAGTTATAATAAGAATCATTAAAATCATTTAGAAGGTGGCTGGTCTTCCGCCCGTTCTCACTCGTGCTCAAAAGGCTAAGAAGATGGAACAACTAGAAGAACAAAACCGAAAGCTCACCGCTGAGCTTACTACATTGAAAGAACAAATGGCTCAAATGTTAGAAATGATGCATCAACAGAATCTTCATCGAGAGGGTCCTCAGAATGGACAAGCCTCCCACCAGGAAGAAGAAGAGGAACCTCAAAATGAGCACGATCAATCTGACACAAGAACAGTACATATTCATGCTCCTGAAATATCAAAACAACAAATCATTGCTCTTGAAGAGAGGCTGAGAGCCATGGAAGGTCATAACTTTGATATAAAAGAGGCTACTGATATGTGCCTCGTCAAAAATATCCAATTCCCTAACAAGTTCAAAACTCCGGACTTCCCGAAATACATGGGAACGACCGCCCAAGAAGCCATCTTACAATGTACCGTCGTAAGATGGTTGCACATGCTGATAATGAAAAACTCCCGATCCACTGCTTTCAGGAAAGCCTGGCTGAATCAGCCTTAAACCGGTATATGCAACTAGAAGGAGGGCAAATCCAAACCTGGAGACATATGGCAGATGCATTTCTTCGTCGTTATAAATACAACATTGATCCGACCCCGAAAGAGCAGATCTACAATTATTAAGCAAGAAAAACGACGAATCCTTCAAAGCATATGCCCAAAGATGGAGGGAATTGGCAAGCACAAGTGGAACCTCCTCTATCCGACAAGGAAACTACATCCATGTTCATCAATTCTCCGATCGGTCCCTATTACGACAAAATGATAGGGAATACATCAACACTCTTTGCGGATGTAGTCATTATAGGAGAAAGAGTAGAACAAGGTTTGAAGAGTGGAAGAATTGTACAACAAACTTCCTCCAATTCCTCTACTCAAACATTTAAAAAGAATTTTGGAAAGAAGAAGGAAGGAGACGTGAATGCAATTAATATTGCCATTCCTTCGCCTCCGCGCAACAAACCAAGCCACGCAGACGAGAAAGGAAATTTGCACCAATACCTACCTCCTATGGAAGTCTCGTTGATAAAATTGTTGGATGCTAAACTCCTTGTGCGAATCCCTCCCAAGAAGATGGAGCCACCCTATCCAGAATGGTATAAGCCAAATGAAAAATGCAATTATCATTCGGACGCTCCAGGACATTCTGTAGATAATCGCATAGCTTTAAAGCATAAGGTCCAAGATTTAATAGATGCGGGATGGATTACCTTTGACGCATCTACTCCGAAGGTGGACGACCAGCCCCTATCAAAGCCCGAATAAAAGACGGGATAAGGGAGACCAGCAGATTAGGGCTCATCATTTTTACCATCTTTTGCAATAAAAAAAATATATAAAAAATATATATCGAAAAAACTTCCGATGTATTTCTCGTGATCCCTGCCCATGATCACGAGATTTTTGGTTAAATTAGGCTTTGTAAATATTTTCTTCTATCAATACAATAAGGCATTTTTTTTATCCATATTCTCTTTCATTCTTTTCTCTCTCATACATCTAATAAAGGAATCTAAAACAAAGCATAACCCATACAGTCATGTCTGTGATTGAAAACTCCCTGGAAGATCTAAAAGCTGAAGACGAATGGATTGAGTCGGACAGATGAAGAGGGGACCATTTCCCGGACATGCAAAGACTGTTAGAAAAAGAAGCGCAATCAATACAGACCCCATCGAAGAAAACTGAGGTCATCAATTTGGGACAAGAAGATAATAAGAAAAAAGTAAATATTGGAACCCAAATTGACGATGATGTCGAAGAAAAACTAATACAATTGCTAAGAGAATATATGGACGTGTTTGCGTGGTCCTACCATGATATGCCTGGAATCGATAAAAGTATAGTGGAGCATCGATTACCATTAAAAGAGGGATTTCGGCCCGTTAAACGAAACTCGGAAGAGTAAAACCAGAATGGTCCTTAAAAATTAAAGAAGAAGTAGAAAAACAGCTTGGATGCCAATTTCCGATCGTTTCAAAATACCTCGAATGGTCGGCAAACATCGTGCCAGTTGTAAAGAAAAATGAAAAAATCAGAGTATGCGTAGATTACCGGGACTTAAACCGTGCAAGTCCAAAAGATTATTTTCCCTTACCACATATCGATATGCTCGTAGATCACACTGCTACAAATACTCTTTATTCTTTCATGGATGGATATGCAGGGTATAATCAAATCAAATTGGCTGTCGAAGATAGAGAAAAAACTTCCTTCATTACGCCATGGGGGACATTTTGTTATAGACTAATGCCTTTTGGACTTAAGAATGCAGGGGCAACCTATCAAAGGGCTATGGTTACACTATTTCACGATATGATCCACAAAGAAATCGAAGTATACGTGGATGATATGATTGTCAAGTCCAAAAATGAGACAGATCACCTCCTACACTTAAAGAAGCTATTCAATCGGCTTCGAAAATACCAGATTAAGCTTAATCCGGCTAAATGCACGTTCGGAGTACGATCAGGAAAACTCCTTGGGTTTATAGTCAGTAAAAAAGGAATCGAGGTGGACCCTGATAAGACAAAGGCAATCATAGAAATGCCCCCACCAAGAACAGAAAAAGAAGTCAGAGGGTTCTTAGGCCGAATAAACTACATCGCACGGTTCATTGCGCAATTAACGGATAAATGTACGCCCATCTTCAAGTTATTGCGTAAAAACCAATCGACAGTTTGGAACGATGAATGCCAACGAGCCTTCGAAAAGATCAAAATATGCCTAACTAATCCTCCAAGTATCGATACCACTCGTGGAAGGGAAACCCCTAATTCTTTACCTATCGAGTACTCGACGAATCCATGGGATGTGTGCTCGGTCAACAAGATGATACTCGGTAAGAAAGAACAAGCCATATATTACCTCGGTAAAAAATTTCTAAACTATGAGACCCGTTATACACCACTCGAAAAAACATGTTGTGCATTGGTGTGGGCAACTCAACGCCTTCGACAATATATGGTCAAACATACAACTTGGTTAATTTCCAAAATGGACCCAATCAAATACTTGTTTGAAAAACCCATCTTGACCGGGAGGATAGCTAGATGGCAAGTACTCCTCTCGAATTTGATATTATTCATGTCACTCGTAAAGCTATCAAAGGCGATCCTTTGGCGAACTACCTGGCACATGGGCCAACAGACGAATATCAATCTCTCCAAGATGATTTTCTAGATGAACATATAATGCATATCCAACATGAAGAGCGTAAAAATGATAAGTGGATCATGTTTTTCGATGGAGCTTCAAACTTACTCGGGACATGGGATCGGAGCTATTTTAATATCGCTCGAAAAGAAGCATATCCCGATAACGACTAGATTAACCTTTGACTGTACAAACAATATGGCAGAATATGAAGCCTGTGCTCTAGGTATTCAAGCGGCCTTAGATCATGGGGTAACCAAACTCAAAGTATTCGGTGACTCATCCCTCGTTATTTACCAGCTCAAGGGTGAATGGGAAACTAGAAACTCCAAATTAATCCCTTATCTGGAGCATATCCGTAAGATGACTTCACAAATGGAAAACATTAGTTTCGAGTATATCCCTCGGGAGGATAACCAGATTGCGGATGCGCTGGCAACATTATCATCCATGTTCGCACTAGGGCAAGAACATGAGATGCCCATCATCCAAGTCAAAAGGCACAACAAACAAGCCTTTTGTACGATGGTGGATAATGAAAAAGATAAAGCCCCTTGGTATCAGGACATAAGGCGATACTTGACAAAGGGTGAATACCCGGAGGGAATCAGTGACAATGATAAAAGGACCATTCGGAAAAGGGCTATAGGATTTATGTTGATAGGAGAAACCCTCTATAAAAAGAATTGTGATTCTACTTTGTTAAGATGCGTCAATCCCGAAAAAGCCCAGATATTGATCAAAGAAATACATGAAGGAACCTTTGGGACTCATGCACCAGGGCATATGATGGCTAGGAAAATCCTCAGAGCAGGATACTTTTGGTCCACAATGGAAAAAGATTGTTATCAGTATGCTAGAAAATGTCACAAGTGTCAAATACACGCAGATAATGTACATGTTCCACCGATACCTCTCAACGTTATGGCTATCCCTTGGCCATTCGCTATGTGGGGCATAGATGTCATCGGACCTATTGAGCCTAAGGCGTCCAATGGTCACCGATTCATTTTGGTGGCCATTGATTATTTCACTAAGTGGGTAGAAGCTGCATCCTATGCACATGTGACTAGAAAAGTAGTGGTCACCTTTATTAAGAAAAATATCATATGTCGATACGGCATTCCACATCGTCTCATTACTGATAACGGGACCAATCTGAACAACAAAATGATGGAAGAGCTATGTTATGACTTCAAAATTCAACATCATAATTCTTCTCCTTATAGGCCTAAAATGAATGGCGCAGTGGAAGCAGCCAATAAAAACATCAAGAAGATTGTTCAAAAGATGGTTAAAACCTATAAGGATTGGCATGAAAAGTTACCTTTTGCTCTTCATGGATATCGAACGTCTATACGAACATCAACAGGAGCCACTCCATTCTCCCTCGTATATGGAATGGAGGCCGTATTGCCAATAGAGGTCGAAATACCTTCCCTGCGAATTATTATGGAAGCAAAATTAACAGAAGCCGAATGGGTTCAAAGTCGATACGATCAATTAAACCTTATCGATGAAAAACGACTGAATGCCATATGCCACGAACAAGCCTATCAAAAGAAGATAAAAAAGGCTTATGATAAAAAGGTTCGCCCTCATACTTATCAAGAAGGGGATTTAGTGGTAAAGAAACTGCTTCCAACCCAGAAGGATAAAATTGGAAAATGGGCGGCAAATTATGAAGGACCCTTTGTGGTCAAACGAGCTTTCTCAGGAGGGGCACTTATTCTTACTAATATGGATGGAGAGGAACTTCGACACCCAATCAATTCTCGACGCGTAAAGAAATATTATACTTGAAGACATTGCTCATGACCCGTCAGGAATGAAAACCCGCAAAGGGCATCCCCGGGCAAAAGATAGGGTCCATATCCCTCGCTAGGATACGTCTTAGGAAAAAAGAAGAGGTAAAAAAAAAAAAAAAAAAAAACTAAGAGCAATGGTTACTTTAGTCGAAAACCGAAAAGGCGGCTAAAATAACATTCTTCCAGAAGCAAGCAGTCTGCATAGTCTTCACTCCGAGCTCAGGCATCTCAACTGAAGCAATTAGGAGAACTGGGGGGCAGGTATCATAGACATGACTGTTCAAGCCTATACAGTACAGCCAACCTTGACTACCCATTCTTCTAAATTCCTTTTGTAATTCTTCTGTAAAAGAAATAAACTTTTGTTCATTTATCAATAAAATTCCCTTTCATTTCCTTTCTCTTGACCAAATATTATGGAAATGCCTCTTTATTGATAAATCATAAATATGCGCAAAGACTTTTTAATCAAAAGATCAAACATGCATCCAAAAAAAAAAGAAGCATATAAAAATAATAAGAAAACAATAAATGCCTGCTAGTATATTCTTAGGTAAAAACTAGGGTAGCCTGCTAGATCGCAAACCCCAAAAAGACGATCTAGGCAAAAAGATAAGGCAAAAGCCCCCTAAGGTATTCTAGGCAAAAATTAAGGCAGCCCGCTAGATCGAAAACCCGTAAAGGGCGGTCTAGGCAAAAGATAGGGCTAAAACCAAAAGATGAGTAAAAGATGAGCCCATCATCATAGTCATAAAGAAGAAGCCCATCAGCTTATTCATAAAAAGCCAACGGAAGAAGGCCAGTTACTTTCTAAATGCATAAAAAAATAAACAAACATTAGACTGCATTTAGGGCATCCACACACAAGGCAGTTGCATAATACGACTTTGTCAAAATCAAGAAAAAATAATTTTCTTCAAACAAGAATAAATAAACATGCATATAAGGAGGATAGTCTCCATGTTTGTGATTGGAAATAAAAGGCACTAAAATCCAGCCTCTAAATAAAAATCAAAACCGCGAAAAGCGAAAATCAAAATCATCTTCAGCAAAATAAGGAGCTCCGAGAAAACTAGCTCCAACCATCAACCTTCTACACCAATAAAAGAAGGTACATCAAAAACGAAAAAAAGCCAACGGAAAGGCTTGATAAATCCTCAAGTGGATCTTTGCCTACTCCAAAGGCAACACAAAAATTACTCCATGACTCAGCATCAACACCACATGAGTCATCAAGCATAAATCACTTGGAGCTGCAATCATCATCTTTCCATCCAAGAAAAAGGAAGTCATCAATGTAGAAAAGCCAACAGAAAGGCTCAATTATCCCCAAGAGGATCCTTGTCTACTCTAAAGGCAAGACAAAAAGATTACCTCACGACTCGAAGACATCATCGCAAGAGTCATCAAGCACACTCATTAGAGAGTCACCGCCCCGAGGAGTCCATCAAAGAAAAATCACGCAAGAATCCATCAAAGAAAGCACAGAATCAAATCAACCCCCCGGTGGATCACCAAAAAGAAAAAGTTTTTCCCCAGTAAGCCTATTCGCAAAGGCAAATTACAAATTACAAATCCACAGGGAGTTAAGCACCCAATATGAATATCCCCAGTGAAAGGCAAAACCTTCACTCCCAAGAATGCCTATGCTTACTCAGAAACAAGCAAAGAGCCGATATCCCCAAGAAGCGGGAAATCAACCTATGCAAGAGGCAATACAAGCACAAAACTGTCAAAAAGCATTAGCCCACTCAGAGGTATTATAAAAAACAAATAGCCTCAAGTGGAGCATCCGCCTAATCAGGAGGCAAAATCGACAAAGATAAAAAAAAAAAAATCCCTAGTAGGATTCCTGCCTAAAAAAAAGGCAATCAACAAAGAATCCCCGGCAAAAGCCGGATGGCTAAACAAAAAGCCCGGTCAAGACCGGATGGCTAAAAGAAAAAGCCAAAAACAAAGAATCCTCGGTAAAACCGGACGACTAACAGAAAAGTCAAAACAAATATTCCCCACGGAATGGGCGCATGAACAGAAACAATAAGCCGCCAACACATCTCCAAAAACAGATAATCACAGGATTAACCACCAAAAAGTGCATCCTGAGAACCTTGTAGAACGGGGTTCGGACCAGTGGGGGTAGGTACCCATCGAGCCTTGCGAACGGGGTTCGGACCGGTGGGGGTAGGTACCCATCGAATCTTGCGAACGGGGTTCGGACCGTGGGGGTAGGTACCCATCGAGCCTTGCAGAACGGGGTTCGGACAAGGTGGGGGTAGGTACCCATCGAGCCTTGCAGTAATGGGGTTCGGACCAGGTGGGGGTAAGTACCCATCGAGCCTTGCAGAACGGGGTTCGGACCGGGTAGGGGTAGGTACCCATCGGAATCTTGCGTAACGGGATTCGGACCGGTGGGGGTAGGTACCCATCGAATCTTGCGGAACGGGATTCGGACCAAGTGGGGGTAGGTACCCATCGAGCCTTGCAGAACGGGGTTCGGACCGGGTGGGGGTAGGTACCCATCGGAATCTTGCGGAACGGGATTCGGACCAGGTGGGGGTAGGTACCCATCGGAGCCTTGCGAACGGGGTTCGGACCGGGTGGGGGTAGGTACCCATCGGAATCTTGCGAACGGGATTCGGACCGGTGGGGGTAGGTACCCATCGAATCTTGCGAACGGGATTCGGACCGGGTGGGGGTAGGTACCCATCGAGCCTTGCGAACGGGGTTCGCACTGGGTGGGGGTAGGTACCCATCGAATCTTGCGGAACGGGATTCGGACCGGGTGGGGGTAGGTACCCATCGAGCCTTGCGGAACGGGGTTCGGACCAGGTGGGGGTAGGTACCCATCGGAGCCTTGCGGAACGGGGTTCGGACTAGGTGGGGGTAGGTACCCATCGGAATCTTGCGGAACGGGGTTCGGACCGGTGGGGGTAGGTACCCATCGAGCCTTGCAGAACGGGGTTCGCACCGGGTGGGGGTAGGTACCCATCGGAATCTTGCAGAACGGGATTCGGACCAGGTGGGGGTAGGTACCCATCAGAATCTTGCAGAATGGGATTCGGACCAGGTGGGGGTAGGTACCCATCAGAGCCTTGCAGAACGGGATTCGGACCGGGTGGGGGTAGGTACCCATCAGAATCTTGCAGAACGGGATTCGGACCAGGTGGGGGTAGGTACCCATCAAAACCTTGCAAGAACAAGATTCATACCAAGTGGGGGTAGGTACTCACTAAAGTCCAGCAAAATGCAGACTCGTACCGGGTTAGGGTAAGTACTCACCAGAGCCTTATAAAAGGAGGCTCAAACCAGATAGGGGTTAGTACCTATCAAAATATTTATCATCCGGAGGATCAACAAGGAGCAGCATCCGAAGGATAACCGGGCAAAAGGGTTAACTCCTTCCCCTACCAACTAATTTTGTCGGCATATTAAAACCAACGAATTAGTTAGGCAGGTGAAGGGGGGGCAGCTGTAGACCCCTAATTTTGCCCGGCCTCTCAAAATAAAAGCTAGAGGAACTTCACCCGAAGATGGAGTTCATCCGGCTTCCCAAAACGAGAAGGACCTCCCACAACAAAAGACGGAGTTTATTCATTCACACAATAAAAGCCAAAAGAGACTTCCTACACAAAGACAAAGCTCGCTCGGCATCTTAATGAAGGCCAAGAAGACTTCCTATATGAAGATAAAGCTTCAACGGACACACATCGGCGTCAATCTATGTCCGAAAAAGGAAAGGAAAGCTTCCCGGGGTCCCAGAACATGAAGACTGGACAAAACAGGCCGAGACCACCGTCCCAGAGTTGGGACGGCCGTCCCAACTGCCATTTTACAGTTGGGACGCGCGTCCCGCATGTGGGACGGCCGTCCCAAACCCAATTTAAGTGGGACGGCCGTCCCGGACCCCCAGGTGGTCCCGCTCTGTGTAAATTTGCCATTTGGGACGGCCATCCCAGTCCAGACGGCCGTCCCAACCCAGACGGCCGTCCCAAAGTGCGCCAGCTGCGAAAACTATAAATAGGAGGCTCATTTGCCACTTTTTCAACACACAGACACTCCAGAAGAGCTCTGAAACACTCAGAGCACTTGTCTACTTCTCTCCCTCTCTCGAATGATCTTTCCGATTGCCTTAAATAGGTAACAATCGGTTAAGGAATTATATTCCGGCATTTGATTCTTCTTTAAATTTTTAGTGGAGTCGATCTTGTATTGGTGAGGAGAGTCTGTATAGAGAGAGGGGTTGCCAAAACGCAGCCTCATAGTTCGAGATTCTCAATATAAAGCTTGCTACGTAGGTTCTTTTCAATTCCCTTCTCTTTTATTGCTTTATTTATTGTTTTATTTTATTTATTATGTCATGTAGAATAAAATCATGTAGATAGCCATTTTAATATCTCTTTTATTGCTTTATTTAGCTTTATTTATATAAAATTATGTAGATAGTCATTTCAATATTATGCAATAAAATAGGGTAATCACGTAATTTCTCATAATCTTCACTTAATGAATTAATCCGTCATAGGGAACCCGAAAGGGGCGTTGTGGGGTGCTAACACCTTCCCCACACGTAACTAACTCCCTTACCCAACTCTGGTTATAACGGCCAAGTTGTTTTTTTTATATAAAATCAACGCCTTTGTTTTTCCTTTTCCAATGTTTCTGGTCAAAATATTGGTGGCGACTCCATAAGAACCCCTTTTCGAAAACCTTGCTTTTATTAGAGGATAATTCAATTGTCAGACACCTCAGAAGCAATGAACACATTTTAAAACAAATACGCGAGTCTAAACCATCTTTTCGCGACCGCTCGCATAAACGTTCGAGACGTCCTCCAACGTCGGAAAGGGACGGCGGCGACAGGCCTCCTGGTACTCCCGAGATAGGATGTCCTCGGGTTGGACAAATCCAAGGGATACATTGAACTCGTCCAGGGTGGTGTTATGGTACATCCCGTTCATGAAGTATGTCACCATCTTCGTAGGAGGGAGACCCGACACCATGGTGGGAATCTCGTAGTAGGAGATGGAGGCAAGAAATTCCATCACCGCCTGTGGGTAGACGTGAGTGGGTTGAGACTAGAGGAGGAAGCGCCACCCTATTCTGTCAATGTAGGCGCGGACGTTGTCTTCCCACCCAAACTTGGCGAGGATGCCGAAGTCCAGCCTCAACATGGGGTGCCACGTGTACCCCCGGACGTGCTCAAGGCGGGTCTGGTGTAAGGGTGAGAGCTGTGTGGGATCTTGTGGGACAGGGGCTGTGGAGCTACTGGGGCCAGAAGAACCCCTTCGCTTTCTGGATGAGTCTCCTCTATGCATTTTGGTGGTAGGATGCTTGAATATAGGAGAAAGGAAGGTAGGAGTGCAAGAGAGAGTGTTTGAGACCCCCCCCTAGGCACCTTTATATATAGGATTTTCGGCCAACTTCAAGACCGCCATCTGGAAGATCGGGACCGCCGTCTCAAATTTGCGGGATTCGGGACCGCCGTCTGGAACCTCGAGACGGCGGTCTCGACTTTGGCCTTAAATGAGACGGTCGTCTCGCCATTCGAGAAGGCGATCTTGTTTTTGGCCAAATCGAGATGGCGGTCTCGGTAGTTGAGACGGCGGTCTCGATTCAATGCAAGTCGAGACGGCGGTATGGGAGCGCGAGACGACGGTATGGGAGCACGAGACGACGGTCTCATTTTTAGGATGATTTGTTTTTTTTTTTGAAGAAAATAGGACCTTCTTTAAAAACATTTTATGCATGAAATGTTTTCATGTTTGATGTCCTATAATGCCTATTTCATTAGTTTTTCAGAAGGATTTAACTAACGCATCTTGTAGAGACGGGTGTGCTCTGATCTTTGTTCCTTCTGTTGTACTTGGTTGTACCATTCCGGACCTCAGGTGACCGAAGAATAATTTTCTTTTTTCTTTCCCTTCTTTTTTTTTGGAGAGCACACTTTGCCATGTTGGTGTCCCTTTTTCTTCACTTTAGGGGTTTCAATCCTCTTATTGACTATACGCCTCCATATTCCCAAACTAATTGTTAGAATAATGTTGTGAGGGTCAAGAGAAAAGAAGTAAAAGGGTAAATTCAATGACTTGTGTTTTAGACAGTTAATTTTGTTTACAAAAGATTTTGTAAGAATGGTTGGCTAAGGTTAGGCCTTGGTGTTTAAGCTTTTGTCTAAGCAAACCTTCTCTTTTTTGTTTCGGATTTGCGCTTTAGCCTATTTCCATTGCTTTTGCTGGCTGGTTGATTTCCCTAGATTGCCCTTTGGGTTTTCGAACTAGGATATTGTGTTTTGGTCCTATCTTTTGTCTAGGTTCCTTTTTTGTTTTTGTTTAGGGAATCCTAGCGGACTTTATTTTGTAACCCTGACTTTTGCCTAGGCTACCTTTAAATTTTGTTCGGGTGTCCTACCGGGTTGACCCTATTTTTTGCGTAGCCCCCTTAGTGGGTTTCTTACCGGGTATTTTGCCATTTTCTTTTGGCCTTTGGCTTCTATGGGCTTTTCTCTTCTTCTTTTTTTTGTTTATATATTATTATTTTTTTCACAATATTGGTGAAGCATGGCTTTATTTATGGTGAGGTAAAGCCTTATTTTGTGCTTCTAATCGACCAGCTTGATGGCAATGGTAAATTTTGATTACTTGGACACGCTTTTTATTCTTCTTTTTCTTTTTGTTTACTCAGACAAGGTTATTGTGAGGTCTAGTCATGAAATAGCAAGAAGAGAAGCAGATAGTAAGAAGTGTATTCTTTATTAATTAATAAGGGAATATGTACCCTGAAATGCCCGGGGGTCGAGCTAGTCCTGGGGGATAATATATAACAATCATTGGGTTTACATCCCTTAAGTGAAGAAAAAGATCTCCTAATGACTAGGGTGGCTCTTGACCTTTGCATCCCCCCACTTCGGAATATTTGTTTGAGTGTGCGGAGGGGAGACTTCCCTTTTCTTCCTTTTACTCAGCCCTTAGTAGGGTCATATCCTAGGCCAGACTTGAAAGGATTATCTTTGAATTCTGGGGGTTCCCTCATGCCTTGGGAATCTGCCCCCAATCCTTGGCCAAGATGGTAACCATGCTTCATCATCATGCGGGCCACCTTCATGTTTTTGGGAAGTCTCTCTACACTGGCAATTTCGAGTGCTTGAAAAGATGTTTCAAGGGCCTCTTCAGCCGCATCCACATAAGGTTGGGTGGACGGTCCACTGATCAAGATATCGTCTTCTGCCTAGACCGTGACCAACTTGTCATCCACTATAAACTTGACTTTCTGATGGAGCGTTGAAGGTACTGCTTTAGCGTCGTGAATCCAAGGTCTGTCGAGGAGACAACTATATGCCGGAGTAATATCCATTACATGGAAATCAACGTTGAAGATAGTGGGTCCAACTTGGATTGGCAAATTAACTTCTCCCACTACTTCTCGTTTTGATTCATCAAAGGCTCGAACGATAATTTTGCTTGGGCGTAGACGGGTTCCTTGAATAACTAACTTGTCGAGTGTGCACTTGGGCATCACATTCAAGGACGACCTATTATCCACAAGAACTTTGGCAATGGGGTATTCCTTGCACTTTATGGAGATGTGCAAGGGCTTGTTGTGGCTTGACCCCTCGAGGGGGAGTTCTTCCTTTGTGAAGGTGAGGTGATCGCTTGTTGTGATGTGACCGACGATCCTCTCGACCTTTTCTTGGGATATGGTGTGAGGCACATGCGCTTCGCTCAAGACCTTCATCAAGGCATTTCTTTGTGGTTCCGAGCTCATCATTAAAGATAATAGAGTTATCTTTGCAGGTGTATGATTGAGTTGGTCAATAATGGAATACTCGCTTTGCCTTATAAACTGGAGTAATTCCTCGGTCTCCTCCTTGGATTCTTTATTTTCTTTTTCTTTGGTCTGTTTATTTTTTCTTTTATTCTTGGGGGCATCTTCTTGTAAGTCCTTGGGGGAGTAGACTCTTCCACTTCTAGTCATGCCCCCAATGCCGGCTATATTGGAGATATCCTCCTTTATTGGTGAAGATTCCCCGTATCTTCATGGTATAACTTTATTTGACTCGTAGGGGAAAGGAAGTGGCATAAATAGTCGCACGGGTGTCCTTGCCCCCTCTTCCTTATTGGTTTTGAAGACCAACGGTCGAGGTTTATTGTCCTTTTGTGGCGGGTCAGCCGTTGGGGAAAGCTTGATTAAAAGTGGCTTTCTCTCCATTCTTCTGATTTGGAAGACGTGTCAGTTAATCCTTCCTTTTTATTATCTTGTTTATTAAAAATGAAGGAGGGGAAATTAAATATGCAAATGAATGATATGCATACAAGTAGACAATTGTTGAATAAAGAAAAATTCATTTATCCATAGAAGATGTGCATTCCCCTATTCCATACTATGAAGCAACTTTTGACAGAAACGAAAAAGCCTAAAGAAACCCACAAGCGGGTCTTGATCTCTATGTAATTCTCTTTCAGCTTCCCGGATGTGACGAGCGAGTGTTTCGCTTTGCTTCTGGACCGCCTGGCTCATATCCTCATTGTACTTTTGAGCCTCTTTGATCTTCGCCTCTTGATGGACAACCAAGGCTTGCAGTTCATCGAGCTTTGCAAGGGCTCGGTCCTTTTCTTGTAGTACTTGGCCATACTGAGCTAGCCCGTCTCTTTCTTTGCAACGTAGCTCAATGAGACTTATGTTGAGTCTTCGGTTGGCCTCTCGCTCTTGGCGTATTTCTGATCGAGTCCTTGTGAGATCTTGTAACAAGTCCTTGATCGTCTGAGCCTGTTTTGCTGATTTGGCCTCAAGGCGTGCTGATTTGGCAGTTATTTCTTGAAGTTGGCTATCCGAGCTGGTTCTAGCAGCTTTGGATGCTCGGATAGCTTACTCATTAGAGTCAGCACACTGGTCCTTGAGGTGCTTTATTTTATGATCCTTTTTCTTGCATTGCCTATGTAGATCGTCTATGGTGAGGATAGATTCTTGTTCTCTTTCTTCAAGGGCCCTCATTTGGGCTCCCATGATTTCTATCCTCTGGGTCAGGGCGTCGACTTGAGTTTGCAACTCTTCACTATTTGCACATGTAGCGAGTGAGGTGGATGGTTGAGACATCCCTCTTTTCCTTCTCCATTCCTCGTAGTCACTGAAGACAGCTACCCGAGCTTTTCCTAGCTCTCTATCTCCCATAAAGACTGGTTTCTCCCATGCTCTTCTCACGGCTAGTTGAAAGAATTAATGGTTGAGTTCAAGAGGGGGGATGAATTGAACTTTATAAAACTTTTTCGCAAAACTTACTTTCTTTTGGAAGAATGATTTATCTTTATTCAATTCTTGCTAAAGTAGATTGATTATAAACACAACAAGTATATAGGCAGAAAATAAAAGAGATGAAAGAAGAAATTCAACACACAAATTTATATTGGTTCACTCTATACCAGAGCTACGTCCAGTTCTTGACAAATCTGCCAAGTTCCACTAATACCAAGTGAAATTTACAACCACTAGATACTCACCAATCTACCCCAAGAACTATCTTACAAACCCACAAGATAGACTCTTGAAAACCACCCAGTAACCAAATCCAGTTACTGTAACAAGTGCAGATCAAATTCCAACCTGGACAAATACACTTTACAAAAGAGTATGAAAAGAAAAAACCTGGACTGCAGCTCTATCAATCAAATTGTCCAGAACAGATTCTAACACAACACTTTCTCTCTTTGATTGACCACTATCTTGATCAAAGCACCTTATGATATTACAAAGTTCTTGAATGCAGAGAAAGTCACGGATATGAAAGCTTCACAGATTGATTTTCAGAATGTTTTCTCAAGTTGTATTTTTAAAAGATAGATCAAATCTGTATTTATAAAGTAAAACAGAGAACCAGAACGTTTACTCGATCAAAAACTGATTCAAAGATGCAACTGATCGATCAGAAAGAAAATATAACAGGTTAGAATCGATTTTGATCGATTAGAACTGTATTATGATCGATTAGACCAAGTTATGATCGATCAGAATGAAACTATGATCGATCAGAAAGAATGTCAATCGATTAAAACGTCGATTCAATCGATTGATTTCATTTAAAACTTCATTCAATTGATTGATTCGAGTTTTTAATGGATTGAAACAGTTTTATGAAAAATGATAGCTCTCTGTTTCAATCGATTGAAAATAATTTTAACAGATTGAAATCCTGCAAATACTTAGTTAGAAAAATAGTCTTTCTGTTTCAATGGATTTTAAAAATATTTCAACAGATTGAAAATGCGAAACCTTGATATTGAAAAATTCATTAAGTGATTTTAACCTGTTGATTCTGCGATTCAATCAATTGAAAATTTCGACTATGTATGACCACTTATTCTGTTAAGTGATTTTAACAGATTGAAAATCATTTTCAACAGATTGAAAAACTTAGATTGTTCTTTTAATACTTAAATGTAAGTTTTTCATGCAGAAAAATGATTTCAATGAGATGCATCATATTAAGGCGCTTATCACAAAATATATTGGCCTATCAAGAGATTAAGTTCTATACTTAGCCTATTCATCTACACACCCACAAACTAAACTATATCTACAAAATATTATGTCTTCATCAAATCCACCAAGTGCTTCAATCTCCCCTTATTTGATGGAGACAAATAACCACTGCACCTGCACAAATAATAACAGACCAGAGACATATATTTTGTGAAGTGTGTGTAGTGACAGTTTTAAGAAAACCATTCTCCCCCTATTTGACTGCATCAAATAATAGTGTTTTTAGTTACAGTCCAGTAGTACCACGTAGGTACCCCCAAAATAAAAACAGAACAAACAAAAACTAAGAACAAGATAACAGAAACATAAAAAATAAGCCTTCATTCATCCCCGGGACCTTGATTAAATTGCAGTTTCAACATGTTGAAATCTGGCAATGAAGTTTTCATCCAGATAATGCTGACAAGCCCGCAGAGCAACCGTCATCTCCATGTGCCTTCTCTGGTTGGTTTGCAGTTCACTCACTTGATGCAACATGGTTCTTTCGAAGCGAGACGAGGGCGTGCCACGGTCGAGGCTGTGGAGTGTATGGAATCATTTCCAGTGGAGACACCTCTTCCATCGGGTCAGATGGTCTTGCTGTAGAAGTTCCCGGAACATCAGCATTGATATTTTCCTCTTCTTCTTCTTCTTCTTCAAAGTCTTCTCCTCTCCCTGCTTCTTCTTTTGAGAACCATTCACCATCGACTTTGATGAATCCCATTTTATGCAGAATAGAATTATTTACTTCATTTGTTGGTCGAACAATTTCAACTAGTTCCCCTTCCAAATCAACACCAAAATGCATTAAAAACTTAGAAATCAAAATAGCATAAGGATACTTGAAATCACTCAGCCGCTTAGCTTTGATCATGTGGTCCTTGATAACAAAAACCCAGTTCACCCTTATTCTGTGATGAATGCAGTACATCAGTACTAAATCTCCTTCATTTAGTACTGCATGATTGCTCCCCCTGGTGTGAGCTGCCAGGCCACAATGAAAGCGAGAACCCTTTCCTCAAGCTTCATCTTTCCAGCATTGAAAGAACTTACAGAGTCTCGATTATTCTTCATGCATGAACGAAAGTACTGAACTTTATTAAATTCTTCAACATCTGAAGTACACCCTTTAGTGACTTTTACACCTTCATCCTTGATTCCAGCGACCTCTTTCCAGACATTTGGCGTTATCTCAATGTCTACTCCTTTGACTTGGGTTTTTAAAGTGGAACCTTCAAAGAACAAGTTAGTAAAAAATACTTACATTAAGTCAGGGTAAATTCTACCATTCAATTCCAGAAACTTTTGAAGTTTTTGATGTTGCAGTAGCTTCGGAACACCTCTGAAGCCTTCGGTGTCAAACCAGGAGAACTTTAGAACCTTGGGAATATTGACTTGTTTCCTGCTCATTTCATGTATAAACAAATCCATTTTCTCTTGGTTCCCATTGAACCAGGTTTCAATCCGACCTCCAACATTTGGTTCTTGCCTTGCAGTAGAAGACTCGCCTCTGCTGGACTTCTTCAGTTTTTAGAGCTCGCGATCCCTTTAACTTCACAGTTTTGTCTTTTCTGTATAATTGCTTCTCTGCTTCTGCGCAGTGATGATAAAGGTGGAGAGAAAGAAGGAATGTGTACTGTGCACCTTAATTACCCTCACATCTGATATCCAATCAGAGTCAATCAACTTTTATTGGATATCTTTGATATTTAAGAGAGTAGTTGAAGTTTATCTTGTTGTAAATGCATTCAATCCACTCTGCAGAAATTGTTTAGTGACACAGTATATACAACTAGCCCTAGAAAAAATTAATCAATTGATATTTCGTGAAACCAATTGATTTTGCAATTGCAGATACTCAGAAGTAAAATAAATCGATTGAACCGAAAATCTAATCGATTGTTTTTGTGGAAGAAAATTATGCAGAGTATCAAAAGTGAATTCAATTGATTGAATCGAAGATTTAATCGATTGATTTATAGAAGAAAATATGCAGAGCTACAAGGTTTAATGAAATAAATCGATTAAAAGCATATTTAATCGATTGAACTGATAACATATCAATAACAGAGAGTAAGAATCAAGAAATCAACAGATTATTTCGCAATTTCAATTGATTGAAACATATAATTTCAAGTTTTTCATACAATTATTAATCGATTGAACTTGTTATTAACCTGTTAAAGAGCACATTATCACCATAAAGAATCAGTTATTCAATACTAGATATATCTAGAATTCCTAATTCAGTCCTAAGCATATTAAGTCCTGTCTCTAGGAAGTGGTTTAGTGAATAAATCAGCTAACTGTTTTTCAGATTCAATGAATAAAATTTCACAGTCACCCCTAGATACATGTTCTCTAATAAAGTGATGTCTAATTTCAATATGCTTAGTTCTAGAGTGTTGAATAGGATTCTTAGTTAAATTTATTGCACTAGTATTATCACAAACCGGAGGTACCGTATTTAGTGTCACTCCATAGTCCGTCGGTTGTTGCTTAAGGTAGATACTTTGAGCACAACGGCTCCCAGCTGCAATGTATTCAGCTTCTGCAGTTGAAAGAGCAACACATGCTTGCTTTTTGTCTGTGCCAAGATATGAGGCTGCTTCCCGATAAATGACATGTACCAGAGGTACTTTTTCTATCCAATCTACATCCTGCAAAGTCAGAATCGGAAAATCCAACAAGTTTAAGAGATGCACCTTCGGGATACCATAGTCCGACATTAACGGTTCCTTTGAGGTACTTCAGAATCCTTTTAGTAGCGGTAAGATGTGATTCCTTTGGGTTTGCACTGAAATCTAGCACAAAGGCACACACTAAACATAATGTCGAGTCTACTAGCGATCGGATATAGCGAGAGAACCAATCAATCCTCTATATTTAGTTTGATCAACATATTTCCCTTTTTCATCTAAATCTAGACAATGAGTTAGTAGACATGGGTGTAGAGGATTCCTTGCAATTGTGCATATCAAACTTCTTTAACAACTCATTGCGAGTATTTAGATTGACTTAGAAAAATGCCATTTCTTAATTGTTTAACTTGGAGACCAAGAAAGAAATTCAATTCTCCCATCATAGACATTTCAAATTCACTTTGCATTTCTTTAACAAACTTATTACACAAGGCATTATTTGTAGAACCGAAAATGATATCATCCACATACACCTGCACCGGAATAATGTCAGTTCAGATTTCTTAATGAATAGAGTTTTATCAACTTCACCTCGCTTGTACCCTTGATCAATTAAGAAGTTACTTAACCTCTCATACCATTGTCTAGGTGCTTGCTTTAAACCATAAAGGGCCTTTTTCAATATGTAGACATGGTCGGGATGCTTGTGATTTTCAAACCAAGGAGGTTGAGAAACATACACTTCTTCATTGATGAGTCCATTAAGAAAGGCACTCTTGACATCCATCTGTAGTAATCTGAAACCACTTAAACAAGCATAAGCTAATAATAATCGACGAGCTTCAAGTCTAGCTACAGGTGCAAAGGTTTCATCAAAATCAATACCCTCCTGTTGGTTATACCCTTTGGCTACCAATCTAGCTTTATTTCTAGTGATAATGTCGTGTTCATCTAGTTTGTTTTTGAATACCCACTTAGTACTAATTACATTGATATCTTTGATTTTAGGAACTAATTCCCACACGTTATTCCTTTCAAATTGATTAAGCTCATCATGCATGGCACTAACCCAGTATTCATCATTTAATGCTTCTTTAACAGTTTTAGGTTCTATTTGTGAAATGAATTCCATATGATTGCAGAATTGATTAAGAGAATGTCTAGTAGATACTCCCTTATTGATTTGCCAGATGACATTGTCTAGAGAGAGATCTCTTGGGACAATCCACTCTTTGGGAAGCTCTTCCAGGGCATCTTCTTCCTGATCTTCGATTATTATTGGTGGATCAGCTTTTGCAGGATCAACAGATTGATCACCTTCTTCGACAATATGCTTGCTCTGAGCTCTTGGGAAGTTTCAAGCTGATAAGAATTATCAGTTAAATCTTCTTCATTTGCAGTACCTGTTGTTCTATTACGCAACACTCGAGGAGACTCATTAAAAACAACATGTACTTGATTCTTCAACGAGACTTCGAGTCTTAAATTGTAGATTCTATATGCATGACCATTAGTTGAATAACCAAGAAAGATTCCTTTGTCAGATTTCTCATCAAACTTGCCAATATTTTCTTTCCCATTGTTTAAAACAAAACATGTACATCCAAAAACCCTGAAATAGTTTATGTTGGGTTTTCTTCCTTTATACAGTTCATATGGGATTTTCTTAAGCATGGGTCTAATCAAGACTCTATTCAAAACATGACAAGCAGTGTTTACTGCATCTGCCCAAAAGTATTTAGGTAAAGAATTTTCACACAACATTGTTCTAGCAAGTTCCACAATGGATCTGGTCTTTCTTTCCACAACACCGTTCTGTTGAGGAGTTCTTGGAGCAGAAAAATTGTGTTTTATGCCAAACTTTTCAGAAAAAGATTCAAATTTTTCATTTACAAATTCTCCACCATTGTCACTTTGAATAGATGTAATGAAATACCCTTTTTCATTATGCAAAACCTTGGCAAGCTTTTTGAAAGATTTGTAAGAATCAGATTTGGCTTTAAGAAAAATAGTCCAGGTAAATTTGGAAAAGTCATCAACAATTACCATGATATAAAGATTACTACCTAGGCTTTTATTCCTTGAAGGACCAACCAAATCCATGTGAAGCAGTTCCAAAGGTCTGGAAGTTGAAACAATGTTTTTGTTTGAAAAGGATTTTCTAGTTTGTTTGCTTTTCAAACAAGCTTCACAGATTTTGTCTTTCAAGATTCGAAGCTTAGGTAGCCCAGAAACTAACTCTTTAGAAATCAGTTTGTCAAGATGGTTAAGATGTATATGAGCAAGCCTTCTATGCCACAACCAAGATTCTTCTTCTTTAGTAAGAAGACAACTTTGAGATGATATAGGCACTTTTCTGGTTTGAAGATTACTTTGTGACCAAGATCACATAACTGACTTATACTGATTAGATTGTGCTTGAGACCTTCAACAAGAAGAACATTGTGAATGGTTACTGATTCACCATCTCCAATATCTCCAGAACCTAGAATTCTTCCCTTGTTGTTGTCTCCATAAGTCACATGACCTCCATTCTTCAATCTTAGTTTCTGAAATTTTGAAATGTCACCTGTCATGTGCCTTGAGCATCCACTATCCAGGTACCAAAGGGACTCTTGTTGTTGTTCCTGAAAAATCAAACATCAAGTATTTGGTACCCTTACGTATTTTGGGTCCTTAGGAGTCAAATTTTCTGTTTAACATGTTTTGGAACCCATCTCTTCCTACCTTGCGGCACAAAATATTTTCTAGCATGACAAAATTTGATAGTATGTCCTTTCTTCATGCAGTAATGACAAGATGAGAAAGGGAATGTAGTTGTTTTTCTAAATGAAAAGAAGTTCAAATACTTTTTAGGTTTTACTCCAATCTTAGGTTTGTACCCGATTCCTGAATGTTCAAAAACACAATTTTGAGATCCAAGAAGTGCATCTAAATTCTCTTTACCTTGAGTAAACTTAGACAAAGTTTTAATCAAGTAATCAACCTTATCTTGCAGAATAATACACTTTTCACAATTCTTATTAGTAGCAACATTATCCGCAGATGAATAGATTATATCTAGATGTTCTAAATCTGTTTTGCTTTCTAATAGTTCTTTTTCCAGAACTTTAACTCTATTTTCTAACCAGTTATTTAAACCTTTCAACCGATTATTTGTATGAGATAAATTTCTGGCTTCACTATGCATTTCATTGAAAGCATTCAGTAATGTGTTGTAATTCATTTCATTCTCTGTGGGAGTTGAACTTACATGTGATGAAGAAGATTCACAACCAGCCATCAAACATAGGTTCACCTCTTCACCTTCGGATTCAGAACTGGAAGAAGAATCATTGTCTTGCCAAGCTATGTAGGCCTTTTTCCCTTTGTATTTAGACTCTTTCTTGTTCTGATTCTTGGTCTTTTCCGGACAATCACTCCTTATATGTCCCTGCTTACCACAAGAATAACAAGTAATAGTATTTTGAATAGATTCAGTCTTTTTATCAGTGTACCTTTTTACTTGGCCAGTTCTGTTCTTCCTTCTAAGAAATTTCCCAAATTTCTTAACTAATAAAGTCAGATTTTCAGATTCATCTTCTTCAGACTCACTGTTTTCTTCAATCGTCTTGAGAACAATGTTTCTACTTTTCTTTTCTGCATTCTCTTGTTCTTTAAACTGATTGATTTCCAACTCATGTTCCCTTAACTTACCAAAAAGTGAAGCAGTAGTCATTTCAGTCAAGTCTCTTGATTCTGATATAGCTGTCACCTTTGGTTGCCAAGTTCTGTCCAAACACTTCAAGATTTTGATGTTCAACTCTTCTTTGTCAAAAATCTTCCCTAGTCCAATTAGATGATTGACTATGTGCGTGAACCTTTTCTGTACATCTGCAATTGTTTCTCCTTGCTGCATTTTAAACAATTCATAGTCCCTAATTAACTCATGCTTTCTCGCCCTTTTCACATCAGAAGTACCTTCATGTGTGACCTCTAGAATTTCCCACATTTCTTTGGCAGAGGCACATTGAGACACCCTGAAAAACTCATCAAGATTTAAAGCAGAGGTAATAATATTTTTTGCAGTATAATCATATTGGACTCTCCTATTTTCTACATCAGTTAATTCAGCCCAATTTTTTTCAACTACTTTACCATCTACTGTATGAGTTGGTTTGTAAGGACCATTAACAATTGTTTCCCAAATGCCTCTATCAAGAGATTCAATAAAGATTTTCATTCTAACCTTCCGGAAAGAATAATCCACACCAGAAAAAGAGGAGGCCTGTTTATGGAGGCTCCTTCGAAAAATTCATCTTTCCCTCAGCCATTCTTGGACCGATTTCTTGAGTAACTTACAAGAACCAACTCTCGGTACCAATTGAAAGAATTAATGGTTGAGTTCAAGAGGGGGTGAATTGAACTTTATAAAACTTTTTCGCAAAACTTACTTTCTTTTGGAAGAATGATTTATCTTTATTCAATTCTTGCTAAAGTAGATTGATTATAAACACAACAAGTATATAGGCAGAAAATAAAAGAGATGAAAGAAGAAATTCAACACACAAATTTATACTGGTTCACTCTATACCAGAGCTACGTCCAGTTCTTGACAAATCTGCCAAGTTCAACTAATACCAAGTGAAATTTACAACCAGTAGATACTCACCAATCTACCCCAAGAACTATCTTACAAACCCACAAGATAGACTCTTGAAAACCACCCAGTAACCAAATCCAGTTACTGTAACAAGTGCAGATCAAATTCCAACCTGCACAAATACACTTTACAAAAGAGTATGAAAAGAAAAAACCTAGACTGCATCTCTATCAATCAAATTGTCCAGAACAGATTCTAACACAACACTTTCTCTCTTTGATTGACCACTATCTTGATCAAAGCACCTTATGATATTACAAAGTTCTTGAATGCAGAGAAAGTCACGGATATGAAAGCTTCACAGATTGATTTTCAGAATGTTTTCTCAAGTTGTATTTTTAAAAGATAGATCAAATCTGTATTTATAAAGTAAAACAGAGAAGCAGAACGTTTACTCAATCAAAAACTTATTCAAAGATGCAACTGATCGATCAAAAAGAAAATATAACAGGTTAGAATCGATTCTGATCGATTAGAACTGTATTATGATCGATTAGACCAAGTTATGATCGATCAGAATGAAACTATGATCGATCAGAAAGCATTTCAATCGATTAAAACGTCGATTCAATCGATTGATTTCATTTAAAACTTCATTCAATCGATTGATTCAAGTTTTTAATGGATTGAAACAGTTTTATGAAAAATGATAGCTCTCTGTTTCAATCGATTGAAAATCATTTTAACAGATTGAAATCCTGCAAATACTTAGTTAGAAAAATAGTCTTTCTGTTTCAATGGATTTTAAAAATATTTCAACAGATTGAAAATGTGAAACCTTGATATTGAAAAATTCATTAAGTGATTTTAACCTGTTGATTCTGCGATTCAATCAATTGAAAATTTCGACTATGTATGACCACTTATTCTGTTAAGTGATTTTAACAGATTGAAAATCATTTTCAACAGATTGAAAAACTTAGATTGTTCTTTTAATACTTAAATGTAAGTTTTTCATGTAGAAAAATGATTTCAATGAGATGCATCATATTAAGGCGCTTATCACAAAATATATTGGCCTATCAAGAGATTAAGTTCTATACTTAGCCTATTCATCTACACACCCACAAAATAAACTATATCTACAAAATATTATGTCTTCATCAAATCCACCAAGTGCTTCACTAGTGAGTTAGCAATTGTGCATGGGTCTCCGAAGAAACACAGTTCTCCGAGCTCTCCTCGGGATATTGTGGTTTGGGTCCTCATGAGTTCTCTCATAGCTATTCTCGGTCAATAGGTTATGCAACCCCTGAGTCCTATCAACGATATGTTCGGATAATCCCCACATCTGATGAGGACTGGACCTGGTCGGAACCAAGGGCAGACTCTGGATAATTGGTTGGCGTCCCATTGTTCCAACTCATCCTTCCACTCTGAGGATAGGCGTCGGTGGAGAGGGATTTTGGAGAAGCTCCTCAAAGGGTCGGGGAATATCCCTATGTGATTAGAGGCGTAGAAATGTGTGATGCCCCACACAAAAAGTAGTGAAGAGCAACAATGGAGTGTTTTTCCTTACTTCTGGCGGCAAAATTCCACTAAAAGCAAGGTGTCGGCAAGAATTGCAGGCAAGGGACTCTTCAAGTTCACGTCCCAGGCGAAGAAGGCGTCCATGACGGCTTGATCCACTGTGTCGACATGGAAGGGAAACAAGATTGTTCCAAATATGATCAAGGCCAGGGTTTTGTTAAAAGTGACCCATTCTGCCCTTTCAGCCAAAGTGGACAGATGGTCTTCTAACATTGAAACTTTCCAACCTTGGATGTTCCCTTTTTCAATCAGGGTAGTATGCCGGAATGGTAATCGGATGATGGCAGCAACTTGTGCTGCAGGAGTTTATGCCCCGTGGCGAATATGGACCCCGGCTGATTTGGGCCATTTCAACATAATCTCGTACTCCTCCAAGGTGGGCACCATATCGAACTGTGAAAATTCGAAGCAACGCAAACTAGAGTTCCAAAAACGAACTAGAACTCTGATAAAAATGGGATTGATACAGATTTTTAGCAGGTCGAGGATCCGTCCATAGGATTTTTCAAAGTCGGAGCGGACCTCTAGTGGCATTATTACGCAAAGGCGTTCCAACTTCTCAGTATGGTACTGGGGAATGTCTACCTTCTTTAATTGTCTACTAGTTCCCTCCATTTTCTAAAACCAAAATGCATGCTTTATGAATATGATGCTTATTGTAGGTATGAATGTGAGTGTTTATTTTCCTATTTATCATGTTTTATTTCTACATGATGTATGATATTTACGTATTTTATTTTGGAAAAAATAAACTACCTATATGAATGATTTATGAGTGTAATGTTTTATCAACAAGGTCCCATTTATTTTATTTTGATTTGGGTTTTTATTTGATTTTATTTTAGAGCCTATTATCTCTTCTGTCGGACTGCGTGGCTACTTAGCTTACAAAGAACCTCAAGCCAGGCTACCTAAAAGGAAGACTGTCCGAGATAAAAATGGCTTTATGCGAAAGAACAATGTTTAACGTCCCTTATCTCTTCTGTCGGACTGCCTGGCTACTTAGCTTACAAAGAACCTGAAATCAGGCTAGCTAAAAGGCAGACTGTCCGAGATAAGGGCGTCTATTGCAAAAATTATTTTTTGTGATTTTTCTGTCATTTGGTTATGCTATGCAATCAAATGTAACAAAAAAATGCACACACAATTCAATCATCCGCGAACTGGCGAGAAGTCGTTTTAATCACGAGGTAGGGTTTTCCTGCAGAAAAGTGCATTAGCGAAGGTGAGTTCTAACTGTTCTCACCAAGGCTAAGGCCCCCAAGGTGCCCCCATTATAGGGTCCCCACTCTCCAGCCTTCCGACCATGCTTAGCACTAAGGCCATAGTCAGTCTTTGTGCCAAAAGAGGAAGGTTATCACATTGAGTGGTGGTTTCCGATCACACTGGTGGGCTCAAGGCCATCACTACAGCGAACCGTACCTGCCACCCACTCCTTATGGATTTCTCACTTGCCCCCGGGTATAGAGGGAACTATTGTGTGCAAAGGTTTGTGTACAGTTTTTATTTCAAATAATTGTGTATAAACAAACAACAGTTATTAAAGCCAAGCATGTAAAACATGTTATAATACAAGGTAGGGTAAAAGCGTAATTTCTTAGTTTATTTATTAAGCTGACCCATCACCAAATGGGATCAACTCTCTAGGCTTCCCTAGTGGAGTCACCATTTGTCGCTGCCATCAAAAAGAGGCAGTCGGAGCGACGCGATGGTTCTGACTTTTTCATTTTTCCCGTTTTTATGGGTGATGTTACAACGCCTTTAGGTTGTCCGATAATCAGGCTGAACCTAAGGGCAAGGTTTTCGAAAAGGTGTTCTTAGGTCGTCCGATAACCAGGCTGACCTAAGAACTAATTTGAAAGGGTTCTTATGGAGTCGCCACCGATCATTTTACCGGAAACATTGAAAAAGGGGAGAAAAGGCGTTGGTTTTCGAAAACCAACTTTGGTCGTTAGAACCAGAGTTGGGTAAGAGAGTTAGTTACGTGTAAGAGAAGTGTTAGTTCCCTTACGACGCCCCTTTCGGGTACCCTATGATAGGTCAGCTTTTTTATAAATAAACTTTTGAAAAGACGCTTTTACCCTTTTATTTACGGAATTAAAATAACGACTACATGACCCTAATGTCTATTACGCAATTTATTCATAAAGATAAAGATAAAGATAGTAAAAGAGAGGGAGAGAATGAAGAAACCTCCCGGGCAAGCTTTTTGATTAATTCTCTTGAAAGTAGGGTGCGTTTTGGCAGCCCTTCGCTCTTTACAATGCCGAAAACTCTCTCAAAACGCTAAAAAAAGCTCTCTAAAACTCTCAGAAACTCCGGAAATGCTTCGGAGGGACTCTAGGAAGAGAATTTGAAGAAAGTGTAGAAGGGAAAGTGGAAGAACTGTGTGAAATGAGGGGGGAGTGCTCACTATTTATAGGGATTCGCGCCTGTCAGGTCGAGACGGCCGTCTCGTCTGACAAGGTCAAGACGATCGTCTCGTCTGACAAGGTCGAGACGACCATCTCGTCTGACAAGGTCGGGACGACAGTCTCAACTTGCAAAAGTGGCGAGACGGCCGTCTCGTTTGGCCAGACGGCAGTATCAAATTTTCCAGTGATGAGAGGGCCTTCTCGCCAAATGGGAGGGGGTCTCACCATTAGCAAGTTGCGAGACGGTGGTCTCGACTTGCATCAATGGTGAGACGGCGGTCCCAGAAAGCGAGATGGTGGTCTCGACCCCTGAAGGCGAAAATCGTTATTTTTATACAAAAAATCCTTCCTATCCTAATATGGGGCCTAATAGTCTCTCCTAGTGGCTTCTTAGGCTTCGTCCATCTTCGAATAGGAGATCTTCTGCTCTTATTTTGAGGTCGAACAAGATTTGGGGTCTACAATAATAAAAGAGCAAAATAAAACTCATTCATTCAGAAATAACCGAATTTAACAAAACGATTTTTGATAAAGTCATATCATTCATACCGCATCATCTTGTAAAGTGATAAAACCAAGAGAGAGGTGCACAAGGAAAGAAAGCATATGCATCATCTTAATAAAACCTCTCATACATGCACCCTTGCTAGGGGGCATTATATATCTCTAAGACAAAGGCGAAAGAGACCCAAGTGCGCTTGTAATCTTCCACAAGGAAGGGACAAGTGTGCTAAGGTATACGGTGACCTTCATTATACTTTTCAAATCCATGATGGGGAAAGAAAACTCATAATTTTTGGTGACTCATCCCTTGTTATCTATCAGCTCAAGGGTGAATGGGAAACCCAAAATTCCAAATTAATCCCATATCTAGAGTACATTTGCAATTTGACTTCGAGGCTAGAAAGTTTCACTTTCAAGTACATCCCTCAGGAAGACAATCAATTTGTAGACGCCCTCGCTACTTTATCATCCATGTTCTCTTTAGATCAAGAACATGAGATGCCAACCATCCAAATCAAGTTGCATGACAAACAAGCTTTTTGCATGACAGTGACTAGCGAGCAAGACACAAACCCTTGGTATCACTACATCAAGCGATACCTCACAAAGGGTGAATATCCCGAGGGAATCAATGATAATGACAAAAGGACCATCCGGAAGTGATTCGCAGGGTTTGCATTGATCGGAGAAACCCTTTATAAAAAGAATTTCGGCTCCACTTTATTAAGGTGTGTGGATCACAAGGAGGCTCAAATTCTGATAAGCGAGATTCACAAAGGAGCTTTCGGGACCCACGTGCCAGGGCATGTCATGGTAAAGAAGATCCTAAGGCCAGGATATTTCTGGTCCATAATGGAAGGCGACTGTCACCAATATGCTAAGCTATGCCACAAGTGCCAAATCTACACCGATAATGTTCACGTTTCGCCCGCACCTCTCAACATCTTGGCCACACCATGGCCATTTTCCATGTGGGGCATGGACGTCATCGGACCCATCGAGCCCAAAGCATCTAATGGTCACTGTTTTATCTTGGTGGCCATTGACTATTTTACTAAATGGGTAGAGGCGGCATCCTACGCACACGTGACTAGGAAAGTGGTAACCGTCTTCATCAAGAGAAATATTCTATGTCAACATGGTATCCCTCATCGATTCATTACTGATAATGGGACCAATCTGAATAACAAGATGATGGAGGAATAATGTCGAGATTTCAAGATTCAACATCACAATTCCTCTCCATATCGACCCAAAATGAACAGTGCGGTGGAAGAAGCTAACAAAAACATAAAAAAAATCATCCAAAAAATGGTGATAACATACAAGGATTGGCACGAAATGCTGCCCTTCGCCCTACACAGATATCAGACTTTTGTATGGACCTCCACTGGGGCCACTTCGTTCTCCCTTGTATACGGCATGGAGGTCGTATTGCCAGTGGAAGTCGAAATACCCTCCCTAAGAGTCTTTATGGAAGTAAAGCTGACTAAAGCAGAATGGGTCCAGAATCGGTACAACCAGCTTAATTTGATCGAAGTAAAATGGTTGGATGCCATATGTCATGGGAAGGCCTATCAAAAGAAGATCAAGAAGGCCTACAACAAGAAGATCAATCCCTGCACTTTTCAAGAAGGGGATTTAGTAATAAAGAAATAGTTTCCCGCCCAGAAGGAAAAACTTGGAAAATGGGCAGCAAACTACGAAGGACCCTTTGTGGTCAAGCGAACTTTCTCAGGAGGAGCCCTTATCCTAACATGGATGGAGTAGAGCTTCGACACGCGGTTAACTCAGATGCGATGAAGAAATATTATAGTTGAAGGCGCTGCTCATAACCTGTTAGGATGAAAACTCACAAAGAGCATTCTGGGAAAAATATAGGGTCCATATGCCTCGCTAGGACACGTTCTAGGAAAAATTTAGAGGCCCAAAAAAAAAAAAGAGAGTAATGATTACCTTAGTAAAAAACAACAAGACAACTAAGGTAGCGTCCTTCCCGAAGCGAGCAAGCTTTGCATAAGTCTTCACTCCGGGCTCGAGCATCTCAACTGAAGCGACTAGGAGAAACAGGGAGGCAGATGTTAGGGACATGATTGTTATAACTTATACAGTGTAGCCAACCTTGGCCAGCCATGCTTCTAAATCCCTTCGGAAACCCCTCTGTAAAAATAAACCATTTGTTTATATCAATAAAATTGTCTTTTAATTCTTTTCTCTTGACCAAATTATGAAAATGCCTCTGTATTAATGAAACATAAGCATGCGTAAAGAACCAATACAAGAAAGCATAAGAAAAGGAAAAAGACCCACTAAATCAAGAAAACCGAAACAAGGGTGGTCCAAACAAAAGATAAGACCAGAACAAGATTCGTAAAGGAATCTTTCAGCCCCCTGCAACCAGCGGAAGAACAGTCACTTTCTAAACACATTTCATAAAAAGAAAGATTACATTAGGGCATCCACACAAATTGTCGCATAATACGACTCTGTCAAAATCAAAAACAAAAAAATCTTTGTAGATAAATAACAAAAAACACATTCAAATAGGTAGACTAGGCTCCATGTTTGTGATTGGAAATGGAAAGCATCCGAAATAAAGTTCCCCCTAAGAAAACAGGAACAAGACGTCATCAAATAGGCAACTTGAAACAAAATAAAGCTCCCAAGCATTAACCACCATTCTCCCACCAAAGAAAGAAGGCAACACGCAAAGCATCCTCCTGCTCAGAGGCGTCACCAAAATCACCAAATCCCCAATGGATTCCCGCCTGCGTAAAAGGCATTCACCAAAAATCCCCGACAACTAAGAAAGTCGGATGGATATTACAAATGCCCGAAAAACAAAAGAATCCCCAGCACTCAACCAGCTGGAGGAAGACCAACGAATCTCCAGCAAACCGGAAGACTTCATCAGAAAAATCAAAAACAAATTATCAAGCAAAAAACACTCCCCGCAGAGACTACACATGAAAAAAATCAGTAAGTCGCACAAGTCTTACAAAGTGGACTTCCAAACCAGACAAGGGTTAGTACTCTCCAAACCAGATGAGGGTTAGTACTCGCCAAACCAGATGAGGGTGCACACTCATCCAGTCCTACAAAGTGGGCTGCAAGTTCTGCAAACCAGATGGGGGTTCGTACTCATCAGCCAAAGGGTCAGGTACTGCATCAAAGGAGCATCCCAAGGCTACAACAACCAGACGGGGGTTAGTACTCGCCAAACCAGATGAGGGTGCGTACTCATCGAGTCCTACAAAGTGGGTTGCAAGTTTTACAAACCAGATGGGGGTTCGCACTCATTAGCCAAAGGGTCAGCTACCGCATCAAAGGAGCATCCCAAGGCTACAACAATCAGACGGGGGTTCGTACTTGCCAAACTAGATGAGGGTGCGTACTCATCCAGTCCTACAAAGTGGGTTGCAAGTTCAACAACAACAAGATGGAGGTTCGTACTCGTCAAAACCAGATGGGGGTGTATACTCATCAAGCCTTATAAAAGGGGGCTTAAATCGAATTTTACAACCAAAGGGGTCAGCTACCGCATCAAAGGAGCATCCCGGAGGATCACATTCAGCGTCCAGAAGGTCGACTACCATGACAAGGGAAGCAACCGAAGGACAACCAAGCAAGAGGGTCAACTCTTTCACCCTCCAACCGATCTTTTGGCATATTGAGCCAACATTCAGTTAGTCAGGTGAAGGGGGGGCAACTATAGACCACAAATCTTGCCCCGCCTCAAAATAAAGAGCAGAGGACTTCTATTCGAAGATGGACAAGGCCTTAAAGGTCCCTAGGATTACTCACTAGGCTCCATATTAGAATAAGAAGGCTTTTTGTACACAAAAATAAGAAAATTCTACCCAGAAGACCAAGACCATCGTCTCGCTATTGGCCAAAGGTGAATCGCTGTCTCGTTTGGCGAGATCGCCGTCTCGCCATTTGCCAAAAGTGAGACTGTCATCTCGCCATTTGTCAAAAGCGAGATCGTCGTCTCGTTTGGCAAGACCGCCATCTCACCATTTGCCAAAAGCAAGACTGCTGTCTCGTTTGGTGAGACGACGGTCCCGAATATCGAGACGACGGTCCCGAATATCGAGACGGCAGTCCCAGTGTGAGAACTCCTTACCTAAATACTTTTGGGCAGATGTTGTAAACACTGCTTGTCATGTTTTGAATAGACCCATTCTTAAGAAAACCCCATATGAACTTTACAAAGGAAGAAAACCCAACATAAACTATTTCAGGGTTTTTGGATGTACATGTTTTGTTTTAAACAATGTGAAAGAAAATATTGGCAAGTTTGATGAAAAATCTGACAAAGGGATCTTTCTTGGCTATTCTTCTAACAGTCATGCATATAGAGTCTATAATTTAAGACTGAAATCTGTTGAAGAATCAGTACATGTTGTTTTTAATGACTCCCTTCAAGTGTTGCAGAGTAAAACAACAGGTACTACAGATGATGGCGAATTAGCTGATAATTCTTATCAGTTAAAACATTCCAGAGATATAGATCAGTATATTGTCGAAGAAGGTGATCAATCAATTGATCCTATAAAAACTGATCCACCAGAAAGAATTATTGGAGAACAGGAAGAAGATACCTTGGATGAGCTTCCTAAAGAATGGATTGTCCTAAGAGATCTTTCTCTAGACAATGTTATTGGGCAAATCAATAAGGGAGTATCCACTAGAAATTCTCTTAATCAATTCTGCAATCATATGGCATTCATTTCACAAATTGAATCTAAAACTGTTAAGGATGCATTAAATGATGAATATTGGGTTAGTGCCATGCATGATGAACTTAATCAGTTTGAAAGAAATAATGTGTGGGAATTAGTTCCTAAAACTAAAGAAATCAATATAATTGGTACTAAGTGGGTATTCAAAAACAAATTAGATGAACACGACATTATTACTAGAAATAAAGCTAGGTTGGTAGCCAAAGGATATAATCAACAGGAAGGAATCGATTTTGATGAAACCTTTGCACCCGTAACTAGACTTGAAGTTGTTAGACTGTTATTAGCTTATGCTTGTATTAGTGGTTTTAGATTACTTCAAATGGATGTCAAGAGTGCCTTTCTAAATGGACTCATTAATGAAGAAGTCTATGTTTCTCAGCCTCCTGGTTTTGAAAATCACAAACATCCTGACCATGTCTACAAGCTGAAAAAGGCTCTTTATGGATTAAAGCAGGCTCCTAGACAATGGTATGAAAGGCTAAGTAATTTCTTAATTGATCAAGGATACAAACGAGGTGAAGTTGACAAAACCTTATTCATTAAGAAATCTGGATCTGACATTATTCTGGTGCAGGTTTATGTTGATGATATCATTTTTGGTTCTACTAATAATGCCTTGTGTAATAAATTTGTTAAGGAAATGTAAAGTGAATTTGAGATGTCTATGATGGGAGAACTGGATTTCTTCCTTGGTCTCCAGGTTAAGCTATTAAGGAATTGTATTTTCTTAAATCAATCTAAATACTGTAATGAGTTGTTGAAGAAATTTGATATGCATAATTGCAAAGAATCCTCCACACCCATGTCTACTAACTACTGTCTAGATTTAGATGAAAAAGGGAAATCTATTGATCAAACTAAATATAGAGTTTTGATTGGATCTCTTCTATATCTGACTGCTAGTAGGCCTGACATTATGTTCAATGTTTGCCTTTGTGCTAGATTTCAGGAAAATCCAAAGGAATCTCACCTCACTGCTGCTAAAAGAATTCTCAAGTATCTTAAAGGAACCATTAATGTTGGACTATGGTATCCTGAAGGTGTCTCTCTTAAACTTGTTGGATTTTCTGATTCTGACTTTGCAAGATGTAGATTGGATAGGAAAAGTACCTATAGTACATGCCATTTACTAGGAAGCAGTCTCATATCATGGCACAGCAAAAAACAAGCATGTGTAGCTCTTTCAACTGCAGAAGCTGAATACATTGCAGCTGTGAGTTGTTGTGCTCAGAGTATCTACCTCAAACAACAATTGAAAGATTATGGGGTGTTTGTCAACACGGTACCTCTGGTTTATGATAATACTAGTGCAATTAATCTAACTAAGAATCCTATTCAACACTCTAGAACTAAGCATATTGAAATTAGACATCACTTTATTAGAGAACATGTATCTAGGGGTGATTGTGAAATTTTATTCATTGATACTAAGAAACAATTAGCTGACTTGTTCACTAAACCACTACCTAGAGATAGACTTAATATGCTTAGAACTGAATTAGGAATTTTGGATCTATCTAGTATTCTATAATTAATCCTTTATTATGGTTTTGTGTTTTTTAACAGGTTGATAATATGTTCAATCGATTAAGTTGTCTGAAAATTTTGCAATACTTGTCAAACTATGTGTTTTAATCGATTGAAATTGAGAAATAATCTGTTGATTTCCTGATTCTCAATCTCTATTCATGATTTATTGCTAGATTTTTTTTTTGAATTAATTGATTAAATCTTCGATTCAATCGATTTATTTTACTGTTGATAATCTGCGTCTATATCATTAATTGAAAATCAATTGATTTTATGGAAAATCAATTGGTTAATTTTTTCTAGGGCTAGTAGTGTATGCTTTGCTTCTAATTATTTACTACAGATTGAGTTAAGTGCCTTTGCAACTACAAACAACTTCAGCTACTCTCTTAAATGTAATGGTTATCCAATAAACGCTGAAAGAATGTGATTGGAAATAAGATGTGAAGAAATGTAGGTAATCGAGTGTTACAATACCCATTCTCTCTCTCTCTCTGTCTTTTCCATCTCTGACACAAAAGGAGCACAACTGAGGTAATTTACTAAAAGACAAGTTTGACTATTCAAAGTAGATGAAGGGTCCGATTTCTCCCATTCCTTTTAGTATGCAATAGTTGATTCGAAAATATTGTACTCTCTCTTGGAAAAATATTCTCTTTTTTCTGTATTCGGTTCATCTCTCAAACATCATGTTCAAGCGCACCAAATCTGGAAGGAGGAAGTTCAGCAGAGGAGAATCCTCAACTGCTGTCCAAAAAACAACAGGAGGAGGGCGCATTGAAACCTGGTTCAATGGGAATCAAGAGAAGATGGGGTTATTCATTCACGAGATGAGCAGAAAATAGATTAATATTCCTAAGGTTATGAAATTCTCGTGGTTGGATGCTGAAGGGGTCAAAGGGGTTCGAAAGCTGCTGCAACACTAGAAACTTCAGAAGTTCCTAGAGCTCAATGGTAGAATCTATCCTGACCTTATCAAAGTTTTCTTTACTAACCTGTCATTTGAAGGTTCTACACTCAAAACTCAAGTTAAAGGAGTGGAAATTGAGATTACTCCCACTGTCTGGAAAAATGTTGTTGGAAGAATTCAACAAAGTCCAATATTTTCGTTCTTATTGAAGAAATAAGCGTGACTCTATGAGTTCCTTCAACACTGGAAAGCTTAACCTTGAAGAAAGAATACTTGCATTCATAGTGGCCTGGCAGCTTACTCCCAGGGGGAGCAATCATGCAGTACTGAATGAAGGTGACTTGGTACTGATGTATTGTATCCACCACAGAATCAGAGTAAACTGGGTATTTGTTATCAAGGACCATATGATCAAAGCAAAAAGGCTAAGTGATTTTAGGTATCCCTATGCTATCTTAATTTCTAAATTTCTAACTCATTTTAGTGTTGACTTAGAAGGAGAACTGTCTGAAATTGTTCGCCCCACAAATGAGATTAACAACTCCATCCTTCATAAAATGGGATTCATTAAGATTAATGGTGATTGGATTTCAAAAGAAGAAGATGGGAGGGAATAAGAAGAAGAAGAGGAAGACGATGAGAATACTGGTGATCCAAGTGCTATTGAAGCAAGACAAACAGACCCTATGGAAGATGTTATGGCTCAGCAGTCTCCATTGGAAATGATTCCTTATGTGGCACCATCTGACCGTGGCACACCTCTTTCACATTTTGAAAGGACTATGCTGCATCAAATTAATGAAATTCAAACAAATCAAAGGAGGCACATGGAGATGACATATGCTATGCAAGCTCGCCAGCATTGGCTTTATGAAGACTCCATTGCCAGATTTCAGCACGTTGATAATCAACTGCAGGATATCTTCAACAGAATTGGAGACCTCCAATTCAATCAGGGTCCCTAGGATGGTGATGAGTGAAATTTCTTTTTAAATGCTTTCTTTCACTTGTGTTTTTTTTTTGTTTTAATTTTGGGTACCTGAATGGTACTTATGGCTTGTAATTGAACACTTTTTGATGAAGTCAAATAGGGGGAGAAGTATTCGCTTTATGCTGACACTACACACACCACAAAATCATATGTCTCTGTTATTGTTTCTTTTATGCAGGTGCAGTGGTTATTTGTCTCCATCAAATAGGGGGAGACTGAAAAACTTGTTGGATTTGATGAAGACATATAGAGTTTATAAAGTTTATTTTGTGGGTGTGTAGGTAGATAGGTTATAGGTTTAGAATTTAATCTCTTGATAATTTCAGTAGATATTGTGATAAGAGCCTATAAATGTTGCATTTCATAGAATTTATCTTACTGCATGAAAAACCAATCTTTAAGCCTTGAAAGAACAAATTGAGTTTTTCAATATGTTAAAAAGCAGTTTTAATCTGTTAAAATCACTTATAATAGGAAATGTATATATACAGCCAAAATTTTAATTGATTGAATCGTAGAATCAACAGGTTAAAATGTTCTTGATGGTTTTTCCATATTAAGGGTTTTGCAGTATTAATCTGTTGAATTGAGAAATCAATAGATTAAAATGTTCTAGCCATTTTTCATTTCAAAAGTATCTCAGATTTTTAATCTGTTGAAATCAAGTTCAATCTGTTGAAACAGAGAGATGTCATTTGCTATCTTAAAGTATCTCAGATTTTTAATCGTTTGAAATCAAGTTCAATCTGTTGAAACAGAGAGATATCATTTTTCATTCTTAAGTATCTTAGAATTTCAATCTGTTGAAATATATTTTAATCTGTTGAAACAGAGAGCTACCATTTTCCTTATAATAGTTTCAATCCATTAAAAGCTTGAATTAACCGATTGAATGAGTTTTAAATGAAATCAATCGATTGAAACATCATTTTAAATCGATTGAAACTATCAGTTTCTCTCTTTTACTCTATAAATACAGTTTTGATTTCTCTTTCAAATACATAATTTGGAAAACAATTGAAAGCAATCTTGGAGCTCTCATATTCTTGTTTTTATCTGAGCATTCATAAACATTTCATATCATAAGGCGTTTTCATCAAGATTGTTGGAAGATCTTCAAGAGAGAAAGTTCTGAGTCAGAAAAATTGCTTCTGGACTTCTATATTGAAAAATCTGCAGTCCAGGTTTATTCTTTTCATATACTTGTACGAATTCTAATTGTGTAGATTGGGTTTGAATCTGCACTAGTTACAGTAACTGGGTTTGGTTGCTGGGTGGTTTTTCAAGAGTCTATCTTGTGGTGTTGTAAGGTAGTTCTTGGGGTAGATTGGTGTATATCTACTGGTTTGTATTTTCACTTGGTATTAGTGGAACTTGGCAGATTTGTCAAGAACTGGATGTAGCTCTTGGGAAGAGTAAACCAGTATAAACTCTTGTGTTGTATTTCTGCTTTTATCTCTTTTCATTTCTGGTTTATATTCTTGCTTTGTTTAAAACCAAATCTGCCTAATAAAAGATTGGATAGAGATTAATCATTCTTCCACAAAGAAAGATTATTTTTCGAAAAAGATTTCTAAAGTTCAATTCACCCCCCTCTTGAACTCAACCATTAATTCTTACAATTGGAATCAAGAGCTGGTTCTTGTAAGTTACTCAAGAATTCGGTCCAAGAAAGGTTTAAATGGCTGAGGGAAAGATGAATTCTTACCTGACTCTGGTTATAATGGCCAAATTTGATTTTTCAAAAAACTAATGCCTTTTTACCTTTTACAGTGTTTAAGGTTAAAACACTAGTGGTGACTCCATAGAACCATTTTTGAAAACTTCATTCTTAAGATCAGTTCGGTTATCGGACATCCTAAGAATGTCGACCATCTTTACATAAAACTCAAGTCAAACAAAATCATCGTGTCGCTTCGACCCTTTTGACGATGGCGACAATACCATTTAGTGATGGACTAGTTTAATAAATAAAAACTTGAAATTATGCTTTTACCCTTCCTTTCTTTTATAACATGCTTTATTCCATGGATTTAATAGCTGTCGTATGTTTACTTTTCGCAATTGTTTGAAATAACAAATTGTACACAAACCCTTGCACACAACACTCCCTCTATACCTGGGGGCAAGAGTGAATACACATAGGGAGTGGGTGGCAGGTACGAACGACTGTGGTAATGGCCTTAGTGCCAATAGGTCATTGTCGGAAACCACCACTCAAGGTGATAACCTTCTTCTCTTGGTCTAAGAACGTTGACAAGGCCTTTTTGCCATGCATGGTTTAAAGACTGAGAGATTGAAGGGTCCCTATAGTGGGGGCACCTTGGGGACCTAGACCTTGATGAGGACAGTTAAAACCTACCTTTGCCAATGCACTTTTCTGCAGGAAAACTCTACCTCGTAATCAAATAACGTCACTCTGTTCGTGGATGAGCGAATTGTTTGTGCATTTGTTTGTTTCATTTGTTTGTTGCATAGCATAATCATACAATAGTAAAATAAAAATAAAAAACCAAATAAAAATCTCAAAAAGTTTTTCATAATAAACAACCTTATCTCGGACAGTCTACATTTTAGCTAGCCTGATTTCAGGTTCTTTGTAAGCTAAGTAGTCACGTGGATCGACGAGAAGATATAAGGGGATATAAAACCAACTTTTCATAATAAACCAACTTTATCTAGGACATTCTACATTTTAGCTAGCCTGGTTTCAGGTTCTTTGTAAACGAAGTAGCCACGTTGACCTACAAAAGAGATAAGGGGCTATAAAACTAAATTTTTACAATAAACAAACTTTATTTATAAATATTCATTTAAAAATAATAAAGCTCAATAAGATGATGTTTGACAAAGTCAATGTTAGAATCGCGCAATGGAATGATCGCGTGGTCGGACAAAAACCAAGAGGGGGTGAATTGGTTTCTTAATAAAAATTAGGTTTTCAAAATTTTCCCCAAATTTTACTGATTAAAAAATGTGTAAATGTAAATAGAGAAAGGATAGAAATCTTACACAGGAGATTTATACTGGTTCGGATCAAAAGATCCTACGTCCAGTTGCTAATCACTCAACGAGAGGATTAACACTGTCACTATAAACAAATTGTTACAAAAAGATTACAATTGAGAAGATAAAGATACGAAAACACCTCTCTTGAAATCCACAAGAGATGATGAACAGCTTTCCCTAGAGACGGCACAACACACAATCCACTAAGAACTCCACTTAGTGATTCTTATCGCTTCTAGCCCACACCAGGTTCCAAAAGCCCCCTTTCCTTGCAACAAACAGTTCTCTGGCACTCACAACACTTAACTTTTGTATGGAAAAGGTTGTTCATTCTTTCTGAGTGCCAAAGAAGAGTTTAAGTAGGGAAATTAGGGTTTAGAAATTGGGGATTTCGAAACTAGGGTTCTTGGTAATTGGATTTTCGAAAATAGGGTTGATTTGAAATTTAAAAACAAAAACAGACTGAAATAATCGATTAAATGGAGTTATAATCGATTAAAACAGAGCCAAAAACAACAGAACCCAAAACCTCTCTATTTTAATCGATTATTAGACGTTTTAATCGATTATCAGACGTAATAATCGATTATTTTGAATTTTAATCGATTAAAGCAGTGAGTTTATACAGAAAATGGTTTTCTCACTGTTTTAATCGATTATTTCCCTATATAATCGATTAAAGCCGAGCCTGGATGATATATTTGGGATTTTTGAAGCTTCTAAGTTGCAGACTATGTACCGGCTATCTCAAACTCTAAAATTACAGACTCAATCTAATTAAAACAGAGTTATTACACTACAAAACAAGTCTTCAATACTCTAAGTCTTTGAGTTCTTGCATCATCATCAAAATCATCAATCTTCATGTTCATCAAGTGCAACATCAAGTCCTTGAATGTTCAACAGTCAAGTCATACATACCCTCATCATCTTAAGAGTGGTAAAACCAAAGAGATAAAATAAATTCATGAGAAAGGAATGCATTTGCATCATTCTAATAAAATATCTCAAACATAAATTCATTCATTACTAGGATAGGTTAGATATCCTTAAGACAAAGGTGAAAGAGACCCCAAGCACATTTGTAACCATCCGCAAGGAAGGGACAAAGTGCTAAGCTGTGGTAACCTTCGTAATACTTGTCAATTTCATGACGGGGAAGAAACCATTACACCAAAGTGGGTATGGTTCCCCGCAAAGCGTAAGCTAGCCATTGTCTTAAGACATATCTATCTTATCCTAATTATTTATTTCAAAAAACGAAATAAGGGAATGGGACCCCGTTCATAGGAATAACATCAAATCCATAAACATCTATATAAGAAGTTTCCTTTTTCTTCAAAAACCAAGCAAATATATATATATATATATATATATATATATATATATATATATATATATATATATATATACAAAAAATCTCAAACACTATCATGCATCATGTTAGAAAATAAAACATGATAATGTTTAGAAAAAATAAAGACCTGCATGCATTGCCTAAACATCACACTCATAACATGCATTTTTTTTTGGGATCCAACAATAGACAGTTGGAAAAGTGGATATTCCTCGGTATCGTGTCGAGAGGTTGGAATAGTTATACGTGTTAATGTCATTGGAGGTTCGTTCTAATTTCGAGAGATCTTATGAACAGATCCTCGACCTCTTGAGAATCTGCGTTGACCACGTATTTGTCAGAGTCTTGATCCACTTTTGGAGCTACAGACTACATTGCTTTGAGTTCCCTGAATTTGACTTGGTTCCGACCTTGGAAGAATATGAGCTTATGATCTGATGGCCCAAGTCAGTTGTGGTCTACATTAGCCAGGGAGCTTATATCTCGATGAACAAGGTTGCCAACCTTATCTGATTTCCATTTCAACAGTTTGCCCTAATGGGAAAAGGGAATGTCCAAGGGTGGAATATCTCACTGCTAGAAGACCATTTATCCTCTATGGCTGATAAAGGAGATTGATCTGCATTCAACAAGACTCTAGCACTAATTGTGTTTGGGACCTTTTTGTTCCCTGTAGACCCCAAATCTTGCTCGACCTCAAAATAAAGAGCAGAAGACTTCCGTTTGAAGATGGGAAAGGCCTAAAAGGTCCCTAGAATTGATCAATAGGCCCCATATTAGAATAGGAAGGTTTTTTGTACACGAAAAATAAGAAATTTCACCTAAAGGGCCGAGACCGCTGTCTCGTTTAGTGAGACCACCGTCTCATCATTGGCTAAGGGCGAGACCGCTGTGTCGTTTGGTGAGATCGTCGTCTCGCCACTTGCCAAATGCGAGACCGCCGTCCCGTTTGGCGAAACGGCAGTCCCGACCTTGTCAGGCGAGACGGCGGTCCCAACCTGACAGGTGCAAATTGCTATAAAAGGGGGGACTTTCTCACTCTTTTCACACAATTCTACCACTTTCCCTTCTGTACTTGTTTCGAGGGGGCCTGACCTTGGTGAGGAAATTTAGAACTACCTTGAATATGCACTCTTCTGCAGGATACCCCTACTTCGTGATTAAAACATTGTCCTACTTGTTCGCAGATGAGTGAATTGTGTTTGCATTCGTTTGTTGCATTTGATTGTTGCATAGCATAATCATACAACAGATAAAAAAGAAAATCTCAAAAAATCTTTTCACAATAAACACCCTTATCTCATACAGTCTACCTCTTAGCTAGCCTAGTTTCAGGTTCTTTGTAAGCTAAGTAGCCACACAATTTGACAGTAGAGATAAGGGATGCTAAAATTATTCTTTTGTAATAAACCATTTTTATCTTGAACAGTCTGCCTTTTAGCTAGCCTGGTTTCAAGTGCTTTGTAAGCTAAGTAGCCACGCAGTCCGATAGAAGAGATAAAAGGTTATAAAAATCAAATAAAAACCAAATAAATCCAATAAATCAAAAAATGGACCTTGTTCATAAACATTAAACTCATAAACATCCATATAGATAGTTTATCTTTCTTTGAAAAAATACAAAAAACCAAACACTATCATGCATCATGTAGAAAATAAAACATGATAATGTTTAGGAAAAATAAACACTTACATGCATTCCTGCATTAACATCATATTCATATCATGCACTTTTGTTTTTTAGAAAATGGAGGGGGCTAGTAGATAGTTGAAGAAAGTGGATATTCCCTGATACCATGTGGAGAAAATAGAACGGCTCTGCACATTGATGCCACCAGAGGTCCGCTCTAACTTTGAATAATCCTATGGAAGGATTCTCGACTTACTAAAGATCTGTGTCGACCACATTTTCATCAGGATTTTGGTTCATTTTTGGAACTCTAGTCTGCATTGCTTCGAGTTTTCGCAGTTTGATATGGTGCCCGCTTTGGAGAAGTATGAGATTATGTTGAGATGGCCCAAGTCATTCGGGGCCCATATTCGCCACGAAGCGTATATTCCTGCAGCCAAGGTTGCTGCCATCATTTGATTGCCATCTCAGCAGATTGACCTGATAGCTAAAGGGAATATCTAGGGTTGGAAAGTCACAATGTTAGAAGACCATCTGACGTCTTTGGCTGAAAGGGCAGACTGGTTCGCTTTTAAAAAAACCTTGGCTCTAATCGTGTTTGGGACTATGTTGTTTCCCTTTCACCTCGACATAGTGGATCAAGCCATCATGGACACCTTCTTCGCCTGGGACGTGCATTCAAAGAGTCCATTGCCTGCACTTCTTGCCGACACCTTGCTTTTGGTCGAATTTTGTCACCAAAAAGCAAGGGAGAACACTCAGATGTTGCTCTTCACTATTATTCATGTGGGGTATCACGCATTTCTATGCCTCTAGTCACATGGGGATGTTCCGTGACCCTTTGAAGAGCTTCTCGAAAATCCCTCTCCATTGACGTCTAACCATGGAATGGAAGGTCAAGTTGGAACGATGGGATGCCAGCCGCTTATCCTGGGCATGTCCTTGGTTTCTACTTGGCCCAATACTCATCAGATGTGGAGATTATCCGAGCGTACCATTAGTAGGTCTCAGAGGTTGCATAGCCTATTCTCCAAAAGTGGCTATGAGACAACTTATGAGAACCCAAACCTCATTATCATGGGAAGAACTTGGAGGACTGTGTTTCTTCGGAGACCCATGCACTTTTGTAAACTCACTTGTTGTGCAAAGAACATGGGAGAAACTAGTCTTCATGGAAGATAGAGAGCTAGGCAAAGCTCGAGTAGTTGTCTCCAGTGACTATGAGGAGTGGAGGAGAAACAAAGGGATGTCACAACCATCCGCCCCACCTACTGCGCCTTCAGCCACTGGAGAGCTCCAAAGCCAAGTCGATGCCTTGACTCAGAGGATGGAAATCATGGGAGCCCAGATGAGGGCCCTTGAAGATAAAATGTAAGAATTTATCCTCACTATAGATGGTCTACAAAGGCAGTGCAAGAAGAAAGATCAAGAGATAGTGCGCCTCAAGGACCAATGCGTTGATTCCAATGAGCAGGTTATCCGAGCATCCATAGTTGCCAGATTAAACTCGGATAATCAACTTCAAGAAATAACTGCCAAATCAGCACACCTTGAGGCCGAATGTGCAAAACAGGCTCAGACAATCAAGGGAATACTACAAGATCTCCCAAGGACTTGGTCTGAGATATGTCAAGGATGGGAGACTACCCAGAGACTTAATAGAAACTTTACTGAGTTGCGCTGCAAAGAAAGAGACGGGTTAACTCAGTATGGCCAAGTGCTACAAGAAAGAGACCGAGCCCTTAAGAGACTCGACAATTTACAAGCCTTGGTTGTCCATCAAGAGGCAAAGATCAAAGAGGCTCAGAAGTATAGCCAAGATATGAGCCAGGCGGTCCACTAGTAGACCGAAGCACTCGCTCATCATGTATGGGAAGCCGAAGAAGAATTATATAGAAATCAGAACCCACCTGTGGGATTCTTTAGGCTTTTCTGTTTTTGTCAAAAAGTGATTCGTAGCATGGTGTATGGGGAATGTACACTTTCTATAAATAAATAAAATTTCCTTTTATTCAACAATTGTCTACTTGCATGCATTTCATTCATTTGCATACTTGATTATCCCTCCTTCACTTTTTATAAATAAGATAATAAAAAGGAAGGATTACTGATATGTCTTCCACAATCAGAAGGATGGAGAGAAAACCGTTCGTAATCAAGCTCTCCCCAACGGTTGATTCACCCCAAGAGGACAATAAGCCTCGGCTGTTGGTTATCAAAGTCAATAAGGAAGAGGGGGCAAGGACACCTTTGCGATTATTTGTACCTTGTTCTTTCCCTTATGACTCAAATAAATTTGTATCGTGGAGATACAGGGAATCTTCACCAATAAAGGAGGACATCTCCAACATAGCCGGCATTGGGGGCATGACAAGAAGCGGAAGAATATACTCCCCCAAGGAGTCACAAGAAGATGCCTCCAAGAATAAAGGAAAATATAAGCAGACAGAAGAAAAGGAATGTCGCTGCCGTCCGTTCTGACGTCCTGGGACATCTCGAACGTTAATGCGAGCGGTCGCGAAAAGATTGTTGAGACTCGCATTTTTTGTTAAAAATATGTTCATTGCTTCCGAGGCGCTTAACGCTGAACTATCCTCTAATAGAAGCAAAGTTTTCGAAAAGGGTTCTTTTGGAGTCGCCACCAATGTTTTAACCATAAACATTGGAAAAGGAGAAAAAGGCATTGATTTTAATAAAAACCAAACTTGGCCATTATAACCAGAGTCGGGTAAGGGAGTTAGTTACGTGTGGGGAAGGTATTAGCACCCCACAACGCCCCTTTCGGGTTCCCTATGACGGATTAATTCATTTAAGTAAAGATTACAAGAGATTACGCTATTACCCTATTTTATTCGTACAGTATTTAAATATGGCTATCTACATGGTTTTATCTACATTGCATACGAAAGCGATAAATAAAGCAATAAAAGGGAAGAGAATTGAGAAAAACCTCCGAAGCAAGCTTTATATTATAAGTCTTTTTTACAGAGGACGCTTTGCGGCAATCCTTCACTCTACAACTCTCCTCTCGAATAAACTCGACTCGACTAAAATTTTCTAGAAGAATCGAATGCCAGAATACAAATTCCTTAACTGATTGTTACCTATTAAAGGCAATCAGAGAGATCATTCGAAGGAGGGAGAGAAGAAGACAAGTCTTGGAGTTGTCTGGGGTGTGGAGAATGACAAAATGAGGCTCCTATTTATAGATTTCGCAGCCTGGACATCTGGGACGGCCGTCTGGGTTGGGACGGCCATCCCAACTGCACATTTTACACTGAGTCAATCTGGGACGGCCTGTTGGGTTTGGGACGGCCGTCCCAACTGCGTTTTGGGGTTTGGGACGTGCGTCCCAAAGGTGAGACGTGCGTCTCACTTGGTTTTTGGTGTTTGGGATGGCTATCCCAGTTTGGGACGGCTGTCCCAACCTGTCTTGGCCAGTTTATGCGTTCTGGGACCCCCGGGAAGCTTTCCTTTCCTTTTTTGGACATCGTTTGATGCTGATGTGTGTTCGTTGAAGCTTTATCTTCATATAGGAAGTCTTCTTGGCCTTCATTAAGATGCCGGGCGAGCTTTTTCTTCGTGTAGGAAGTCTCTTTAGTCTTTATTGTGTGGATGGGTGAACTCCGTCTTGTTGCGGGAGGTCTTTCTCGGTTTTTTCTTTGATATGAAGCCGGGTGAACTGTATGAAGTTTCCCTAGCTTTTATTTTGAGAGGCCGGGCAAAATTAGGGGTCTGCAGCTGCCCCCGCTTCACCTGCCTAGCTAATTTGTCGGCTTGATATGCCGACAAAATTAGTTGGTAGGGGAAGGAGTTAACCCTTTTGCCCGGTCATCCTTCGGATGCTACTCCTTGCTGATCCTCCGGATGATAATTATTTTGATAGGTACCAACCCCTATCTGGTTTGAGCCTCCTTTTATAAGGCTCTGGTGAGTATTTACCCTCACCAGGTATAAGTCTGTATTTTACTAGACTTTAGTGAGTACCTACCCCCACTAGGTATTAACCTTGTTCTGCAAGGTTTTGGTGAGTACCTACCCTCACCCGGTATGAGTTTGCATTTTGCTAAACTCTTGTGGGTACTTACTTCCGAGGTGCTCAACACTGAACTATCCTCTAATAGAAGTAAGGTCTTTGCGACCCATTTTTGAAATGCTTAGGTGAGTATTTTTACTCCACCTAATGCATTCTGCTAAGTTTTGATGAGTACCTACCCTCATCTAGTATAAAACCTTATTTTTAAGGTTCTGGTGGGTACCTACCCCCACCCGGTACGAATCTGCATTTTTGCTAGATTCTGATGAGTACTTACCCTCATCCGGTACAAACCTTATTTTTAAGGTTTTGGTGGGTACCTACCCCCACCGGTACGAATCCGCATTTTTGCTAGATTCGATGAGTACTTACCCTCATCCGGTCCGAACCCAGTTCCGCAAGGTTACGATGGGTACCTACTCCCACCAGTGCGAATCTCGTTACGCAAGATTCGATGGGTACCTACCCCCACCGGTCCGAACCCCGTTCTACAAGGTTACGATGGGTACCTACCCCCACCCGGTCCGAACCCCATTACGCAAGGCTCGATGGGTACCTACCCCCACCGGTCCGAACCCCGTTCTGCAAGGCTCGATGGGTACCTACCCCCACCTGGTCCAAATCTCGTTACGCAAGATTCGATGGGTACCAACCCCCACCTGGTCCAAACCCGGTTACGCAAGGCTCGATGGGTACCTACCCCCACCAGTCGGAACCCCGTTACGCAAGGCTCCGATGGGTACCTACCCCCACTGGTCAGAATCTCGTTACGCAAGATTCGATGGGTACCTACCCCCACCGGTGCGAACCCCGTTACTGCAAGGCTCGATGGGTACCTACCCCCACCGGTCCAGAACCCAGTTACGCAAGGCTACGATGGGTACCTACCCCCACTGGGTCCAGAACCCCGTTACTGCAAGGCTACGATGGGTACCCACCCCCACCCGGTCCGAACCCCGTTCTGGAAGGTTCTCAGGATGCACTTCTTAGTAGTTAATCCTGTGGTTATGTGTTGGCGGCTTACTGTTTCTGTTCATGCGCCTATTCCGTGGGGAATATTTGATTTGACTTTTTGACTTTTCTGTTAGTCATCCGGTTTTTGGCGGGGATTCTTTGTTTTTGGCTTTTTCTTTTAGCCATCCGGTCTTGACCGGGGATTCTTGATTTTTGGCTTTTCTGTTTAGCTATCCGGCTTTGCCAGGGATTTCTAATTTTTGGCTTTTCTGTTTAGCCATCCGGCTTTGCCGAGGATTTCTGATTTTTGGCTTTTCTGTTTAGCCATCTGGCTTTGTCGGGGATTCTTGTTAGTTGCCTCTTTTTAGGCGGGAATCCTCTAGGGATTTTGAGTTCTCTTCTTGATTGTGCCTCTTGATTAGGCGAAGATTCATTTGGGTATTTTGTTGTGCCTCTTGATTAGGCGAATGCTTCAATAGTGGTGAATACTTTGAGGGTTTGGATTTGCCTCTTGCATAGGTTGATTTCCCATTTCTTGGGGATATTAGTTTTTTGCTTGCTTTTGTGCTTTACTATGGATATCCGTCTTTGGGCGTTATGAGCGATTAACTCCCTGTGGATATAATTTTGTAGTTTGCCTTTGTCGTAGGCTCACTGGGGTAGTTTTCTTGTTGATGATCCATTGGGGAATTAATTTCATTCCGGAGATCTGTCTTGAATTGTCCCTCTAGGGAGAAATGGAGTTTTTCGACTCCTTATTGGCTGCTGTTGTTTGAGCTGGTTTTGCCTAAGCTCTTATTTTGCTGGAGAATGGGTTCTTACCCTTTTCTCGCGATTTCTCTCTTTTTTTGCGATTTTTGATTTTTGTTTTTGGATGCGTGTGTCTTTTTTCTTTTGTGCACACAGGCTTTTTATCTTCTGCTGGGGATGAAGAGATTTTCTTTTCTTCTCTTTCCTTTTTATTGGCCCTAGGGAATTTGTTGGCTTCCTGAGGGTATGATGGAGTTCTGGCTCCTGGCTTTGTGAGGCCCTTATTTGATCTAGAAGATGGAAATTTTTTGTTTTTTCCTTTTTGTGGATATTTTCTTGATATGCTCTGTTTAGAGACATTTATTTGGCCTTTTTTCTGTAGTGGCCTCTGTTAGGGGATGAAAATTTTTTCCTTCTTTTCCTTCTGTTGCCCCCGGTGATGTGGAGGATTTGACTCCGTATTTTCTTTGATGGACTCTTATGTAGTCCTTATTCTCCTTTGGGGAATGAAGCGGAGATTCTGGATGAGTTTGCTTGATGACTCATGTGGTAATGAAGCTGAGTCATGGAGTAATAATTTTTTGTTTTGCCTTTGGAATAGGCAAGGATCCTCTTGGGGACGGTCGAGCCTTTCCGTCGGCCTTTCTTCTTTGTTGATGTCTTTTCTGGGTGGAAGGATGCTGATTGTAGCTCCAAGTGATTTATGTTTGACGACTCATGTGGTGGTGTTGAGTCAGGAAGTAATTTTTGTTTTGCCTTTGGAATAGGCAAGGATCCGCTTGGGGATTTATCGAGCCTTTCCGTTGGCTTTTTTTTTTCTCCTTCTTTTATTGGTGTAGAAGGTTGATGGTTGGAACTAGTTTTCTTGAAGCTCCTTATTTTGCTGAAGATAATTTTGATTTTTCCTTTTTCTATCACGATTTAATTTTATCGTGAATTTTTGAAATCTGGCTTTTTAGTATATCATGTGTGCCTTTTATTTTATAGTTTTTGTACACATGGGCTTTTGAAATATGAAACAAAAATAACTACTTTTATTTATTACTGCTTTTTGTTTGGTACATTCAAGCTCTTTTTTTTTCAAAAATACTAAAAAAAACTATAAAAAGACTACTCCTAGTCATACTGCCTACGGGCTGGAGTGAGCGAGATGGTGCGGCGAAGGGAAGCGGCGGAGTAGGCGGCGTTGGAACCTCGCCGACTCGGACCAAGCTTTCTATCCGGCGGTCCGTCCTATCTTGCCTAACGGTCAAGCGGCTGAGCTGGCTGGCGTATGAATTGGAACTCTCCTTCCATGTATGCATGCTCCTCATCCAGGCGTCGGTACAGGCGGGAAATCTGAATCGCGTGGCTAGCTGCTTGGGATTCATAGGTAGTAGGGATGTCTTGCGGCGTATCGAAGTCACGCATATCCCAAGAAATCGAGATGATAGGGTTCAAGATGAACCACTGTTCCTTACCTGTCGAGGATATTCATGTGCGTCGGCACTCCTCAGTTGATCGGCTCACGGTTGGAGTTCGAGCTGGGAGATCTTCTCCATCGGTGCATCCCCAATACTCAACCAAAGGGGTAAGGAGGGGAGCCACCATGATAGCTCCTGTTGGTCCCAGAGTACCGCATTCCTTTATGGCCTTCGGAAAGCGTATCCTGGGTTGCACTTATGCCCTTGGTGCATACGGTAGATGATGAAAAGGTCGGCTAGCGTTACCTTCCCCGGCTCTCCTTCCAGCTGTGTAGGGTCCCGACGAGCGGTTTGTGGCTTATGCGGAGCGAGAGGAGAAAAGGATGCCCCCTTCAAGTGTGTTGGCGGGTTGTGAGCTCCGGTGGTCTCTTTCCACATGCTAGTGGTGGTGAGAACAACGGGTTTTTCCATATATGCGGACCGATATTCCGGTGTTCTTGTATCCGCTCGTTGGCAGAAACCCATGATGACATTAAAGTCATCCGGAACGGTGGTCCGGTAGGCTCCATCCATCCAGTAGGAGACGGCTGAGTTGGTGGCACTCCGGGAGTTGCGGATGACATTTCCATCATGTTGACAGAGGCAAGAAATTCCATTGTGGCGGTCGCGGTGGATCAGAGTAGGTGGCTCACGGAGCAAAAAGTCCCATCCTATGTTATGGATGAACTTTTCGACATCTTGCTCCCAGTCGAATGTAGCTAAGATTTCAAAATCCGATCGCGACATAGGATACCAGGCAAATTGTTGGATATTTGCCGGTCGTTGTTGATGTGCTTACGCTAGCAACATGCTTGGTGACAGGAGTTCTTCTACCGGCGGTCCTGGTGCACTTTCTCCTGGATGATGCTTCTCCACGTTCCATTGTGAGCTTTACTCTCTTAGGGATGCTAAAAATGTATAGAGAAGGAGGACAAGCAAGATAGGAAGCTTGGATTGAGAGTGCTTGGAGCCAAAACCCGCGCCCCACCTATATAGGCCGCGCGAGGAGTTTGGGACGGCCGTCTAGGTTGGGACGGCCGTCTCAAGCTGAAAAATTTGTACACGATCCAACCCCAACTGAAATTTGGCACTTGGGACGGCCGTCCGGACTTTGGGACGACCGTCTCAAGCTTCTTAAGTTGGTTTTGTTGTTTTTTGAGTTAATTTTCGTGTTTTTTGATGAAGCTGAAGATAGGATTCCCTTCATTTATGCTTTAATGCATGTAATGCTTCATGATATGCATCCTATGATCTATTTCGAGTTAATATTTTGAAAGTTTTAAGCTGATGTGCTTTGACTTCGGGCGCATTCTCGTTGTTGTGCCTTTACGTCATCTTGCTTCTTGGTCAACAAGCTAAGCTGTATAAGTATGCCGATATGGACCTTTCTTGATATGGCCGAAGAGCTTTCTTTCGTTCGTAGGGCAACTGCCATATCAATGCCCTCCTTCTTTTCCTTAGGGATTTCGACCTTCCTATTGATCACTATGTTACCAAATTCCCCTTTATTACTTTGAATGCTTTATAGTGAAATGGTCAAGAGAAGAGAAAGAAAAGGATTTACAACAAAGGTTTGTGTTTTAGAGGGATATTTTTTATAATAGAGGTTTTTGTAAGAATGGCTAGCCAAGGTTGGTCGGTGTTTAGGCTAATTTAGATAAACGTTTCATTCTTATGATGTGGCGTCGTTGTTTACTGATTTATGGCGCCTTTTTGTGATCGATTAACTTCCCTAGGCCGCCCTTTCAGGTTTTCAGTCTAGGATGTTGTGCTTATGTCCTAACTTTTGTCTAGGTTTCCCTTTTTTGTATTTATTTTTAAGGAATACCTAGCGGACTTTTAATAACCCTAACTTTTTCCCAGGTTACCCTTTATTATTGTTCGGGTCTCCTGCCGGGTTTACCCTAACTTTTGTGCAGCCCCCTTTGTGGGTTTCCTGCCGGGTACTTTGCCCTTTTATTTTCTTGTCTCGGCCTTTGGCCTTGACGGGCTATGCTTTTTGTATGTATATATATATTTTTTTTGCACAACATTGTCGAAACTTGATTTTGTCAAGATAGATTTTTGTGTTTCTAGTTGTCGCCGCCGTCCCTTTCCGACGTCCGGAGGACGTCTCGAAACGTTTATGCGAGCGGTCGCGAAAAGATGGTTTAGACTCGCGTTTTTGTTTTAAAAGGTTTTCGAAAAGGGGCTCTTATGGAGTCGCCACCAATGTTTTGACCTTAAACATTGGAAAAGGAAAAAATGTTGATTTTAAGAAAAACCGCACTTGGCCATTATAACCAGAGTTGGGTAAGGGAGTTAGTTACGTGTGGGGAAGGTGTTAGCACCCCACAACGCCCCTTTCGGGTTCCCTATGACAGATTGATTCATTTAAATAAAGACTACGATAAATTACGCGATTACCCTATTTTATTACATAATATTAAATGGCTATCTACATGATTTTATTCTATGTTGCATGCATAAAATGATGAATAAAGCTAAATAAAGCAATAAAAGAGATATTAAAATAGCTATCTACATGATCCTATTTTACATGATATAATAAAGCTAAATAAAACAATAAAACAATAAATAAAACAATAAAAGAGAAGGGAATTGAAAAGAACCTCCGTAGCAAGCTTTATATTGAGAATCTCGAACTGTGAGGATGCGTTTTGGCAACCCCTCTCTCTACACAGTCTCTCCTCACCAATACAAGATCGACTCTACTAAAAATTTAAAGAAGAATCAAATGCCGGAATATAATTCCTTAACCGATTGTTACCTATTTAAGGCAATCGGAAAGATCATTCGAGAGAGGGAGAGAAGTAGACAAGTGCTCTAAAGTGTTTCAGAGCTCTCTGGAGTGTCTGTGGTCTGAAAAAGTGACAAATGAGCCTCCTATTTATAGTTTTCGCAGCTGGCGCACTTTGGGACGGCCGTCTGGGTTGGGACGGCCGTCTGGACTGGGACAGCCATCCCAAATGACAAATTTACACAGAGCGGGACCACCTGGGGGGCCGGGACGGCCGTCCCACTTAAACTGGGACTTGGGACGGCCGTCCCAACTTCGGGACGCGCGTCCCAACTGGCTGGGGCAGGTTGGGACGGCCGTCCCAACTTTGGGACGGCCGTCTCGACTTGTTCTGGCCAGTTTCGCGCGTTTCGGGACTCCGGGAAGCTTTCCTTGCCTGTTTTGGACGTTAGTTGATGCTGATATGTGTCTGTTGAAGCTTTATCTTCATATGGGAAGTCTCCTTGGCTCTTATTTGTAGTGCTAGACGGGCTTTATCTTGTTACGGGTGATCTCCTTTATCTTTATTTGAGAGACCGGGCAAAATTAGGGGTCTACAGCTGCCCCCCCTTCACCTGCGTAGCTAATTTATTGGCCTAATATGCCGATAAGATTAGCTGGTAGGGGAAGGAGTTAACCCTTTTGCCCGGTTATCCTTCGGATGCTGTTTTGCTGAAGTTGTTGATCCTCTCGGATGATGAATAGTTTTGATAGGTACCAACCCCTATCTGGTTTGATGAGAATGAACCCTCGTCGGGTAAGCCCCCCTCTGCAAGGCTTGATGAGTACACACCCCCATCTGGTTTTTGACGAGTACGAACCCCTTGTCATGGTAGACCCCCTTCTGTTAGGCCTGATGAGTACACACCCCCATCTGGTTTTTGACGAGTACGAACCCCCTGTCATGGTAGACCCCCTTCTGTAAGGCCTGATGAGTACACACCCCCATCCGGTTTTTGACGAGTATAAACCCCCTGTCATGGTAGACCCCCTTACGTAAGGCCGATGAGTACACACCCCATCTCGGTTTTTGACGAGTACAAACCCCTGTCTGGTAGACCCCCTTCCGTAAGGCCTGATGAGTACACACCCCCATCCGGTGTTTGACGAGTACTGAACCCTCTGTCATGGTAGACCCCCTTCGTTAGGCCCGATGAGTACACCCCCATCTCGGTGTTTGACGAGTACGAACCCTCTGTCATGGTAGACCCCCTTCCGTTAGGCCTGATGAGTACACACCCCCATCCGGTTTTTGACGAGTACGAACCCCTGTCATGGTAGACCCCCTTCCGTAAGGCCCGATGAGTACACACCCCCATCCGGTTTTTGACAAGTACAAACCCCCTGTCATGGTAGACCCCCTTCTGTAAGGCCTGATGAGTACACACCCCCATCTGGTTTTTGACGAGTACGAACCCCCTGTCATGGTAGACCCCCTTCTGTAAGGCCTGATGAGTACACACCCCCATCTGGTTTTTGACGAGTACGAACCCTCTGTCATGGTAGACCCCCTTCTGTAAGGCCTGATGAGTACACACCCCCATCTGGTTTTTTGACGAGTACTAACCCTCTGTCTGGTAGACCCCCTTCTGTAAGGCCTGATGAGTACGCACCCCCATCTGGTGTTTGACGAGTACAAACCCTCTGTCTGGTAGACCCCCTTCTGTAAGGTCTGATGAGTACACACCCTCATCTGGTTTTTTGACGAGTACTAACCCTCTGTCTGGTAGACCCCCTTCTGTAAGGCCTGATGAGTACGCACCCCCATCTCGGTGTTTGACGAGTACAAACCCTCTATCACGGTAGACCCCTTCCGTAAGGCCTGATGAGTACACACCCCCATCCGGTTTTTTGACGAGTACTAACCCTCTGTCTGGTAGACCCCCTTCTGTAAGGCCTGATGAGTACACACCCCCATCTGGTATGAATCTGCATTTTGACAAATTCTTGTGGGTACCTACCCCCACCTGGTATGAGTCTGCATTTTGACCGACTCTTGGAATGCTCTTTTTGGAATATCTTTTTGATTGATGAGTACGAACCCTCATCCGGTTTCTGGCGACTTATGCGTCTATTCCATGAGGAATGATTGATTTTCTTTCTTTTTGACTTTTCTATTTTACTCATCCGGTTTTACCGGGGATTCTTTGTTGGTTGCCTTTTTTTTTAGCCATCCGGTCTTAACCGGGGATTCTTGATTGTGCCTCTTGATTAGGCAATTGCTTCAGTAATGGTGAAGACTTTTATGCTTTTGGGCTTGTGTTACCTCTCGCATAGGTTGATTTCCCATTTCTCTGGGACATTAGCTCTTTGCTTGTTACCTATTTAAGGCAATCGGAAAGATCATTCGAGAGAGGGAGAGAAGTAGACAAGTGCTCTAAAGTGTTTCAGAGCTCTCTAGAGTGTCTGTGGTGTAAAAAAGTGACAAATGAGCCTCCTATTTATAGTTTTCGCAGCTGGCGCACTTTGGGACGGCCGTCTGGGTTGGGACGGCCGTCTGGACTGGGACAGCCGTCCCAAATGACAAATTTACACAGAGCGGGACCACCTGGGGGGCCGGGACGGCCGTCCCACTTAAACTGGGACTTGGGACGGCCGTCCCAACTTCGGGACGCGCGTCCCAACTGGCTGGGGCAGGTTGGGACGGCCGTCCCAACTTTGGGACAACCGTCTCGACTTGTTCTGGCCAGTTTCGCGCGTTTCGGGACTCCGGGAAGCTTTCCTTGCCTGTTTTGGACGTTAGTTGATGCTGATATGTGTCTGTTGAAGCTTTATCTTCATATGGGAAGTCTCCTTGGCTCTTATTTGTAGTGCTAGACGGGCTTTATCTTGTTACGGGTGATCTCCTTTATCTTTATTTGAGAGACCGGGCAAAATTAGGGGTCTACACTAGTTAATCAATCATTTTTACTTTACTTTGCGGCGCTTTAATTGTTCGGACGCATTTGGAACAAAATGTTTTATCTAAACATTGTTTATTAAAATGGGGTATAGATACATTTAGCAAGAAAAGAAGCAGATAGTAAGAATAGCATTCTTTTGTAATTTCAGGGAAATGTGTGCCCTAAAGATGCTCGGGGGCCGGGCATACCCCGAGGAGTGATCTCTAATAGTCACTAGGTTTACATCCCTTAGAATCAGAAGAAGGACACCTAATGACTAACGCTACCCTTTGCGCTAATACCCCTCCTCTTCGGAATATCGTCTTCGAGGGGTAAGACTTCCCTGCTTTCTGTATAGTTTGATCTTTTGTAGGGTCGTACCCTAAACCATACTTTAGAGGATTATCTTCGAAATCTGGTGGCTCTTTTATTCCTTGAGCATTCTTTCTGAGCCCCTGTCCTGGGCGATATCCATATCTTTTCATCATATGAGCCACCTTTGTATTACCAGGGAGTCTTTCTATGTTGGCAATTTCGAGTGCTTGAAAAGACGTTTCAAGAGCTTCTTCAGCCGCATCCACATATGGTTGGACAGATAGTTTGCTAATTAGAAAGTCTTCTTCAGCTTGAACTGTGACGAGTTTATCGTTTATCACAAACTTGACTTTCTGGTGGAGCGTTGAAGGTATTGCCTTAGCGCTATGAATCCAAGGTCTACCAAGGAGACAACTATATGCTGGCGTGATATCCATCACTTGGAAGTCTATGTTGAAGATAGTAGGCCCAATTTGGATTGGTAGACTGATCTCTCCTACTACTTCTCGTCTTGATCCGTCAAAGGCTCGAACAACTGTATTACTCGGGCGCATGTGGATTCCTTGCACTGTTATCTTGTCGAGTGTACTTTTAGGCATAACATTTAAGGATGACCCATTATCCACAAGTACTTTGGAAATGAGATATTCCTTGCATTTGACAGAGATATGCAAGGGCTTGTTATGATTTGGCCCTTCCAAAGGGAGTTCTTCATTGGTGAAGGTAAGATGATTATTGGCTGTAATATTTCCAATAATTCCTTCAAACTTGTCTTGCGATATTGCATGCGGAACGAATGATTCATTCAAAACCTTTAACAATGCGTTTCGATGCGGTTCCGAACTCATGATGAGTGATAACAAAGTTATCTTTGCTGGAGTACGATTGAGTTGATCTATGATGGAGTAGTCACTTTGTCTTATGTATTGGAGTAACTCATCTGTCTCCTCCTTGGATTCCTTTTCTTCTCCGGCCTTATTTTTCGCCTTCTCTTGAGTAGTTTCTTGTAATTCCTTGGGGGAGTATATTCTTCCGCTTTGAGTCATGCCCCCAATACCGGCTATGTTGGAGATATCTTGATCAACTCGGCAATTCTTCGAGTATCTCCAAGGTACGACTTTATTTGATGAATAAGGGAAAGGACGCGGCATGAATAAACGTAAAGGCGTTATTGCTTCTTCCCTTTTATTGTTTGGAATGATTAACGGTGCTTGTTTGTTATTATCTTCGGGTTTATTGACCGTCGTAGAGATTTTGATGACGAAAGGCTTCTTTTCCATTTTTCGATTTGTGGAAAGCACATCAGTTAATTCTTTCTTTTTATTATCTTTATTATTAAAACGAGGAGGGATATGTGAATGTATGCAACTTATGAATGCAATAGACAATTTAAGGAGAAAAAAATAAATCCTTTTATTAGAAAGTGTATATCCTTTTATACAATGCTTTGAAGCAAGTGTTGACAAAAGCGAAAAAGCTTGAAGAATCCTATAGGTAAATTAGGCTTTCTTCGTAATTCGTCTTCAGCTGTTATCACGTGATTTACGAGCGTCTTGATTTGCTCGGATACCGCTCGACTCATATCTTCACTATATCGACGAGCCTCTTTTATCTTCTCTTCTTGATGAACGATCAAGGCATGCTTGCTGATCGAGACCTCTTTATTATTCGGTCTCTTTCAAGAAGTAATTGACCATACTGAGCTAATCCATCTTTTTCTTTCTCATGTAGCTCCTCTAGGTCTACTCTGTATTTTTCAGCAGTTTCCCACCACTTTTGTGCTTCTGACCGAGTATTTGCTAGGTCATCTTGTATTAACTTGATCGTTCTTGCCTGTTCTGCAAGCGTGCTCTCAAGATGTGCTATTTCGTCATTCATGTCCCGGAACAGACTATCTTGCTCAAGTCTCGGAATCTTTAATGCTTGTTTAGTCTCTTCCTGATAGTCAGCACAATCATTCTTAAGACGCTCTATTTCGTGGTCCTTCTTTCTACATTGCCTTTTTAGACCATCTATTATAAGGGTTGATTCTTGCTCTTTTTCTTCAAAAGCCCTTAGCTGAGCTTCCATGACTTCAACCCTCTTGTTTAAGGCATTGACCTGCAATTGTAGCTCTTCACTGACTAACGTTTTAGTGAATGCAGCAGATGGTTGGGGTATCCCTCTATTTTTCCTCCATTCTTCATATTCATGGGATGTAGATACCTGAACCTTTCCGAGTTCTTTATCTCCCATATAGACTGGTCTTTCCCATGCTTTCCGGACAGCGGTTACTTCTTCAAAACTATGGGAATAATGGCATAGACTCGAGCCCTCCGAGCTCTTCCCGAGTTGGCGCGGTGCAGGTTCTCATAAGTTGTCTCATAGCCATCTTAGGAGAGTAGGCTATACAACCTTTGAGACCTAGAAGTGGTATGCTCAGGTAATCTCCGCATCGTATGAGAATATAACCGGGTCGGAACCAAGGGCAAACCCATGATACATGCTCTATATTCCAGTTTTCTAACTCGGTTTTCCACTCTAATGCTTGACGATGTTGAAGAGGGATTTTTGAAAAACTCCTTAGAGGATCAGGAAATACGCCCATGTGGCTTGAAGCGTAAAAATGAGTGATGCCCCATACGTATAATAATGAAGTGCAGCATCTAAGTGTTTTCCCCTGTTTTTGTCGGCAAAAATCTACGGAAAGCAGGGTGTCAGCGAGGATTGCAGGTATAGGACTCTTTGAGTACACATCCCGGGCAAAAAATGCATCTATTGCAGCATGATCCACAATGTTCACATGAAATGGGAATAATATGATTCTAAACATTGCCAATGCTAGAGTTTTGTTGAATGTAGACCAATCTTTCTTTTCGACCGGAGAAACTAAGTGGTCTTCTATTACATCCATTTTCCAACCTCGATATTCCCTTTTCCCTCTAGGGTGGATTGATGAGGAGGCGGTCGTATGATAGTAGCAACCTTACTCACGGCTACGTATACTCCAGAGCAAACATAGACCCCAACTGACCGAGGCCATCCGACCATGAGTTCATATTCTTCTAAGGTTGGTACCAAGTCAAACTGCGAGAACTCAAAGCGGTGTAGATTGGGACTCCGGAAGTGGACCAATGCTCTTACAAATATCGGATCAATACTGATCTTCAAGAGGTCAAGAATTCTTCCATAAGACTTCTCAAAACTAGCACGAGACCTCGGCCGCATATATGTACACAATCTGCCTTAACTTCTCCACACGGCATAAAAGGATCTCCACTTTCTTTAATTGTCTATTACCGGATCCCTCCATTATCTAGCAAAAGTGAAAATGCATGATATGAGGATGAATTTTTGTAAATGCATGTATGCAAGTGTTTATCTTTCTAAGTATTATCATGTTTTATTCCTAATATGATGTATGATAGTACTGGGTTTTTCTTGAAAAGAAAGCTTATCTATATGAATGTTTATGGATTTTAATGAAGAGAGTCCTATTTTCTTCTCTTTTTATTTTTATGAGCAACGAATGGTATGAATTATAGGACTTTTGTTTAAAAACTTTTATTTTTGTAACGAGAGATATTTTCATAGCTTTGATTTGTTTTTATATTTTTTTATGACCCTTTATCTCTTACGTCGGTCAACGTGGCTACTTAGCTTGCAAAGAACCCGAAACCAGGCTAGCTTAACTGAAGATTGTCCGAGATAAAGGTCTTATCTTATCACTTTTTGTGATTTTTAGGGTTTTTCATTTTTTTTGTTTGTTGTATGATTACCCTATGCTAATGCATCAATACAAATGCAGCAAACGTATGCACACACAATTCATACATCCACGAGCAGAGCCACGCTTATTTAATCACGAGGTAGGGTTTTCCTGCAGAAACGTGCTTGGTTTAGGCGGTTCTAACTGTTCTCACCAAGGCCAAAGGTCCCCAAGGTGCCCCCATTATAGGGACCTCTCAATCTCTCAGTCCTCGGGTCATGCACGGAACTCCGTGTCGACGTCCTTAGACCAAAAGAAGAGAGTTATCACCTTGAGTTGGTGGTTTCCGACAACGGTTGTAGCCCCGTGTGCCAACAAGCCGGTCGTATCTGCCACCCACTCCCTATAGGTATTCACTCTTGCCCCCGGGTATAGAGGGACTGTTGTGTGCAAGGGTTTTGTGTGCAATTTATATTTCAAACAATTTGCAGAAGTAATCATACAGCAGTTATTAAAGCCATAAAATAAAAATATAGAAAAGGGTAAAGGCATAATTTCAAATCTTTACTTAGTTTGAATTTATCTGTCACTAAATGGGATCAACTCTCTAGCTTCCCCAGTGGAGTCGCCATCTGTCGCCGCCGTCCGTTCCGACGTCCTGGGACATCTCGAACGTTAATGCGAGCGGTCGCGAAAAGATGGTTGAGACTCGCATTTTTTGTTAAAAATATGTTCATTGCTTCCGAGGCGCTCAACGCTGAACTATCCTCTAATAGAAGCAAGGTTTTCGAAAAGGGTTCTTTTGGAGTCGCCACCAATGTTTTAACCATAAACATTGGAAAAGGAGAAAAAGGCATTGATTTTAATAAAAACCAAACTTGGGCATTATAACCAGAGTCGGGTAAGGGAGTTAGTTACGTGTGGGGAAGGTATTAGCACCCCACAACGCCCCTTTCGGGTTCCCTATGACGGATTAATTCATTTAAGTAAAGATTACAAGAGATTACGCTATTACCCTATTTTATTCGTACAGTATTTAAATATGGCTATCTACATGGTTTTATCTACATTGCATACAGAAAGCAGTAAATAAAGCAATAAAAGGGAAGAGAATTGAGAAAAACCTCCGAAGCAAGCTTTATATTATAAGTCTTTTTTACAGAGGACGCTTTGCGGCAATCCTTCACTCTACAACGACTCTCCTCTCGAATAAACTCGACTCGACTAAAATTTTCTAGAAGAATCGAATGCCGGAATACAAATTCCTTAACTGATTGTTACCTATTAAAGGCAATCAGAGAGATCATTCGAAGGAGGGAGAGAAGAAGACAAGTCTTGGAGTTGTCTAGGGTGTGGAGAATGACAAAATGAGGCTCCTATTTATAGATTCCGCAGCCTGGACATCTGGGACGGCCGTCTGGGTTGGGACGGCCGTCCCAACTGCACATTTTACACTGAGTCAATCTGGGACGGCCTGTTGGGTTTGGGACGGCCGTCCCAACTGCGTTTTGGGGTTTGGGACGTGCGTCCCAAAGGTGAGACGTGCGTCTCACTTGGTTTTCGGTGTTTGGGACGGCTGTCCCAACTTGTCTTGGCCAGTTTATGCATTCTGGGACCCCTGGGAAGCTTTCCTTTCCTTTTTCGGTCTTCGTTTGATGCCGATGTGTGTCCGTTGAAGCTTTATCTTCATATAGGAAGTCTTCTTGGCCTTCATTAAGATGTCGGGCGAGCTTTTTCTTTGTGTAGGAAGTCTCTTTAGTCTTTATTGTGTGGATGGGTGAACTCCGTCTTGTTGCGGGAGGTCTTTCTCGGTTTTTTCTTTGATATGAAGCCGGGTGAACTGTATGAAGTTTCCCTAGCTTTTATTTTGAGAGGCCGGGAAAAATTAGGGGTCTACAAGGAAAATAAATAATCCAACGAGGAGACCGATGAATTACTCCAATTCATAAGGCAGAGCGCGTATTCCATCATCGACCAACTCAATCACACACCGACAAAGGTAAATTTGTTATCTCTAATGATGAGTTTGGAACCGCACAGAATTGCCCTGATGAAGGTCTTGAGCGAAGTGCACGTACCTCATACAATATCCCAGGAAAAAGTTGAGAGGATCGTCGGCTACATCACAGCTAGCGGTCACCTCACCTTCACAGATGAAGAACTCCCTCCAAAGGGGTCGAGCCATAACAAGCCCTTGCATATTTCCATAAAATGCAAGGAATATCTCATCGCTAAAGTTCTTGTGGATAACGGGTCATCCTTGAACGTGATTGTAGACCCCAAATCTTGCCCGACCTGCAAATAAAGAGTAGAAGACCTCCTATTCGAAGATGGACGAAGCCTAACAAGCCACTAGGAGAGACTATTAGGCGCCATACTAGGAGAGGAAGGATTTTCAGCACAAAAATAAGGTTTCTCGCCTTTTGGGGACGAGATCGCCGTCTCAAAATCGAGACCACCATCTCGCCTCATGCAAATAGCGAGACCGCCGTCTCGCCAAATGAGACGGCGGTCTCGCCACCTGTGAATGGCGAGACGACAGTCTCGCTTTCCCAGACGGCGGTCTCGCTTTCCCAGACGGCGGTCTTGCCACCTGCGAAGGACGAGACGGCAGTCTCGTTTGGCGAGATGGCGGTCTCGACCCTGTCAGACGAGAATGGTGGTCTCTCCACTGTCAGGCGCGAAAACGTATAAATAGGGGCTCTCCCCCCCTCATTTTCACACACCACACAACTTTTTGCTCTCCCTTCTCTGTAAAACTTCTCTCTAGAATCCCTCCGACGCATTTCCGGAGCTTTTGAGTGCCTTTGTGAGCGTTTTTCGACTTCTAGAAAAGTTTCCAGCGTCATGTAGAGTGAAGGGCTGCCAAAAAACACCCATTTCCTTTAAAAGAAATAAAAATAAAGCTTGCATCGGAGGTTTAAATTCTCCCTCTCTACTTTACTACTTTAATTTTAAATTATGCAATAGATTATGGCCATGTAGTCATAATTTTAAATTCCGCAAAATAAAAAGGGAAAAAGCGTATTTTTCCGGTTTATTTATTAACAAAGTAGTTGGCCTATCATAGGGAACCCGAAAGGGGCGTAGTAAAGGAACTAATACTTCCTTTACACGTAACTAACTCCCTTACCCAACTCTGGTTCTAATGACCAAAGTTGGTTTTCGAAAACCAACGCCTTTTAAAACCCCTTTTCCGATGTTTCCGGTAAAAACATCGGTGGCGACTTCATAGAACCCTACAAAATTAGTCCTTGGGTTAACCCGGTTATCAGACAACCCAAGGACGCCCTTTCGAAAACCTCGCCCCTAGGTTAGCCCGGTTATCGGACAACCTAAAGGCGTTGTAACCACCCATAAAAAACCCGAAAATCAAAAGGGTCGAAACCATCGCGTCGCTCCGACCGCCTTCTATTTTTAGACGGCGGCGACAGATGGCGACTCCACTGGGGAAGCCTAGAGAGTTGATCCCATTTAGTGATGGGCCGGCTTAAAAATAAATAAACCAAGAAAATAACGTTTTTGCCCTTAACTTGTATTATAACATGTTTTACGGTCTGGCTTTAATAACTGTTGCTTGTTTATACTTACGCAATTGTGTGAAATACAAACTGTACACAAACCCTTGCACACTACAGTTCCCTCTATACCCGGGGGCAAGTGAGAAATCCATAGGGAGTGGGTGGCAGGTACGGTTCGCTGTAGTGAGGGCCTTGAGCCCACCAGTGTGATCAGAAACCACCACTCAAGGTGATAACCTTCCTCTTTTGGCAACAAGACTGACTATGGCCTTAGTGCTAAGCATGGTCGGACGACTGGAGAGTGGGGACCCTATAATGGGGGCACCTTGGGGGCCTTAGCCTGGTGAGAATAGTTAGAACCTACCCTCGCCAATGCACTTTTCTGCAGGAAAACCCTACCTCGTGATAAAAACGAATTCTCGCCTGTTCGTGGATGATCGGATTGTGTGTGCATATGTTTGCTGCATTTGTTTGTTGCATAGCATAAACAAACAACAGAACAAAAGTCACAAAAATACTTTCGCAAATAAACGCCCTTATCTCGGACAGTCTTCCTTTTAGCTAGCCTGGTTTCAGGTTCTTTGCAAGCTAAGTAGCCACGCAGTTCCGACAGAAGAGATAAGGGACGCTAACTATCCTTTCGCATAAAGCCATTTTTTATCTCGGACAGTCTGCCTTTTAGCTAGCCTGGTTTCAGGTTCTTTGTAAGCTAAGTAGCCACGCAGTCCGACAGAAGAGATAAAAGGCTAAAAAAATAAATCCAAAAACAAATAAAATAATAATAAACAAAAATAAAAATAATTTTGACAAAGTCATATCATTCATATCGCATCATGTCATAAGTGGAAAAAACCAAGAGAGAAAACAAATGCATAAGGAAGGTATGCATACGCATCATTCTAATAAATCCCTAAAAAATGAGTCTTAGAGGCGTATTTTGGGAAAATTACTGGGCCAAATCCCCTACAGGTATTTGCAACTTGATTCTTCACCTTTTCCTCTTCGTTTTGATATGCTGTGCGTCCAAATCGGACATCTCAGTCAAAAGTTATGCCACTTTGAACATCTATCGCCCTTTTGTACTGGTGCATGCATAAATACATTCATTATAGGGAGCACTAGATATCCCTAAGACAATGGCGAAAGAGGCCCCGGGCACATTTGTGACCTTCGCGACAAGGAAGGGACAAGTGTACTAAGGTGTGGTGGTGATTCCCATTATACTTGTCAAGTCTGTGATGGGGAAAGAACCATTACACCAAGGTGGGTATGATACCCCACAAAGCGTAAGCTTTAAGGAGGATACTTAAGCCATTGTCTTAAGGAATATCCATCTCATAAATCATTCATTTTAAACAATGAAAATCTTTTTGCATTCTAGAAAGCGGCTGGTATTCTTCATGCCCTCATCCGCATAAAAAAGAAAAACACAAAATCCCAAACACTATCATGCATCATGTTAGAAAATAAAACATGATAATGTTTAGGAAAAAACAAACACTTGCATACATGCATTCACCAAACTTCATCCTCATAACATTATCTAATAATAGACAGTCGAAGAAGTGGACATTCCACAATACCATGAAAGGAGGATTAAGGCATTCGCATGCCATGTACGGGAAGTCAAAAAGAAGATAAATAGAAATTCTGACCTGCCTATGGGTTCATTTAGGCTTCTCCACTTTATAAAAAAAAATAAAAAAATGTACTTCATTGCATTGAGGAATGTACACTGTCTGGATGAAACAAATAAAATTGTTTGTCTCTTCAATCGTCTATTGCATTCATAAATTGCATTCACAAATTGCATTCATTCTCACTTTAAAAATAAGATCATAAAAAGAAAGGATTGGTCGATGTGCTTTCCACGAATCGAAGTAAGATGAAGAGCAAACCTTTCGTCGTCAAGTTTTTTCCAACGGTTGATCCGCCTAAGGAGGATAATAAGCCTCAACCATTGGTCATCTGAGTAAATAAAGGAGAGGGGGCAGAATTAGAAGTGAAAGAATCTACACCCCCAGGAGCTATAAGACAAATGCTCCTAAGAATAAAGGAAAAAATAATAAGACCGAAGGAAACATAACCCAAAGAGGAAATTGAAGTGACTTTAGATTCACGACGCTGAGGCAATTCTTTCAACGATCCGTCAAAGAGACAAACTCAGGGTAGGCGGCAAGCTAGTCACAGTTTGAGCTAAAGACGACAGTCGGATCAGCAAGTCATTTGCCCTACCTTGAATGGATGCGGTTGAAAAGGATCTTTGAAATATCTTTTGCCAATATGAAAAGACTTTCCCAACAATATGAAGGTGACCCACATGATGAGAAAATATGGATATCGCCCAAACCAAGGGCTCATTAAAAACTCTCAAGGAATAAGGGAGCCACCAGATTTTAAAGACAAAGCATGGCCTAGGGCATGGCCTAGGGCATGGCCTAGGGCATGACCCTACAAAGGATTAAGCTACATGGAGAAAAGAGAAGTCTCCCCTCTGCACCTTGAATCATATTTTCCCAAATAGAGGGGCTCAAGCGTCAAAAGCGACTTTAGTCATTAGGTGTTCTCCTTCTGATTCTTAGGGTTTATAAATCCAATGACTATTAGAGATTACTCCTCGGGGTTAGCCCGACCCCCGAACATTGTAGGTCACACATTTCCCTATTAATTACAAAGAATGTCATTCTTACTATCTGCTTCTCTTCCTGCTATTCATGTCTAAACCTCATTAATAACCATGTTTAAGCAAACATTTTCAAAAGTGCGTCAAAGTAATCAAATTGCGCCATTGACCAAAATAAAAGTCAAATCCATCACCACTGATTGACTAGAAGCACAAAATAAAGTTTTACCTCGTCATAAGTAAAGTCATGTTTCGCCAATGTTGTGCAAAAAGAAAACAAAAAATCAAAGGAAGCCCATAGAAGCTAAAGGCAAAAAAAAAGGGGGCAAGGTACCCAGTAGGAAACCCATTAAGGGGGCTACACAAAAGTTAGGGTAAACCCACTAGGAAACCCGAACAACCATAAAGGGTAGCCTAGGCAAAAGTTAGGGTTACAAAATAAAGTCTGCTAGGTTTCCAAAGCAAGAAAAAAGAAACCTAGACAAAAGTTAGGACAAAACAAAACACAACATCCTAAGCTGAAAACCCAAAGGGCAGACTAGGGAAGTCAATCAGTCATAGCAAGCACCATAGAATAAACAAAACGTTGTTTAAACTATCCTAAACACTCTAACCAACCTTGGCTTGCCATGCTTACAAAATCCATTTTTTGTCAAAAATAAAACAATTCTAAAATACAAGCCTTTGAATTAAATATCCTCTTCTTTCTCTTCTCTTGACCCTTACTACTACGACATTCTAGTAATTAGTAGGGAAATATGGAGATAGTAATCAATAGGAGGACCGAAATCCCCAAGGAAAGGGAGGGGCACACTAACATGGCAAGTCGCTCTGCAATTAACACAATCATTGTAGAGCGTGGGGATTGCCAAAAAGCACCCTCTTTCAAAGAACTTACTATAAAAGCTTGCTTCGAAGGTTCCCATATACTCCATTCTCTACTTTAGTGCTTTCTAGATAGTATTGTTGTGCATTAAATCACTTAGGGCCATGTAGTCAATAATTTAATTTCCACAATAAATAAATAAGGGTAAAAGCGCAATTTAGAGTCATTATTTCTTTATAAAACAATCCATCATAGGGAACCTGAAAGGGGCATTATAGGCGTCGCCGCCGTCAAAAGAGGCGGTCGGAGCGATGCGATGGTTTTCCGACTTGCGACTTCATGTTTTAAAATGTGACATTGCAACACCTTTAGGTTGTCTGATACTGGGCTGGACTTAAGGGTGAGGTTTTTGAAAAGGGTTCTTATGGAGTCGTCACCGATATTTTTACCAAAAACATTGGAAATGGAAAAGAAGGTGTTGGTTTTGGAAAACCAACTTTGGTCATTATAACCAGAGTTGGGTAAGGGAGTTAGTTGCGTGTAGGGAAGGTATTATCTTCCCTACGACGCCCCTTTCGGGTTCCCTATGATGGGCCGTTTATTTCATAAATAACTTTAAAATTATGCTTTTACCCTTTTATTTGCAGAATTAAAAAAAATAGTGACTACATGGCCCTAGCAGCTAATGCATAGATAAATGTAAATAAAAAGCGGTAAAAGAGAGGGAGGAAGTGAAGAAACCTCCGAAGCAAGCTTTCTTGATTAATACTCTTGAAATAGGATGCTTTTTGGTAGTCCTTCACTCTACAACGCCGATCGCTCTTTCTCGCAACGTTATAAATACTCTCTAAGAACACTAAAAAAACTCCAGAAATGCTTAGGAGGGGCTCTAGGAGAAGAATTTGAAGAAAGGATAGAAGGAAAGGTTTAAGAAATGTGTGAACAGAGGGGAGAGTGCCCTCCTTTTATAGGGATTCGTGGCTGTCAGGTCGAGACCGTTGTCTCGCCTGGCAAGGTCGAGACCGTCGTCTCACCAATCGGGACGGCGGTCTCGCCTTTGGAAAATGGCGAGATGGCCGTCTCACCAATCAGGACAGCGATATCGATTTGACAAATTGCGAGAAGGTCATCTCGCCATACGGGAAGACGGTCTCGCCATGGCAAGTGGCGAGATGGCCGTCTCGCCCTTGCAAATGGCGAGATAACGGTCTCGATAAGCGAGTTGGCTTGTTATGCCAAGAAGATCGGCTGGAGGGTGAAGGAGTTAACCCTCTTGCCCGGCTGTCCTTCGGATGCTCTGTCTTGCGGTGGCCGACCCTCTAGACCAAAAATGTGTGTATGCCTCCAGGATGCTCCTTCGTGCGGTAGCCGACCCCTTTGGTTGATACGTGGTAGAACCTCAACATGCTCCTTCTTACGGTAGCCGACCCTTCGGTTGATGAGTATGAACCCCCATCTGGTTGGTAGTAGCTTCGGGATGCTCCTTCTTGCGGTAGCCGACCCTTCGGTTGATGAGTATAAACCCCTCATCTAGATGGTAGTGTTTGCAGTCCATCATTCGTAGGACTGGATGAGTATAAACCCCTCATCAGGCTGGTATGGTCCACAGCGTAGGACCGGTTGCGACTTACTGCTCTGGCTTGTGTGTAGGTCATGCGCAAGTTGATACGTAGGTTGATGGGTATGAACCCCCCATCTGGCTGGTGCAGTCCACTTCGTAGGACTAGTGGTGGTGGCGGCTTATTGCTCTAGCTCATGCGCCTGTATTTTGAATGCTTTTTCTGTAAGACTTGGTCTGGTTTTGAACCCCCTTTTGTAAGGCTCTACCAGTTTGAGGAATCCCCTTTTGTAAGACCCTCTCGATCAATCCCCTTTTGTAAGACTTGATCTGGTTTCAAACCCCCTTTTGTAAGGTTCTTGTGAGTTTGAACCCCCACCAGGTTCGTAAGCTGACGAGCCCCCTTTTGTAAGACTCTGCCGGTTTGAGGAATCCCCTTTTGTAAGACCCTCTTGATCAATCCCCTTTTGTATGACTTGATCTAGTTTCGAACCCCCCTTTTGTAAGGCTCTCGCTATCGATAATCTTGAGATTACAGGATACTTTTTTTGGTAGTTGATCCTGAGGCTGATGAGTATGGACCCTCATCTGGTTCTGAAAAAAATGTGTTGGCATCTTACTGCTTCTGGTCATGCGCTGACTTCAAGGGGAGTAATTTTTTCTTGAAGATTTTTGCTTGACTTTTGTTGTAGTCATCCGGTATGCCGGGGATTCTTCTCTTTTGGATTTTTCTTTAACCATCCAGGTTCTTGAATTTTGGGATTTCTTGATGAATGGCTCTTAGGTAGGCAGGAATCCATTGAGGATTGGTTAATCTTGATGATGCCTCTTTGAGTATGCAGATACTCCATTGAGGTGAAGACTTTTGGCTACATTGTTTTGCCTCTGAACAGGATGATATTCCCTTTTGGGATGTTGGCTCTTGTTTGCTAGGTCTTGCCTATGCATGACTTCATTGAGGATATGAATTTGAAGATTACCTTTGCATTAAGCTCACTAGGGGTAAGTGTTTCTTTTTGGAAATCCACTAGAGATTTGTTTGACTTCTTGGGGATCTAATTTTGGTCACCCACTGGGGAATGGAGTTTTGACTCCTTGTTTGGTGTTGGTGTTAGTTGGCTTTGCGACGCTCTTATTTCATTGGGGAATGGACATTCAGTTTACCTAAAAGTTAGGATTTTTATTTAATTTTGCCTTTTTTCGCGATTTATCTCTTTTTTATCGCGATTTTGAAATTTGGCTTTTTATTTTCTGATAATGCATGTGCCTTTTTACTTTTTAATTTCTTTTATGCACGCAGGCTTTTTCTTCTTTTTCGGGATTTGTAGGGGATTTCCTTTTTCGTGGCCCGCTTGGTGGTTTATTGGCCTTCCATTGTCATGGCCTTTTCTATCACCTGTTGGAGATGAAGGGTTTTATTTTCTCTTCTTCTTTTTGTTGAACCCATGATGGTATGGAGATTGGACTCTTTTGATTATTGATGATGATGGGCTCTTGAAGCCTTTATTCTCCATTGGGGAGTGTGGAGGAGACCTTGGGTGAGTGTGCTCGATGGCTCATGTGATGGTGGTGCTGAGCCATAGGGTAATTTTTTGTGTTGCCTCTAGGGTAGGCAAGGATCCGCTTGGGATGATCAAGCATTTCCGTCGGCTTTTCTTTGACGTACCTTCTCTTTATTGGGGTAGAAGGAGAATGGTTGAAGGTTTGGCTATTGAAAGCCCTTATTTCTTCTAAGCCATTTGATGATGACAACTTGCTCTTCTTTCTTGAGGGGGAGCAATGTTTGGAGACTTCTTATATGTGCCTTCTCTTTCTAGGTAGAAGGATGGTAGCTGGAGCATTTGATTTTCGGAAGCTCTTATTCTGCTGAGTCGCTTGATTGACAACTTGCTCCGTTTTCTTGAGGGGAGCATTATTTGGAGACTTGGTCCTAGTGATCCTATTTTTTCAATCACAAACATGGAGCTAGTCTCCTTATATGCATGAATTTTGTTTTTTTTTTCTATTTATTTGAAGCATTTTTTTATTTTTATTTTTTATCTTGACAAAGTCGTTTTGTGCGACTACTTGTGTGTGGATGTCCCAAATGCAGTCTATCTTTCTAGAGAAATGATGGGCATTCTCCTGCTGGATTTTTATGAATATGTTGTCGGGCCCCTCTCTCTTTTCATATTTAATTTTAGCCCTAAATTTTTCCTAGACCGCCCTTTTGGGGTTTTCGATCTAGCGGGCCGCCTTAATTTTGCCTAGGATATATTAGCAGGCTTTTTCCTTTTTATGAGTGCCTTAATTTTTACCTAAACCGCCCTTTGCGAGTTTTCGATCTAGCAGGTTGCCCTAATTTTTGCCTAAGCATATCCTAGTAGGCATCATTCTTTTTATCTTTATTTTTCTTTTTCTTTTTCAATGCTTCCTTGTTTATGATGCATGAAAAGACCTTGACAAAATGACTTTGCACATATTTATGATTTATCAATGTAGAGGAAATTTCATAAACTGGTCAAGAAATATTAAATGAATGAGAATTTTATTGATATGTATGAGCAAAGGTTTATTATTTTCACAAAAGGATTATAAAATGGAATTTAGAAGAATGGCTGGCCCAGGTTGGCTACACTGTATGGGCTTCAACAATCATGTCTTATGATATCTGCCCCCTGGTTCTCCTAACTGCCTTAGTTGAGATGCTCGAGCCCGGAGTGAAGACTATACAAGGCTACTTACTTCTGGAAGGGTGTGACTTTAGCCGCCATTCAATTTTTGACTAAGGCAACCATTGCTCTTAAGGGATTCTTCTTTCTTCTCTTCTTCCCCTTTTTCTTATTTCTCCCTCTCCTTTTTTTTGAAAAGCCTCTAAATCCTGCCTAGGACATATCCTAGCGAGGTGAATGGACCCTAACTTTTGCCCAGGATGCCCTTTACGGGTTTTCATCCTGGCGGGTCATGAGCAATGCCCTTCAAGCATAATACTTCTTCACCGCTTTGGGGTTGATCGGGTATCGAAGTTATTTTCAATATATGTCGGTGAGGATAAGAGTTCCTCCCGAGGAAGCTTGTTTAATCATAAAGGGTCTTTCACAATTTGCCGCCCATTTTTGGGTCGAAATCAATTTATTTACCATTAAATCTCCCTCATGGTAAATATGGGGTTTGACCTTTTTATTGTAAGTTTTTTTTCAATCCTCTTTTGATAGGCTTTGTTCATGACGTATGGCATTTAACCCGTTTTTCTTCGATTAGGTTTGAGTGGTTGCATTGGCTTTGGACACACAAAGCTTTTGTCGATTTTTCTTCCATGGTAACTCGTAGGGAAAACATTTCGACCTCTATTGGTAGTACGGACTCCATGCTATATACAAGGGAAAATGGAGTGGCTCCTATGGAGGACCGTACAGAACTTTGATAATCATGAAGGGCAAAGGATAATGATCCTTGTTGGTTTAGACTATATTCCGGATGATCGTCTTAATGTTCTTATTGATTGCCTGTTACTGCATTGTTCAGTTTAGGTCGATAGAGAGAGGGTTTATGGTTTTGGATTTTTAGATCTTGGCATGTCATACACATGCTTCCACATACTCTCTTGGCAATTGTACTAATCCTTCCCTCACATTATTGTCGATTTGGGTATTTTCCTTCTTATCATTTCCTCTCCCCCAAATCGATGACCTCGATTTCTTCCTACATGGGCCATATAGATTGAGCTTTTTTTTCTTTTTTTTTTTAAATAGCCTTTGTATTTTTAGGGAGACGGTCCCCTTCTCATTGTCTGACTTGGTCCATTCGCCTTCGGCTTTCGGATCCCCAAAGAGTCATCCATCATGGACATGATTGTTTTTATTTGGTTCTGTTTAGGCTTAGATTTTATCATCATTTATTTTGAAATAATAATGAGAGAGAAAAGAATGAAAAAGAATATGAATCTTTATGCAAATGCCTCATTGTATTGATGAAAACAAAATATTTACAAAGCCCTTTTAATCAAGGATCTCGCGACCATGGGTAGGGACCGCGAGAGATATGTAGGAAGCTTAAAAAAACATGAAGAGCCCTATTCAACTAGCTTTCTTTATCCCTCCTCATTACTCGAGACGCGATAGAGGCTTGATATCCATGTTAGGAGTGGCAAATTCGAAAGTGAGCCATCCAGCATCCAACAACTCTTGGACCTTGTATTTCAAGGCCCAACAATCTTCCACAGAATGCCCAGGAGCGCCTGAGTGGTAAGCGCATTTTTCTTTAGGCTTATACCACTTAGGGTAGGGTGGATCAATCTTCCTCGAAGGATGCGTGCTAGGAGCTCGGTCTCTAACAACTTCGGTAGCAGACTCCCATAGGAGGTTGGAATGGGGGTGAACTCCTTTCTTTGCTTTCGTGGCTGCCTAGCTTGTTGCGCAGGGGTATAAGGAGTAGTAAGGTTGATGACTGTAGACCCCAAATCTTGCCCGACCTCCAAATAAAGAGTAGAAGACCTCCTATTCGAAGATGGTTGAAGCCTAATAAGCCACTAGGAGAGACTATTAGGCCCCATACTAGGATAGGAAGGATTTTCTGCATAAAAAATAAGTTTTCTCGCCTTTTGGGACGAGACCGCCGTCTCGAAATCGAGACCGCCGTCTCGCCTCACGCAAATGGCGAGACCGCGGTCTCGCCACCTGGGAATGGCGAGACGGCGGTCTCACCACTTTGGCATGATGAGATGGCGGTCTCGTTTGGCGAGACGGCGGTCTCGACCCTGTCAGACGAGAACGGCGGTCTCGCCACTGCCAGGCGCGAAAACCTATAAATAGGGGTCCTCCCCCCCTCATTTCCACACACCACAGCTTTCTCTCCTCCTTCTCTCTAGGATTGTCGCCGCCATCTCAAAAGAGAAGGTCGGTCAGAGCGACGCAATGGTTTTTTCGACCCTCTTTGATTTTCGCGTTTTTTATGGGTGGTTACAACGCCTTTAGGTTGTCCGATAACCGGGCTAACCTAGGGGCGAGGTTTTCGAAAGGTGTCCTTGGGTTGTCCGATGACCGGGCTAACCCAAGGACTTATTTATTTTGGGTTCTATGGAGTCGCCACCGATGTTTTTACCGGAAACATCGGGAAAGGTTTTTTGAAAGGCGTTGGTTTTCGTAAACCAACTTTGGTCATTAGAACCAGAGTTGGGTAAGGGAGTTAGTTACGTGGTAAAGGAAGTATTAGTTCCTTTACTACGCCCCTTTCGGGTTCCCTATGACAGGCCAGCTTTTATTGTTAATAAATAAACCGGAAAATATGCTTTTGCCCTTTTTATTATGCGGAATTTAAAGTGATGACTACATGGTCCTAATCTATTGCATAATTTAAATTAAAGTAGTAAAAGTAGAGGGGGAGAAATTAAACCTCCGAAGCAAGCTTTGTTTTATATTTCTTTAAAATAAATGGGTGCTTTTTGGCAGCCCTTCACTCTACAAGATGTCGGAAACTCTTCTGGACGCCGAAAAAAGCTCTCAAAGACACTCAGAAACTCTAGAAATGCGTCGGAGGGATTCTAGAGAGAAGTTTTAGAGAGAAGGGAGAGTTAGAAGCTTGTGGTGTGTGGAAATGAGGGGGGAGAGCCCCTATTTATAGGTTTTCGCGCCTGGCAGTGGCGAGACCGCCGGTCTCGTCTGACAGGGTCGAGACCGCCGTCTCGTCCAACGAGACCGCCGTCTCGCCCTGTCAAACACGGCGAGACCGCCGTCTGGGGAAACGAGACCGTCGTCTCGCCCTTCGCAGGTGGCGAGACAGCCGTCTCGTCAAGCGAGACGGTAGTCTCGCCACTTGCATGAGGCGAGACGGCGGTCTGGGAAATCCCGACGGCGTTCTCATCCCAACAAGGCGAGAAAACTTATTTTTTGGCACAGAAACTCCCTCCTATCCTGGTCTGGGGCCTAATAGTCTCTCCTAATGGCTTGTTAGGCTTTGTCCATCTTCAAATAGGAGGTCTTCTGGTCTTTATTTGGAGGCCGGGCAAGATTTGGGGTCTACAGCTGCCCCCCCTTTACCCGACCAGTCGACTGCTGGCCTTTTGTGCCAAGGTGATCGACTGGAGGGTAAAGGAGTTGACCCTCTTGCCCGGTTGCCCTTCAGATGTTCCATCTATGCGGTGGTTGATCTTCTGGGGAAAACTTCGGTGTTCGTGCACTTCCAGGATACTACTTCTGACGTAGCCGATCCCTTTGGTGGACACGTGGTAAAACCTCAGGATACTCCTTCTGACAGTAGCCGATCCTTCGGTTGATGGGTATGAACCCCCCATCAGGCTGGTAGTTGCAGTCCGTTGTGTGGGACTGGATGGGTATGAACCCCCCATCAGGCTGGTACAGTCCGTTGTGTGGGACTGGATGGGTATGAGCCCCCCATTAGGGTGGTACGGTCCGTTGTGTGGGACTGGATGGGTATGATCCCCCCATCGGGGTGGTACGGTCCGTTGTGTGGGACTCGGATGGGTATGATCCCCCATCGGGTGGTACAGTCCATTGTGTGGGACCGGATGGGTATGAGCCCCCCATCGGGGTGGTAGTGCGACTTACGATCCGGCTCGAGCGCGGATCGGGCGCAACGCATGCGCAGGTTGATAGGTATAATCCCCCTATCAGGCTGGTACAGTCCACTGCGTAGGACTGGTGGTGGCGGCGGCTTACTGCTCAGGTGGCTCATGTGCCGGCTCTTTGGGGAGTGTTTTCTGTGTTTGGTTGATTGTTCTTGGACCTCTTGAATGGTCATCCAGGCTATGTCGGGGATTTTGTTTGGTGTTTCATCCAGCTTTGTTGGTTGCTGGGGATTCTTTGTTTTTGTTCTTTTGGTGGTGATCATCCGATCCTTGCTGGCTGGTCGGATGGGTCTTGGTTTTGTTTGACTCTTGCTTGGCAGTCGAAATTTTGAGGTGATGGCTTAATCCTGCCTTTTTCTCGCGGTTTTAACTCTTTTTTTTTCTCGCGATTTTGGATTTTGGCTTTTTCTTGAGCGTACGTCTTTTTACTCGTGGCTTTTTTGTTACGCTGACTTTTGGAAAGGATGGCAAAAGGTCGGCGAAGTCATACCGGGATACCCCTTTTTCCTTTTTTTTTTTTTTTTTTTGGTTGTTCTTTTATGAGGTTGACCTTCCTATATGAATGCCTTTTATTTGTCCACTGTATTTTTGTTTGTTTTACTTTTGACAAAGTCATTTTTGTGCGACCATTCGTGTGTGGATGCTGTTGATGCAATTTTATTTGAGGACATCTAGAAAGTGACCGGTACTTTCCTTTCTTTTTGTTCTCTCGTGACTATTCTTTTGTTGTACTCTTGTTTTAACCTTGTCTTTTGCCTAGACCGCCCTTTGCGGGTTTTCGATCTAGCGGGTTTTGATTCTTCGTTTGAGATATTTTGATGGGTTTTTTTCCTTTTACGAAAGCCTTATCTTTTGCCTAGGCCGCCCTTTGCGGGTTTTCGATCTAGCAGGCTACCCTGTACTTTTTACTTGGGACGGCCCTGGTTGGTGATGTTCGTCTTTTGTTTTTATGCTTTCTCGAATTGCTTGTTTTATGCATGCTCATATTTCGTTAATACAGAGGCATTTACACAAGTAGGTAAAGAGAGGAAAAGAAAATTTTATTGATATAAACAGATGGTTTATTTTTACATGGGGGGTTTACAAAGGAATTTGTAAGCATGGCTGGTCAAGGTTGGCTAAACTGTATGAGGGTGCCACAATCATGTCTGTGATCTCTGTTTCCCCGTTTTTCCTGGTCCCTTCGGTTGAGATGCTCGAATCCGGAGTGAAGACTATGCGAAGTCTGCTTGCTATTGTGGAGGTATTACCTTAGTCACCTTTGCGGTTCTCGGCTAGGGTAATCATTGCTCTCTTTTCGTCATCATTTTTTTTTTTTTCGAAACCTCTAATTTTTGCCTAGGACGTGTCCTAGCGAGGTATGCAGGCCCTATCTTTTGCCCAGGACGCTCTTTGCGAGTTTTCATCCTGACGGGTCATGAGCAATGTCTTTAGGCGTAATATTTTTTCACCGCATCCGAGTTGACAGGGTATCGGAGTTCCTCTCCATCCATGTTGGTGAGGATAAGGGCTCCTCCTAAGAAGGCTCGCTTGACCACAAAGGGTCCTTCGTAGTTGGCTGCCCATTTCCTGATTTTGTCTTTCTGGGCTGGAAGCAGTTTCTTCATTACTAGATCTCCTTCTTGGAAGGTGCGGGGCTTGACCTTCTTGTCGTAGGCTTTCTTGATTTTCCGCTGATAAGCTTGCCCCCGACATATGGCGTCCAGCCGTTTTTCTTCGATTAGGTTCAATTGATCATACCGATTTTGGACCCATTCAGCTTCTGTCAGCTTGGCTTCCATGACAACTCGCAGGGATGGTATCTCGACCTCTATCGGTAGCACGACCTCCATTCCGTATACGAGGGAAAATGGGGTAGCCCCTGTGGAGGTTCGTACCGACGTTCGGTAGCCATGTAAGGCAAAGGGGAGCATTTCATGCCAATCTTTGTAGGTGACCACCATTTTCTGGATAATTTTCTTGATATTTTTATTGGTTGCCTCTACTGCACCGTTCATCTTTGGTCGGTACGGAGAGGAATTGTGGTGCTGGATTTTGAAGTCTTGGCATAATTCCTCCATCATCTTATTGTTGAGATTGGTCCCATTGTCAGTAATGAGCCTATGAGGGATGCCGTACCGACATATAATGTTTTTCTTGATGAAGGTGGTCACCACTTTCCGGGTTACATGTGCATATGATGCCGCCTCAACCCACTTGGTGAAATAGTCGATTGCTACCAATATGAAGCGATGGCCGTTGGACGCTTTGGGTTCGATGGGTCCGATGACATCCATGCCCCACATAGAAAATGGCCATGGTGTAGCCAGGTTACTGAGAGGTGCGGGCGGCACATGGATGTTATCGGCGTATACTTGGCACTTATGACATTTCTTGGCATATTGGTGACAATCAGCTTCCATCGTGGACCAATAGTACCCTGCCCTGAGGAGTTTCTTTGCCATGACATGCCCAGGTGTGTGGGTTCCAAAAGTCCCCTTGTGGATTTCTTTTATCAAGGTTTGGGCTTCTTCTTGGTCCACACACCTTAGGAGGGTGGAACTGGGGCTCTTTTTGTAGAGGGTTCCTTCAATCAATGTGAACCCTACGGCCCTTTTGCGAGTGGTTCGCTTATCATTGTCACTGATTCCTTCGGGGTATTCGCCCTTCATGAGGTACCGCTTGATGTCATGGTACCAGGGGTTTTGATCGTGCTCGCCATTTACTGCCATGCAGAAAGCTTGTTTATCATGCAGTTTGACTTGAATGATTGGCATCTCATGTTCCTGGTCCAGGGCAAACATGGATGATAGAGTGGCGAGGGCGTCGGCAATTTGATTGTCCTCCCTAGGGATATACTGGAAGGTGACGTTTTCCATTCTTGAGACCAGCTCGCGGATGTGCTCTAGGTATGGGATCAATTTTGAGTTTCGGGTTTCCCATTCACCTTTAAGTTGATAGATGACGAGGGAGGAATCACCGAATATTTTGAGCTTAGTAACTCCATGATCTAGAGCCGCTTGGATCCCTAGTGCACATGCTTCGTATTCGGCCATGTTGTTGGTGCAATCGAAATTAAGTCTGGCCGTTACAGGGATGTGTTTCTTTTTGGGGGATATCAAAATAGCTCCTACCCCGTGTCCAAGCATGTTTGAAGCCCCATCGAAGAACATGGTCCACATCTCTTCTTTGGTCTCTTCGTGTTCGATGTGCATGATATGCTCATCGGGAAAGTCATCCTGTAAGGATTGGTATTCGTCTGTGGATCCATGGGCTAGATAATCCGCTAGGGGACTTCCTTTAATAGCTTTCTGGGTGACATGAATGATGTCAAATTCTGAGAGGAGAACCTGCCACCTAGCTATTCTTCCGGTCAAAATGGGCTTCTCGAAGAGGTATTTCATTGGATCCATTTTGGAGACCAACCATGTTGTATGCCGAGCCATGTACTATCTGAGACGTTGAGTGACCCACACCAATGCGCAACAAGTTTTTTCGAATGGTGTATAGCGGGTTTCATAGTCTAGAAATTTCTTACTGAGATAGTAAATGGCCCGTTCCTTTTTCCCGGTTTCATCATGCTGGCCGAGCACACATCCCATTGACTCTTCGAGGATTGATAAATATAGGATCAGAGGTCTCCCTTCAATGGGTGGTACCAATACTGGGGGATTGGTTAAACAAGTCTTGATTTTATCGAACGCTTGTTGGCATTCTTCATTCCACACCGTTGGTTGGTTTTTGCGCAACAGTTTAAAGATGGGGATACATTTATCCGTTAACTGCGCGATGAAACGGGCAACATAATTAATTCGGCCTAGGAAACCTCTGACCTCTTTTTCTGTACTTGGTGGAGGCATTTCCAAGATTGCCTTGGTTTTGTCGGGGTCCACCTCGATTCCTCTTTCACTGACAATGAACCCTAGGAGTTTTCCTGACCGTACTCCGAAAGTACATTTTGTCGGGTTTAGCTTAAGTTGATACTTCCGAAGTCGATCAAAAAGTTTTCGGAGATATTGAATGTGGTCCATTTCATTTCTGGACTTTGGCGATCATGTCGTCCACATATACTTCTATTTCCTTGTGGATCATGTCATGGAATAGTGTGACCATAGCCCTTTGATAGGTAGCCCCCGCATTTTTCAGCCCAAACGGCATTACTCGATAGTAGAAAGTGCCCCATGGTGTAATGAAGGAGGTTTTTTCTCTATCCTCAACGGCTAGTTTGATTTGGTTGTACCCCGCATACCCGTCCATGAAGGAATACAACGTGTTGGTAGCGTTATGGTCTACTAGCGTGTCTATATGTGGTAGGGGAAAGTCATCCTTTGGACTTGCTCGATTGAGGTCCCTATAGTCCACGCAGACCCTGACCTTCCCGGTCTTTTTAATGACGGGTACTATGTTGGCCAACCATTCTGGATATTTGGATACTACCAGGAAATTTGCATCTAGCTGCCTTTGCACCTCCTCCTTTATCATTAAGGACCAGTCTGGTTTGATCCTCCTGAGTTTTTGTTTCACAGGTCGAAACCCCTCTTTTAGCGGCAACCTATGCTCCACTATGCTCGTTCGAGCCCAGGCATGTCATGATAAGACCAAGCAAACACATCCATATATTCCTTCAGAAGCTATATCAATTCTTCCCTTATGCTACCTTTTATTTGGGTGCCGATGTTCACCTTTTTCTCCTCATCCTCTTTTCCCAAATTGACTGTTTCTATTTCCTCTTGGTGCGGTTGTATGATGTGTGTTTCCTTTTCTAGCATTCTTTGCATGTCCGGAGAAATGGTCTCCTGCTCACTGTCGGACTCAATCCATTCGCCTTCCATTTCCGGGGTCCACGGAGATTCATCAATCACAGACATGATGTGTTTTAGGTTTTGTTTTAGTCATAGATTTTATTATTCGATTTATTTTTGAAAGAATAATAAATAGAAGAGGGAAAAGAATGAATATGACACAATGCCTCGTGTATTAATGAAAATGAGAAATGTATGTACAAGCCCTTTTAATCAAAATTCCTGCGGCCACGGGCGGGGACCGCAGGAGATATAGAGAAAAGCTTTAAAAAAGAAAAGACCCTAGGGCTGATCCTCTTAGTCCTCCCTCTCTGCTACTCCGGCTTCGACAGAGGTTTGTCATCTGTGCTGGAAGCTGAGGCGTCGAAAGTAATCCACCCGGCGTCGATTAGTTCTTGAACCCGATACTTAAGTGTCAAGCAATTTTTTGTAGAGTGCCCGGGTGAACCCGAATGGTAAGCGCATTTCTCGTTTGGCTTATACCATTCGGGGTAAGGAGGCTCCAACTGTTTCTTGGGAGGGACACAGGTCAGGAGCTTAGCTTCCAGCAGCTGAGGTAGCAGCAGTCCGTAGGAAGTGGAGATTGGAGTGAACTTCCTTTCTCTCTTACAGGGCTGCCTGGGCATTTGTGTGGTAGAAGAAGGAGTGGCAAAATTGATTGCATGCACAGATTCGTCCTTCTTCATGCCAGCAGGCTTCCTGAATGAGACGCCAGCTTGGGAAGACTGTGCTATCTTCCCGTTCCTCAGCCCCTGCTCTACTCTTTCCCCCACAGTGACTATGTCCGAAAAAAGATTGGAGGTACTGGCTATCGCCTTATCGTAGTACGCTCTGGTCAGTGAGTCGATGAACATAGCCACTGTCTCCTTGTCCGTCAAAGGAGGCTCTATCTGGGCTGCCATTTCCCTCCACCTTTGGGCGTATGCTTTGAAGGGCTCGTTGTTCCTCTTGCTCAGAGTTCTGAGATCTGACCTGTCAGGGGTCAGACCGATGTTGTATCGGTAACGACGGAGAAAAGCGTCAGCCAACTGTTTCCAGTTCTGGACCTGCCCTCTCTCTAACTGCATGTACCAATTGAGAGCTGTGTCTGCCAAACTCTCCTGGAAGCAGTGGATGAGGAGTTTCTCGTTATCGGCGTGGGCGGCCATCTTACGACAATACATCGTAAGATGGTTCTTAGGGCAGGTCATCCCGGCGTACTTGGGGAAGTCCAAGATTTTGAACTTGGGAGGAAAGTGGATGTTCTTCACTAGGCACATGTCCGCCACCTCCTTGACGTCGAAGTTGTGCCCTTCGACCGCCTTTAGCCTCTCCTCTAGGGCGGAGAGTTGTTGTTTGGACACTTCTGGGGTAAGGATGCGTGCAGTCTTAGCATCCTTCCCGTCAAAAAAGTATTCTTCCTCCTCTTCCTCATGAGGAGGGACATGTTCAGCTTGGTCTTCGCCCTTGCTTTGCCCCTGGCGTACGACCTCCATTAATTGGGCCACTTGCTCGCGGAGGGTATTGACCTCCGCAGTGAGCTTTCTGTTCTACTCCTCTAGGTTTTCCATCACTTTCGCTTTTTGTGCACGAGTACGAGTGGGGAGAGGACCAACCACTTTCTAGAATGCCCAAAACGGTTTATTAATGCATGTCGAGTGTTTAAACTACATGGATATGCATGAGAGATTCCGCTTAAATGATGCTGAGTGTGCTCTCATTTTTATTTTCTCTCTTGGTTTTTCTTTACTCATGGTATGATGTAGTATGAATGAGTTGACTTTGTCAGAAGTTGTTTTATTTATTTTTTGGTGTTTTTGTATTTTGATTTTTATTTTGACGTTTATTTTATAGCCTTTTATCTCTTCTGTCGGAACTGCGTGGCTACTTAGCTTACAAAGAACCTGAAACCAGGCTAGCTAAAAGGCAGACTGTCCGAGATAAAATATGGCTTTATGTGAAAGAATATTTAGCGTCCCTTATCTCTTCTGTCGGAACTGCGTGGCTACTTAGCTTGCAAAGAACCTGAAACCAGGCTAGCTAAAAGGCAGACTGTCCGAGATAAGGGTTTTTATTTGCGAAAAATATTTTTGGTTTTTGTTGTTTTGTTGTTTGTTTATGCTATGCAACATACAAATGCAACAATCATATGCACACACAATTCGATCATCCCCGAACAGGCGAGGATTCATTTTTATCACGAGGTAGGGTTTTCCTGCAGAAAAGTGCATTGGCAAGGGTTGGTTCTAACTGTTCTCACCAGGCTAAGGCCCCCAAGGTGCCCCCATTATAGGGTCCCCACTCTCCAGCCGTCCGACTATGCTTAGCACAAAGGCCGTAGTCAGTCTTGTTGCCAAAAGAGGAAGGTTATCACCTTGAGTGGTGGTTTCCGATCACACTGGTGGGCTCAAGGCCCTCACTACAGCGAACCGTACCTGCCACCCACTCCCTATGGTTTTCTCACTTGCCCCCGGGTATAGAGGGAACTGTTGTGTGCAAGGGATTGTGTGCAGTTTATATTTCAAGCAATTTGTGCAAGTATAAAAAAACAACAATTTATTAAAGCCAAACATTAAAACATGTTATAAATACAAGTTAAGGGCAAAGGCATTATTTTCTTGGTTTATTTATTATTTTAAGCCGGCCCATCACTAAATGGGATCAACTCTCGAGGCTTCCCCAGTGAAGTCGCCATCTATCGCCGCCGTCTCAAAAGAGAAGGTCGGTCGGAGCGACGCGATGATTTTTTCGACCCTCTTTGATTTTCGCGTTTTTTATGGGTGGTTACAACGCCTTTAGGTTGTCCGATAACCGGGCTAACCTAGGGGCGAGGTTTTCGAAAGGTGTCCTTGGGTTGTCCGATGACCGGGCTAACCCAAGGACTTATTTATTTTGGGTTCTATGGAGTTGCCACCGATGTTTTTACCGGAAACATCGAGAAAGGTTTTTTGAAAGGCGTTGGTTTTCGAAAACCAACTTTGGTCATTAGAACAAGAGTTGGGTAAGGGAGTTAGTTACGTGGTAAAGGAAGTATTAGTTCCTTTACTATGCCGCTTTCGGGTTCCCTATGACAGGCCAACTTTTATTGTTAATAAATAAACCGGAAAATATGCTTTTGACTTTTTTATTATGCGAAATTTAAAGTGATGACTACATGGCCCTAATCTATTGCATAATTTAAATTAAAGTAGTAAAAGTAGAGGGGGAGAAATTAAACCTCCGAAGCAAGCTTTGTTTTATATTTCTTTAAAATAAATGGGTGCTTTTTGGCAGCCCTTCACTCTACAAGACGCCAGAAACTCTTCTGGACGCCGAAAAAAGCTCTCAAAGACACTCAGAAACTCCGGAAATGCGTCGGAGGGATTCTAGAGAGAAGTTTTAGAGAGAAGGGAGAGCTAGAAGCTTGTGGTGTGTGGAAATGAGGGGGGGAGAGCCCCTATTTATAGGTTTTCGTGCCTAGCAGTGGCGAGACTGCCGGTCTCGTCTGACAGGGTTGAGACCGCCGTCTCGTCTAATGAGACCGCCGTCTCGCCCTGTCAAACGCGACGAGACCGCCGTCTCGCCCTTCGCAGGTGGCGAGACCGTCGTCTCGTCAAGCGAGACGGCGGTCTCGCCACTTGCATGAGGCGAGACGGCGGTCTGGGAAATCCAGACGGCGTTCTCGTCCCAACAAGGCGAGAAAACTTATTTTTTGGCATAGAAACTCCCTCCTATCCTGGTATGGGGCCTAATAGTCTCTCCTAATGGCTTGTGAGGCTTTGTCCATCTTCAAATAGGAGGTCTTCTGGTCTTTATTTGGAGGTCGGGCAAGATTTGGGGTCTACAAGGATTTCTCTCTCTAGAATTCCTCTGACGCATTTCCAGAGCTTCTGAGTGTCTTTAGAGTGAGTTTTCGAGCGTTTCGAGAGGTCTTCCGGCGCTGTAGAGTGAAGGGCTGCCAAAACGCACCCAATTTATTGAGAAATTATTAGAGAAAGCTTGCTTCGGAGATTTAAACTCTCCCTCTCTACTTTTACCGCTTTAATTTTAAATTATGCAATAGATTAGGGCCATGTAGTCACAATTTTAAATTCCGCAAAAAATAAAAAGGGCAAACGCGTAATTTTCACCGGTTTAAATATTTTTAAATAGCTGGCCTATCATAGGGAACCCGAAAGGGGCGTCGTAAAGGGACTAATACTCCCATTATACGTAACTAACTCCCTTACCCAACTCTGGTTCTAATGACCAAAGTTGGTTTTTGAAAACCAACGCCTTTTAAAACCCCTTTTCCGATGTTTCCGGTAAAAACATCGGTGGCGACTCCACAGAACCCCACAAAACTAGTCCTTGGGTTAGCCCGGTTATCGGACAACCCAAGGACGCCCTTTCGAAAACCTCGCCCTTAGGTTAGCCCGGTTATCGGACAACCTAAAGGCGTTGTAACCACCTATAAAAACGCGAAAATCAAAAAGGGTCGAAACCATCGCGTCGCTCCGATCGACCTTCTCTCTTTTGAGACGGCGGCGACAGATGGCGACTCCACTGGGGAAGCCTCGAGAGTTGATCCCATTTAGTGATGGGCCAGCTTAAAAATAAATAAACCAAGAAAATAACGCTTTTGCCCTTAACTTGTATTATAACATGTTTTATTGTTTGGCTTTAAATAACTGTTGTCTGTTTATACTTCCGCAATTGTTTGAAATAAAAATTGTATACAAACCTTTGCACACAACAGTTCCCTCTATACCCGGGGGCAAGTGAGAAAACCATAGGGAGTGGGTGGCAGGTACGGTTCGCTGTAATGAGGGCCTTGAGCCCACCAGTGTGATCGGAAACCACCACTCAAGGTGATAACCTTCCTCTTTTGGCAACAAGACTGACTACGGCCTTAGTGCTAAGCATAGTCGGACGGCTGGAGAGTGGGGACCCTATAATGGGGGCACCTTGGGGGCCTTAGCCTGGTGAGAACAGTTAGAACCAACCCTTGCCAATGCACTTTTCTGCAGGAAAACCCTACCTCGTGATAAAAACGAATTCTCGCCGGTTCGTGGATGATTGAATTGTGTGTGCATATGTTTGTTGTATTTGTCTGTTGCATAGCATAAACAAACAACAAAACAAAAATCACAAAAAAAATATTCCAAAAATACTTTCACAAATAAACACCCTTATCTCGGACAGTCTGCCTTTTAGCTAGCCTAGTTTCAGGTTCTTTGTAAGCTAAGTAGCCACACAGTTCCGACAGAAGAGATAAGGGACGTTAAATATTCTTTCGCATAAAGCCATATTTTATCTCAGACAGTCTGCCTTTTAGCTAGCCTGGTTTCAGGTTCTTTGCAAGCTAAGTAGCCACGCAATTCCGACAGAAGAGATAAAAGGCTACAAAATAAACAAATAAAATAATCAAAACAACACCAAAATAAAAATCCATTTCCAAAATAAGACCTGGTCCCAAAATATTGCACTCATAGAACATTCATATAGATAGTTTATTCTTCAATAAAAAATACACGCAATTACCATACATCATATAGAAAAACATGATAAATAAGAAAATAAACACTCACATTCATTCAAATAAGCATCCTTTTCATCAAACATGCATTTTGGTTTTAGAAATGGAGGGGACAAGTAGACAGCCAAAGAAGGTGGATATTCCCCGTTTCCATACTGAGAGATTGGAACGGCTAAGCGCAGCAATGCCATCGGAGGTCCGTGCAGACTTTGAAAAATCCTATGGACGGATTTTGGACCTCCTAAAGATCAGTGTCGATCAGGTGTTCTTAAGGGCACTAATCCACTTCTGGAATTCAAATCTGCGGTGTTTCGAATTTCCGCAGTTCGACTTGGTGCCTACATTAGAGGAGTATGAAACCATGTTGAGATGGCCCAAATCAGCTGGGGTCCATGTCCGCCACGAGGCATACACTCCTGCAGCACCAGTCGCTGCCCTTATTCAACTACCATTCCGGCAGAGTACCCTGATAAGGAAGGGGAACGCCCAGGGTTGGAAAGTATCAATGCTAGAAGACCACCTGTCCTACCTGGCTGAAAGGGCAGAGTGGGTCGCCTTCAACAAAACCCTGGCACTCATAATTTTTGGAACGGTCTTGTTCCCCTTCCACTTCGACACAGTAGATCAGGCCGTCATGGACGCCTTCTTCGCCTGGGACGTGAACTCGAAGAGTCCCCTGCCTGCAATTCTTGCCGATACCCTGCTCTCGGTGGAATTCTGCCACCAGAAGCAGGGAAAAATACTCCGCTGCTGGTCTTCATTATTATTTGTGTTGAGCACCACGCACCTCTACGCCTCCAGCCACATGGGGATATTCCCCGATCCTTTGAGGAGCTTTTCCAAGATCCCCCTCCAACGACGCTTGACTACAGAATGGAGGGACGAGTGGAATCAAAAGGACGCCAACAGTTTATCCTGGGTCTGCCCTTGGTTCTGACCCGGCCCAGTTCTCATCAGATGTGGGGACTATCCGAGCGTACCCTTGATAGGACTCAGGGGTTGCATAGCCTACTCACCTAGAGTAGCTATAAGGCAGCTCATGAGGACCCAAACTACTATTTCCCGAGGGGAGCTCGGAGGACTGTGCTTCTTTGGAGACCCGTGCATAATCGCCAACTCACTAGCTGTGAGAAAAGCATGGGAGAGGCCAGTCTATATGGGGCACAGAGAGCTAGGAAAAGCTCGGGTGGCTATCACCAGTGACTATGAGGCATGGAGAAAGAAAAGAGGGATGGCTCAACCATCCACCACACCCACTACAAGCGCCAACAATGAAGGGTTGCAGGCTCAAATTAACGCCTTGACCCAAAGGATAGAGATCATGGGAGCCCAGATGAGGGCCCTTGAAGAGAGAGAACAAGCCTCTATCCTTACAATAGACGGTCTGCAAAGGCAAGGCAAGAAAAAGGATCATGAAATAGAGCGCCTCAAGGACCAGTGTGCTGACTCCCATGAACAAGCTATCCGAGCATCCAAAACTGCCAAAACCAGTTCGGATAGCCAACTCCAGGAAATAACCGCTAAGTCAGCACGCCTTGAGGCCGAATCATCAAAGCAGGCTCAAACGATCAAGGAATTTTCGCAAGAGCTCATCAAGACTCGGTTAGATATCCGCCAAGAGCGAGAGGCCAACCGGAGACTCAACAGAAGTCTCGCTGAGCTACGCTACAAAGAAAGAGACGGGCTAGCTCAGTACGGCCTAGTACTGCAAGAGAAAGACCGAGCCGTTGCGAAGCTCGATGAACTACAAGCCTTGGTCGTTCATCAAGAGGCGAAGATCAAAGAGGCTCAAAAGTACAGTGAAGATATGAGCCAGGCGGTCCACAAGCAAAGCGAAGCACTTGCTCGTCATGTCCGGGAAGCCGAGAGAGAACTACAGAGGGATCAAAACCCGCCTGTGGGTTTCTTTAAAGTTTTCCGCTTTTGCCAAAAGTTGCTTCGCAGTATAGAATAGGGGAATGTACACCTTCTGTCGAATAAATAAAATCTTCTTTATTCAAATGACTGTCTACTTGCATGCATAAACATTCATTTGCATATTTAATTTTCCCCTCCTTCACGCTTAATAAATAAGATAATAAAAAGGAAGGATTAACTAACGCGTCTTCTAAATCAGAAGAATGGAGAGAAAGCCACTCCTAATAAAGCTTACTCCAACGGTCGACTCACCGCAAGAGGAAAATAGGCCTCGGCCGTTGGTCCTTAAGAACAAAGAAGAGGGGGTAAGGACACCAGTGCGATTATTTATGCCACGTCCTTTCCCCTACGAATCAAATAAAGTTGTACCGTGGAGATATGGAGAATCTCCACCAATAAAAGAAGAAATAACAAACATAGCCGGTATTGGGGGCACAACTAGAAGTGGAAGAGTCTACTCCCCCAAGGACACACAGGAAGATGTCCTCAAAAATAAAGGAAAAAATAAAAAGACCGAAGAAGAAAAAGAAAATAAGGAATCCAAGGAGGAGACAGAGGAATTACTCCAGTTCATAAGGCAAAGCGAGTATTCCATTATAGACCAGCTCAATCGCACACCTGCAAAGATAACATTGTTATCTCTGATAATGAACTCGGAACCACACAGAAATGCCCTGCTGAAGGTCTTGAGCGAGGCGCATGTACCTCATACAATATCCCAGGAAAAGGTTGAGATGATCGTTGGTCACATCACGGCAAGCGATCACCTCACCTTCACAGAGGAAGAACTCCCCCTCGAGGGGTCAAACCACAACAAGCCCTTTCATATCTCGGTTAAATGCAAGGAGTGCCTCATCGCTAAAGTTCTTGTGGATAACGGGTCATCCTTGAACATGATGCCCAAGTGCATGCTGGACAAGTTGACTATCCAAGGAACCCGTCTGCGCCCAAGCAGCACCATCGTTCGAGCCTTCGACGGATCTAAACGAGAAGTAGTGGGGGAAGTTAATTTGCCAATCCAAGTCGGACCCACTATCTTCGACGTCGATTTCCATATAATGGATATTACTCCAGCATATAGCTGTCTCCTCGGCAAGCCTTGGATTCATGACGCTAAGGCAGTACCTTCAACGCTCCATCAGAAAGTCAAGTTCATAGTGGACGACAAACTGGTCACAGTCCAGGCAGAAGACGATATCCTGATCAGTGGACCGTCCACCCAGCCTTATGTGGATGCGGCTGAAGAGGCCCTTGAAACATCTTTTCAAGCGCTCGAAATTGCCGAGCATAGAGCGACTTCCCGAAAACACAAAGGTAGCCCGCATGATGTTGAAGCATGGTTACCATCCTGGCCAAGGACTGGGGGCAGATTCCCAAGGCATGAGGAAACCCCCAGAATTCAAAGACAATCCTTGCAAGTATGGCCTAGGATATGACCCTACTAAGGGCCGAGCGGAAAGTAGAAAAGGGAAGTCTCCCCTCCGCACACTCAAGCAAATTTTCCAAAGTGGAGGGGTGCAAGCGTCAAGAGCCACCTTAGTCATTAGGAAATCTTTTTCTTCGTTTAAGGGATGTAAACCCCATGATTGTTAGAGATTATCCCCCGTGGCGAGCCCGACCCCCGGGCATTTTAGGGCACATATTCCCTTATTAATTAATAAAGAATGATTCTTACTATCTGCTTCTCTTCTCTCTATTTTTGACTAGACCTCATGAATAACCCTGTCTAAGTAAACAAAAAAAAGAGAAGAATAAACAGCGCATCCAAATAATCAACATTTACCATTGCTATTGCCATCAAAGCTAGTTGATTAGAAGCACATAAAAATAAGACTTCACTTCATCCATAAAAGAAAAGTCAGGCTTCGCCAATACTGTGAAAAAAAAAGTAATAAAAATAAATCCACAAAAAAAAGAGAGAGCCCAGAGAAGCCAAAGGCCAAAGAAAAGGGCAAATCACCCGGTAGGAAACCCACTAAGGGGGCTACGCAAAAGATAGGGTCTACCCGGTAGGACACCCGAACAAAAATAAAGGGTAGCCTAGGCAAAAGTTAGGGTTACAAAATAAGGTCCGCTAGGATTTCTCCAAAAATTACAAAAGAAGGAACTTAGACAAAAGTTAGGGCCAAAACACAGTATCCTAGTTCAAAACCCAAAGGGCATTCTAGGGAAATCAGCTAGCCATTAAAAAGCAATGAAAATAAAACCAAAGAGCGAAAAATGCAAAAAAATAAAGAAAAGATGTTTGCTTAGACAAAGCTTAAACACCTAGGCGTAACCCTAGCCAACCATGCTTACAAAAACTTTATCAATAAAAATCAACCCTCTAAAACACAAGCCATTGCAATTTGCCTCTTTGTTTCTTTTCTCTTGACCCCTCACGTCAATATTCTAATAATTAATTTGGGAATATGGAGGCGTATAGTCAACAAGAGGATTGAAATCCCTAAAGCGAGGAAAAAGGGGCACTACATGACGAAGAGTGTGTTGCAAAAAGAAAAAGAAAGAAAAAGGGAAGAAAAAAAAGGGAAAAAGAAAGAAAAGAAAGGAAAATTATCCTTCGGTCACAAGACGTCCGGCATGGTACAGCTAAAAATAAACACAACAAACCAAAGGGCACTCAGCGCAACGAGACACGTTGGTTAAATCCTTCTGAAAACTTAATCAAAATAGGCATTATAGAACATCAAACATGAAAACATTGCATCCATAAAATGTTTTTGAACCAGGTCCTATTTTCTTTTCAAAAAAAAAAAAAAAAACCTTCCGTAAATCGAGACCGCCGTCTGGTTATCCCAGACCGCCGTCTCGGTTACCCTCCAAGGCGAGAACGCCATCTCGACCCACCAGACCGCCGTCTCGACTCAGGCGAAAACGAGACCGCCGTCTCGCTTGACGAGACCACCGTCTCGTTTAAGCCCAATGTCGAGACCGCCGTCTCGATGGACCGGACCGCCATCTCGATTTGGAGGAGACACGAGACCGCCGTCTCGCCTTCCCAGACGGCAGTCTCGAATTGGAAAAAAATCCTATAAATAGGGGGCGCGCTTGGGGGGTTTCTCACAACTCTCCTTGCCTCCAGAACCTCCCTTTCTCAACTCTTGCACTCCTAAGCCCCCTCTAGTCAAGATGTTTGGTAGAAGCGCCTCCAGGAAGAGAAGGAGCATTGTCGGGGCCAGCAGTTCTGTGGCACCGCCACCCCAGGACCCTTCTCAGCTGTCACCACAACACCAGGCCCGTCTTGACAACATCTGGACCTATGCGTGGCACCCGATGCTGAGGCTGGACTTCAGCATCCTGGTTGAATTTGGGTGGGAGGACGACGTCCGAGCCCACATTGACAGCATCGGGTGGGGCTTTCTGCTACAGCCACCACCTACACATGTGTACCCACAAGCGGTAGTAGAATTCTTGGCCTCGGTCTCCTACTCTGAAGTCCCCTCCACGGTCCCGGGCCTGCAGCCCACTAAGATGGTGACCTATTTCATGGGTGGAAGATACCAGGCCACCACCCTCGACAAGTTCAACATGGCCATCGGGTTCGTCCGGCCCGAGGACACACTGACCCAGGAGTACCGTGAGGCCATCTGCTCCCGGCCCACCAGCCTCACTGCCGCTGAAATGTGGCATGAGCTCACCGGAGCCACCACGCTGCCCACGCTGATGAGGGGCTCCGCGCTGCCCCCAGCACTCCGCATCTGCCACAAGATGCTGGCAAGAACCATCCATGGGAGGAAGGAGAGTCAGGGCAAGGTCTCCCTCCCTGACCTCTTCGTACTCTATTGCATGAGCCAGAAGCGGCGCTACAACCACGACTATTTCTTCCTGAGAGCCCTCAAGGACTTCGGGAATAGATCAGCGGGGGCCGTACTCGTGGCTCCCCTCATCACTCCCCTGGCAGAAAGATGGGGGTGCCCTGGGCGGGAAGAGCTGGCCTGCAACTTGCGACCCGAGACCATCAACGGGTCAATCTTGGTCAGCATGGGAATGCTGATACGTCGAGGGACCCAGTTGGCCCTCCATCCCACACTGGATTTCGCACTAGATCTCCAGGGACTGGTGGCGATGTAGGATATCCCCACGCCCCCCGAATTCCAGCAGCAGTGGCAGCAGCAGCAACAACCACCACCGTACACGGATGACTTTGCCGGCATGAACCGCAACATGAACGATCTGCGCCGGCAGTTCGACCAAATGACAGTGTGGCAAGAAGCCTACCATACCCGGCAAGAGGAGATGTACCAGCATCAGCAGGTGATGCGGCAGGAATGGACAACATTCCAGCAAGAGTACCGCGACGAAGTCCAAGAACAAGCAGACTTCCGGTATCACGTCTACCAGCAATTTGCCCACGGATCATCTCCAGAGGATAGCCCTTAGGGATGGTACTTGCCTAAATAAAATTGGTTGTAATAAAATTTCCCCATAAATAAAAATTTTATTTCATGCATCTCTTTGTCACCCTTTGCAAAAGCTAGCGTAAAACGAAAAAGCTTAAAAAGGAAAAAAGCATACGCTCAAAAAGAAAAGCCAAAATCCTAAATCGCGAAAAAAAGAGAGATAAAACCGCGAGGAAAAAAGGCAGGATTAAGACAAGCCATCACCTCAACCAACAAAATTTCGACCACCTCGGATAGTCGCCATCAAAAGTCAAAAACAAAGAATCCCCAGCAAACAAGCAAGCTGGATGAGCACCAACAAAATCTCCGGTACAACCCGGATGACCATTCAGAGAGGTCCAAGAACATCTACCAACACGGAAATCACTCCCCAAGAAGCAGGCGCATGAGCTACCCGAGCAGTAAGCCGCCACCACCACCAGTCCTACGCAACAGACTGTACCAGCCTGATAGGGGGTTTATACCTATCAACCAGCACACAAGGAGTGCCTGAAAGGCGCATGGGCCACCTGAACAGTAAGCCGCCACTACCACCAGTCCTACGCAGCGGACTGTACCATCCTGATAGGGGGTTTATACCTATCAACCTGTGCACGCGTTGCGCCTGATCTGCGCTCGAGCCGGATCAGTAAGTCGCACTACCACCCTGATGGGGGGTTCATACCCATACAGTCCCACACAACGGACTGTACCACCCTAATGGGGGGCTCATACCCATCCAGTCCCACACAACAGATTGTGACTACCAGCCTGATGGGGGGTTTATACCCATCAACCGAAGGATCGGCTACCGTCAGAAGTAGTATCATGGAAGTGCACGAACACCGAAGTTTTCCCCATAAGATCAACCGCCGCAAGATAGGACATCTGAAGGGCAACCGGGCAAGAGGGTAAACTCCTTTACCTTCCTGTCAATCTGTCTGGCACAACAGGCCAACAACTGACTAGTCAGGTAAAGGAGGGCAGCTGTAGACCCCAAATCTTGTCCGGCCTCCAAATAAAGAGTAGAAGACCTCCTATTTGAAGATGGATGAAGCCTAACAAGCCACTAGGAGAGACTATTAGGCCCCATACTAGGATAGGAAGGATTTTCTGCATAAAAAATAAGTTTTCTCGCCTTTTGGGACGAGACCGCCATCTCGAAATCGAGACCGCCGTCTCGCCTCATGCAAATGGCGAGACCGCCGTCTCACCAAACGAGACGGCGGTCTCGCCACCTGCGAATGACGAGATGGCGGTCTCCTTTGGCGAGACGGCGGTCTCGACCCTGTCAGACGAGAACGGCGGTCTCGCCACTACTAGGCGCGAAAACCTATAAATAGGGGTCCTCCCCCCCTCATTTCCACACACCACAACTTTCTCTCCTCCTTCTCTCTAGGATTTCTCTCTCTAGAATCCCTCTGACGCATTTCCGGAGCTTCTGAGTGTCTTTAGAGTGAGTTTTCGAGCGTTTCGAGAGGTCTTCCGGCGCTGTAGAGTGAAGGGCTGCCAAAACGCACCCAATTTATTGAGAAATTAATAGAGAAAGCTTGCTTCGAAGGTTTAAACTCTCCCTCTCTACTTTTACCTCTTTAATTTTAAATTATGCAATAGATTAGGGCCATGTAGTCACAATTTTAAATTCTGCAAAAAATAAAAAGGGCAAACGCATAATTTTCACTGGTTTAAATATTTTTAAATAGCTGGCCTGTCATAGGGAACCCGAAAGGGGCGTCGTAAAGGGACTAATACTCCCTTTACACGTAACTAACTCCCTTACCCAACTCTGGTTCTAATGACCAAAGTTGGTTTTTGAAAACCAACACCTTTTAAAACCCCTTTTCCGATGTTTCTGGTAAAAACATCGGTGGCGACTCCACAGAACCCCACAAATCTAGTCCTTGGGTTAGCCCGGTTATCGGACAACCCAAGGACGCCCTTTCGAAAACCTCGCCCTTCGGTTAGCCCAGTTATCGGACAACCTAAAGGCGTTGTAACCACCTATAAAAACGCGAAAATAAAAAAGGGTCGAAACCATTGCGTCGCTCCGACCGACCTTCTCTCTTTTGAGACGGCGGCGACAATGACATTCATGCTTCTCTCCTCCTTCTTGCTAAGAAACTTCTTGAATGATGCACTGGTAGCGGGATGTTGAGTGATCCTTCCGCTCTTTAGTCCTTGCTCCACCCTTTCGCCTATGTGGTCGATGTGAATGCCTTTATGGTGGATATGTTGATGGCGCATTAGTTCCATTAACCACATCATCTGATCCTTCATGGAATTAAGCTCAGCGATGAGCTTGCAGTTCTGTTCTTCTATGTGCTCCATTAACCGAGCCATTTGCTCCTTTATGTCGTTAAGCTCAATGGTGAGCTCACGATTTTGCTCTTCCAATTTCTCCATCCTCTTGGGCTTTTGCACGCAAGTGAGGACAGGAAGAAGACCAGCGACTTTCTAGAATGCACATGAATTTAAGAACGTTTATTTTTATTTTGAAATGAAATGAATGATTAGTGTGGGATAGATGTGCCTTAAGACAATGACTCTGGTATCATCCTTAAAGCTTACGCATTGCGGAGTGCCATACCCACTTCGGTATAATGGTTCCTTCCCTATCGAAGCTCCCCACATACCTTAGCACACTTGTCCCTTCCTTATTAGTGCATTTGGGTCTCTTTCGCCTTTGTCTTAAGGATATCTAATGCCCCCTAGAATGAATGTATTTATGCATGCACTAGTAAAAAAAAGGACTTTCTATGATAAAAGGGGCGACAGATGTTCAAAGTGTGATAACTTTTGACTGGGATGTCCAATTTGGACGCACAACATATCAAAACGAAGAGGAAAAGGTGAAGAACAGGCCGCAAATCCTCTCGGGGAATTTGACCCAGCAATTTTCCCAAAACACGGTCCTAAGACCTATTTTTTGAGAGATTTATTAAGATGATGCGTATGCATACTTTCCTTATGAATTTGTTTTCTCTCTTGGTTTTTCCACTTATGACATGATGTGATATAAATTATATGACTTTGTCAAAATTATTTTTATTGATATTTTGATTTTGTTATTATTATTATTATTATTTTATTTTATTTTTATTTTTTATATATATTTTTTATCTCTTTTGTTGGACTGGGTGCTACTTAGCTTACAGAGAACCTAAAACCAGGCTAGCTAAAAGACAGACTGTCCGAGATAAGTGTGTTTATTGTGAAAATACTTTTGTGGTTTTTTGCCCTTTTTTATCTGTTGTTTGGTTATGCTACGCAATCAAATGCAACAAACAAATGCACACACAATTCACTCATCCGCGAACAAGTAAGATGACGTTTTAATTACGATCCTACAGAAAAGTGCATTGGCAAAGGTAGGTTCTAACCATTCTCAGCAAGGCTAGGCCCCCAAGGTGCCCCCATTATAGGGTTCCCACTCTCTATCCTTCCGACCATGCTTAGCACTAAGGCCATAGTCAATCTTTGTGCCAAAAGAGGAAGGTTATCACCTTGAGTAGTGGTTTCCGATCATACTGGTGGGCTTATGGCCCTCACTACGGCAAACAGTACCTGCCACCCACTCCCTATGGATTTGTCACTTACCCCCAGGTATAGAGGGAACTGTTGTGTGCAAAGGTTTCTGTACAATTTGTATTTCAAACAATTGCATAAAATAAACAAACAACAATTATTAAAGCCAAGTAAATAAACATGTTATAAGACAAGTTAGGGTAAAAGCGAAATTCCTAAGTTTATTTATTAAAATGACCCATCACTAAATGGGATCAACTCTCTAGGCTTCCCCAGTGGAGTCGTCATCTGTCGTCGCCGTCAAAAGAGGCGGTCAGAGCGACGCGATGGTTCTGACTTCCATTTTCGCGTTTTATATGGGTGAGGTTACAATGCCTCTAGGTTGTCCGATAACCGGGCTGAACCTAGGGGTGAGGTTTTCGAAAGGGAGCTTTTAGGTTGTTCGATAACTGGGCTGGACCTAATAGCAAGGTTTTCAAAGAGGGTTCTTATGGAGTCGCCACCGATGTTTTTACCGAAAGCATCGGAAAAGGAAAAAAGAAGGTGTTGGTTTTTAAGAAAAACCAACTTTGGCCATTATAACCAGAGTTGGGTAAGGGAGTTAGTTACATGTAGGGAAGGAATTAGCTTCCCTACGACGCCCCTTTCGGGTTCCCTATGATAGACCGGTTATTTATAAACAAACTTTTAAAATGACGCTTTTACCCTTTTATTTGCGGAATTAAAAGATAATGACTACATGGCCCTAGTAGCTATTGCACAAATTAATATAAGTAAAAAAGATAGTAAAAGAGAGGGAGAGAGTGAAGAAACCTCCGGAGCAAGCTTTGATTAATTCTTTAGAAATTAGGACGCGTTTTGGCAGTCCTTCGCTCTACAATGTTGACTTTTCTCTCTCGCAATGCTATAAAAACTCTCTAAGAACTCTCAGAAAACTCCGGAAATGCTTCAGAGGGGCTCTAAAAGAAGAATTCTAAGAAATGATAGAAGGAAAGGTGGAAGAACTGTGTGAAATGAAGGGGAGAGCGCCCCCCTTTTATAGGGATTCGTGCCTGTCAGGTTGAGACCGCCGTCTCGCCTGGCAAGGTCGAGATGGTCGTCTCGCCATTCGGGACGGCGGTCTCGTCTTTGACAAATGGTGAGACGGTCGTCTTGCTAATCGGGACGACGGTATCGACTTGCCAAATGGCGAGAGGGTCGTCTCGCCAAATGGGAAGGTGGTCTCATCATGGCAAGTGGCGAGACGGCGGTCTCGATAAGCGATATGGCAGTCTCGATAAGCGAGATGGCAGTCTCGATCCCTAAGGTGGAAATCCTTATTTTTTTGTACAGAAAAGCCTTCCTAATCTAATATGGGGCCTAATAGTCTATCCTAGGAACCTTATAAGCCTTGCCCATCTTCGAATTGGAGGTCTTCTACTCTTTATTTTGAGGCGGGGCAAGATTTGGGGTCTTCAAGGAGTATATCTTTCCACTTCTGGTCATGCCCCCAATGTCGGCTATGTTGGAGATATCCTCCTTTATTGGTGAAGATTCCCCATATCTCCATGGTACAACTTTATTTGATTCATAGGGGAAAGGACAAGGCACAAATAATCGCACAGGAGTCCTTGCCCCCTCTTCTTTATTGACCTTGAGAACCAACGGCCGAGGCTTATTATCCTCTTGTGGTGAATCGACCATTGGGGAGAGCTTGATTATGAGCGGTTTTCTCTCCATCCTTCTGATTGGAAGACGTATCAATTAATCCTTCCTTTTTATTATCTTATTTATTAAAAGTGAAGGAGGGGAAATCAAATATGCAAATGAATGAAATGCATGCAAGTAGAAAATTGTTGAATAAAGAAATTTTATTTATTTGTAGAAAGTGTACATTCCCCTACTCCATGCTACGAAGCACTTTTTGAAAAAAACGGAAAATCCTAAAGAAACCCACAGGCGGGGTCCTGATCTCTATGTAATTCTCTTTCGGCTTCCCAGACATGACGAGCGAGTGCTTCGGTCTGTTTTTGGACCGCCTAGCTCATATCTTCGCTGTACTTTTGAGCCTCTTTGATCTTCCTCTCCTGATGGATGACCAAGGCTTGTAACTCGTCGAGTTTCGCAAGAGCTCGGTCTCTTTCTCGCATCACCTGGCCATACTGAGGTAATCCATCTCTCTCTTTGCAGCACAGCTCAACAAGGCTTCTGTTAAGCCTCTGGGTAGCCTCTTGCTCCTGGCATATTTCAGACCGAGTCCTTGCGAGGTCTTGTAGAAACTCCTTGATCGTCTGAGCCTGGTTTGCACATTTGACCTCAAGGTGTGCTGATTTGGCGATCATTTCTTGAAGTTGGTTATCCGAGCTGATTCTGGCAGTTTTGGATGCTTGGATAACTTGCTCACTGGAATCAGCACACTGATCCTTGAGGCGCTCTATTTCGTGATCCTTCTTCTTGCATTGCCTCTATAGACCGTCTATGGTGAGGATAGATTCTTGCTCTCTTTCCTCAAGGGCCCTCATCTGGGCTCCCATGATTTCTATCCTCCGGGTCAAGGCATTAACTATGGTTTGAAGCTCTCCACTGTTTGAAGGTGCAGCAGGTGGGGCAGATGGTTGTGACATCCCTCTATTTCTTCTCCACTCCTCATAGTCATTGGAGACAGCTACTCGAGCTTTTCCTAGCTCTCTATCTCCCATGAAGACTGGTTTCTCCCATGCTCTTCGTACAGTAAGCGAATTAGCAACAATGCATGGGTCTCCGAAGAAACACAATCCTCCAAGCTCTTCCTGTGATATTGTGGTTTGGGTCCTCATGAGTTGTCTCATAGCCACTTGTGGATAATAGGTTATGCAATCCCTAAGTCCTATTAACGGTATGCTCGGATAATCCCTACATCTGATGAGGATTGGGCCGGGTCGGAACCAAGGACATACCCAAGATAAACGGTTGGTGTCCCATTATTCCAACTCGACCTTCCACTCCATGGTCAGGCGTCGGTGGAGAGGGATTTTGGAGAAGCTTCTCAAAGGGTCGGGGAACATCCCCATGTGACTGGAGGCATAGAAATGTGTGATACCCCACACAAATAGCAGTGAAGAGAAGCATTTGAGTGTTCTTCCTTGCTTCTGGTGACAGAATTCCACCGAAAGAAAGGTGTCGGCAAGAAGTGTCGGCAAGGGACTCTTCGAGCTCACGTCCTAGGCGAAGAAGGCGTCCATGACGGCTTGATCCACTATGTCGAGGTGGAAGGGAAATAGTATCGTTCCAAATACGATTAAATCCAGGGTTTTGTTAAAAGCAAACCATTATGCCTTTTCAGCCAAGGAGGACAGATGGTCTTCTAACATAGAGAATTTCCAACCCTGGACATTCCCTTTTGCTATCAGGGTAGTCTGCCGAGATGGCAATCGGATGATGGCAGCGACTTGCACTGCAGGAGTATATGCCTTATGGCGAATGTGGACCCCGGCTAACTTGGGCCATTTTAAGGTAATCTCATACTCCTCCAAAGTGCGCACCATATTGAACTGCAGGAATTCGAAGCAGTGTAGACTTCAGTTCCAAAAATGAACTAGAATCTTGATGAAAATAGGATCGACACAGAATTTCAATAGGTCGAGAATCTGTCCGTAGGATTTTTCGAAGTTGGAGCGGACCTCTAATGGCATCAATGTGCAGAGCCGTTATAACTTCTCGGCATGGTATTGGGGAACATCCACTTTCTTCAATTGTCTACCAGTCCCCTCCATTTTCTAAAAACCAAAATTCATGCTATGAATATGATGCTTAATGCAGGCATGCATGCAAGTGTTTATTTTTCCTAAACATTATCATGTTTTATTTCTACATGATGCATGATAGGGTTTGGTTTTTTGTTTTTCTTCAAAAAGAAAGTAAACTACCTATATGGATGTTTTATGAATTTGATGTTTGTGAACAAGATCCCATTTTTTATTTTATTGGGTTTTATTTGACTTGGTTTTTATTTATTTTATAGCCTTTTATCTCTTCTATCAACTGTGTGACTACTTAGCTTATAAAGAACCTGAAACCATGCTAGCTAAAAGGCAGACTGTCTGAGATAAAATGGTTTATTACAAAAGAATAATTTTAACTTCCCTTATCTCTTCTGCCGGACTGCGCGGCTACTTAGCTTATAAAGAACCTGAAACCATACTAGCTAAAAGGCAGACTGTCCGAGATAAGGGTGTTTATTGCGAAAATATTTTTGGTTTTTCTATTTTTATTTGTTATTTGGTTATGCTATGCAATCAAATGCAACAAACAAATGCACACACAATTCACTAATCCGCGAACAAGTAGGATGACATTTTTAATCACGATGTAGGTTTTCCTGCAGAATAATGCATATTCAGGGTAGTTCTAATTTTCCTCACCAAGGCCAGGCCCCCAAGGTGCCCCCATTATAGGGTCCCCACTCTCCAGCCTTCCAACCATGCATGACACTAAGGTCGTAGTCAGTCTTTGTGCCAAAAGAGGAAGGTTATCACCTTGAGTGGTGGTTTCCGATCATACTGGTGGGCTCATGGTCCTCACTACGGCAAACCGTACCTGCCACCCACTACCTATGGATTTCTCACTTGCCCCCGAGTATAGGGGGAACTGTTGTGTGCAAAGGTTTGTGTACAGTTTGTATTTCAAACAATTGCGTAAAATAAATAAACAACAGTTATTAAAGCCAAACAAATAAAACATGTTATAAAACAAAGTAGGGTAAAAGCGAAATTTTTAATTTTGTTTAAATTGGCCCGTCACTAAATGAGATCAACTCTCTAGGCTTCCCCAGTGGAGTTGCCATCTGTTGCCGTCATCAAAAGAGGCGGTCGGAGCGACGCGATGGTTTCTGACTTCGACTCGCATTTTAAAAGTGATGTTTTAACGCCTTTAGGTTGTCCGATAACCGGGCTAGACCTAAAGGCGAGGTTTTTAAAAATGGGTTCTGGAGTCGCCACCAATGTTTTATCCGAAAATATTGGAAAAGGAGAAAAAAGAAGGCGTTGGTTTTGAAAAACCAACCTTGGCCATTATAACCATAGTTGGGTAAGGGAGTTAGTTACGTGTAGGGAAGGTATTAACTTCCCTACGACGCCCCTTTCGGGTTCCCTATGATGGGCCGTTTATTTCATAAATGAACCTTTAAACTGATGCTTTTATCCTTTATTTATTTGTGAAATTTAAGGTATCGACTACATGGCCCTAACAACTAATGCACGCATAAACGTAAATAAAAGGCTGTAAAAGAGTGGGAGAAAGTGTGGAAACCTTCGAAGCATGCTTTCATAATTAAAATTCTTGAAGTAGGATGCTTTTTGGCAATCCTTCACTCTGCAACGTTGGTCGCTCTTCCTCGCAACGCTACAGAATACCCTCTAAGAATACTAAGAAACTCCTGAAATGCTTCAGAGGGATCCTTGGAGAAGAATTTAGAAGAATTACAGAAGGGAAAGTTGAAGAATTGTGTGAAAAGGAAGGGAACGCATCGTCCTTTTATAGGGATTCGCGTCTGTCAGGTCGAGACGGTCGTCTCGCCAAGTGAGACAACCGTCTCACCCTTGATAAATGGCGAGAAGGCCGTCTCGCCAAACGAGACGGCTGTCTCACCATTGGCAAGTGGCGAGACAACCTTCTCACCAAATGAGATGGTCGTCTCGCCCTTTGCCGATGGCGAGACGACGGTCTCGGCCTTCTAGGTGGAATTCCTTATTTTTTCTGTACAAAAAATCTTCCTACTCTAATATGGGGCATATTAGTCTATCCTAGGGACCTTTTAGGCCTTTCCCATCTTCGAATTGGAGGTCTTTTGCTCTTTATTTTGAGGTCGGGCAAGATTTGGGGTCTACACTCTTGAAAATTGAGGATTTTTTTTGGCTATCCCCTCACTCTACAACGCTGCTCACTCCTCTATCGACAGAAAAACTCTAGCTACAGAGTGTCTAAAAAGAGCACTCGAACTCTGGAAATGCTTCAGAGAGGTTTTATAAGAGTATAAGGGGATAAATTAAGGTGAAAAGTTGTGTAAAACGAGGGGGAGGGGACCCCTATTTATAGGAATTTGTGCTTGTCAGAACGAGATGACCTTCTCGACCTTTGTCAGGCGAGACGACCGTCTTGCCACTTCAGAGTCAAGATGGTCGTTTGGCCAAACGGGACGACTGTCTCGGGCTTCTAGGCAAAATTCTCTTATTTTCACTTATTTTCTATGTACAGGAAGTCCTCCTATCCTAATTATGGAGCCTAGATCATTTGCCTATCGTCGAATGGAGGTCTTCTTGTTTTATTGTGAAGTCGGGAAAGATTTGGGGTCTACAGGGATCAACTCTCTAGCTTCCCTAGTGGAGTCGCCATTTGTCGCCACCGTCAAAAGATGTGGTCGGAGCTGTAGACCCCTAATTTTGCCCGGCCTCTCAAAATAAAAGCTAGGGAAACTTCATACAGTTCACCCGGCTTCATATCAAAGAAAAAACCGAGAAAGACCTCCCGCAACAAGATGGAGTTCACCCATCCACACAATAAAGACTAAAGAGACTTCCTACACGAAGAAAAAGCTCGCCCCGCATCTTAATGAAGGCCAATAAGACTTCCTATATGAAGATAAAGCTTCAACGGACACACATCGGCATCAAACGACGTCCGAAAAAGGAAAGGAAAGCTTCCCGGGGGTCCCAGAACGCATAAACTGGCCAAGACAGGTTGGGACAGCCGTCCCAAACACCAAAAACCAAGTGAGATGCACGTCTCACCTTTGGGACGCACGTCCCAAACCCCAAAACGCAGTTGGGACGGCCGTCCCAAACCCAACAGGCCGTCCCAAATTGGCTCAGTGTAAAATGTGCAGTTGGGACGGCCGTCCCAACCCAGACGGCCGTCCCAGATGTCCAGGCTGCGAAATCTATAAATAGGAGCCTCATTTTGTCATTCTCCACACCCCAGACAACTCCAAGACTTGTCTTCTTCTCTCCCTCCTTCGAATGATCTCTCTGATTGCCTTTAATAGGTAACAATCAGTTAAGGAATTTGTATTCCGGCATTCGATTCTTCTAGAAAATTTTAGTCGAGTCGAGTTTATTCGAGAGGAGAGTCGTTGTAGAGTGAAGGATTGCCGCAAAGCGTCCTCTGTATAAAAGACTTATAATATAAAGCTTGCTTCAGAGGTTCTTCTCAATTCTCTTCCCTTTTATTGCTTTATTTACTGCTTTCTGTATGCAATGTAGATAAAACCATGTAGATAGCCATATTTAAATACTGTACGAATAAAATAGGGTAATAGCGTAATCTCTTGTAATCTTTACTTAAATGAATTAATCCGTCATAGGGAACCCGAAAGGGGCGTTGTGGGGTGCTAATACCTTCCCCACACGTAACTAACTCCCTTACCCGACTCTGGTTATAATGGCCAAGTTTGGTTTTTATTAAAATCAATGCCTTTTTCTCCTTTTCCAATGTTTATGGTTAAAACATTGGTGGCGACTCCAAAAAAACCCTTTTCGAAAACCTTGCTTCTATTAGAGGATAGTTCAGTGTTGAACGCCTCGGAAGCAATGAACATATTTTTAACAAAAAACGCGAGTCTCAACCATCTTTTCGCGACCGCTCGCATTAACGTTCGAGATGTCCCAGGACATCGGAACGGATGGCGGCGACAGATGGCGACTCCACTGGGGAAGCTAGAGACTTGATCCCATTTAGTGACGGATAAATTCAAACTAAGTAAAGATTTGAAATTACGCCTTTACCCTTTTCTATATTTTTATTGTATGGCTTTAATAACTGTTGTATGATTACTTCTGCAAATTGTTTGAAATATAAATTGCACACAATACCCTTGCACACAACAGTCCCTCTATACCCGGGGGCAAGAGTGAATACCTATAGGGAGTGGGTGGCAGATATGACCGGCTTGTTGGCACACGGGGCTACAACCGTTGTTGGAAACCACCAACTCAAGGTGATAACTCTCTTCTTTTGGTCTAAGGACGTCGACACGGAGTTCCGTGCATGACCCGAGGACTGAGAGATTGAGAGGTCCCTATAATGGGGGCACCTTAGGGACCTTTGGCCTTGGTGAGAACAGTTAGAACCGCCTAAACCAAGCACGTTTCTGCAGGAAAACCCTACCTCGTGATTAAATAAGCGTGGCTCTGCTCGTGGATGTATGAATTGTGTGTGCATACGTTTGCTGCATTTGTATTGATGCATTAGCATAGGGTAATCATACAACAAACAAAAAAAATGAAAAACCCTAAAAATCACAAAAAGTGATAAGATAAGACCTTTATCTCGGACAGTCTTCAGTTAAGCTAGCCTGGTTTCAGGTTCTTTGCAAGCTAAGTAGCCACGTTGACCGACAGAAGAGATAAAGGGTCATAAAAATATATAAAAACAAATCAAAGCTATGAAAATATCTCTGTTACAAAAATAAAAGATTTTTAACAAAAGTCCTATAATTAATACCATTCGTTGCTCATAAAAATAAAAAGATAAGAAAATAGGACTCTTCATTAAAATCCATAAACATTCATATAGATAAGCTTTCTTTTCAAGAAAAACCCAGTACTATCATACATCATATTAGGAATAAAACATGATAATACTTAGAAAGATAAACACTTGCATATATGCATTTACAAAAATTCATCCTCATATCATGCATTTTCACTTTTGCTAGATAATGGAGGGATCCGGTAATAGACAATTAAAGAAAGTGGAGATCCTTTTATGCCGTGTGGAGAAGTTAAGGCAGTTGTGTACATATATGCTGCCAGAGGTCTGTGCTAGTTTTGAGAAGTCTTATGGAAGAATTCTTGACCTCTTGAAGATCAGTATTGATCCGATATTTGTAAGAGCATTGGTCCACTTCTGGAGTCCCAATCTACACTGCTTTGAGTTCTCGCAGTTTGACTTGGTACCAACCTTAGAAGAATATGAACTCATGGTTAGATGGCCTCAGTCAGTTGGGGTCTATGTTTGCTCGGTAGTATATGTAGCTGTGAGTAAGGTTGCTACTATCATATGACTGCCTCCTCATCAATCAACCCTAGAGGGAAAAGGGAATATCAGAGGTTGGAAAATGGCTGTAATAGAAGACCACTTAGTTTCTCTGGTTGAAAAGAAAGATTGGTCTACATTCAACAAAACTCTAGCATTGACAATGTTTGGAATCATATTATTCCCATTTCATGTGAACATTGTGGATCATGCTGCAATAGATGCATTTTTTTCCTGGGATGTGTACTCAAAGAGTCCTATACCTGCAATCCTCGCTGACACCCTGCTTTCCGTAGATTTTTGCCGACAGAAACAGGGAAAACACTTAGATGTTGCACTTCATTATTATACGTATGGGGCGTCACTCATTTTTACGCTTCAAGCCACATGGGTATTTCCTGATCCTCTAAGGAGTTTTTCAAAAATCCCTCTTCAACATCGTCAAGCATTAGAGTGGAAAACCGAGTTAGAAAACTGGAACATAGAGCATGTATCATGGGTTTGCCCTTGGTTCCGACCCGGTTATATTCTCATACAATGCGGAGATTACCTGAGCATACCACTTCTAGGTCTCAGAGGTTGTATAGCCTACTCTCCTAAGATGGCTATGAGACAACTTATGAGAACCCAGACCGCGCCAACTCAGGAAGAGCTCAGAGGGCTGAGTCTATGCCATTATTCCCATAGTTTTGAAGAAGTAACCGATGTCCGGAAAGCATGGGAAAGAATAGTCTATATGGGAGATAAAGAACTCGGAAAGGTTCAGGTATCTACATCCCATGAATATGAAGAATGGAGGAAAAATAGAGGGATACCCCAACCATCTGCTGCATTCACTAAAACGTTAGTCAGTGAAGAGCTACAATTGCAGGTCAATGCCTTAAACAAGAGGGTTGAAGTCATGGAAGCTCAGCTAAGGGCTTTTGAAGAAAAAGAGCAAGAATCAACCCTTATAATAGATGGTCTAAAAAGGCAATGTAGAAAGAAGGACCACGAAATAGAGCGTCTTAAGAATGATTGTGCTGACTATCAGGAAGAGACTAAACAAGCATTGAAGATTCCAAGACTTGAGCAAGATAGTCTGTTCCGGGACATGAATGACGAAATAGCACATCTTGAGAGCACGCTTGCAGAACAGGCAAGAACGATCAAGTTAATACAAGATGACCTAGCAAATACTCGGTCAGAAGCACAGAAGTGGTGGGAAACCGCTGAAAAATACAGAGTAGACCTAGAGGAGCTACATGAGAAAGAAAAAGATGGATTAGCTCAGTATGGTCAATTACTTCTTGAAAGAGACCGAATAATAAAGAGGTCTGATCAGCAGCATGCCTTGATCGTTCATCAAGAAGAGAAGATAAAAGAGGCTCGTCGATATAGTGAAGATATGAGCCAGGCGGTATCTGAGCAAATCAAGACGCTCAGAAATCACGTGATAACAGCTGAAGACGAATTATGAAGAAAGCCTAATTTACCTATAGCATTCTTCAAGCTTTTTCGCTTTTGTCAACACTTGCTTCAAAGCATTGTATAAAAGGATATACACTTTCTAATAAAAGGATTTATTTTTTTCTCCTTAAATTGTCTATTGCATTCATAAGTTGCATACATTCACATATCCCTCCTCGTTTTAATAATAAAGATAATAAAAAGAAAGAATTAACTGATGTGCTTTCCACAAATCAGAAAAATGGAAAAGAAGCCTTTCGTCATCAAAATCTCTACGACGGTCAATAAACCCGAAGATAATAACAAACAAGCACTGTTAATCATTCCAAACAATAAAAGGGAAGAAGCAATAACGCCTTTACGTTTATTCATGTCGCGTCCTTTCCCTTATTCATCAAATAAAGCTGTACCTTGGAGATACTCAGAAGAATTGCCAGTTGATTAAGATATCTCCAACATAGCCGGTATTGGGGGCATGACTCGAAGCGGAAGAATATACTCCCCCAAGGAATTACAAGAAACTACTCAAGAGAAGGCGAAAAATAAGGCCGAAGAAGAAAAGGAATCCAAGGAGGAGACAGATGAGTTACTCCAATACATAAGACAAAGTGAGTACTCCATCATAGATCAACTCAATCGTACTCCAGCAAAGATAACTTTGTTATCACTCATCATGAGTTCGGAACCGCATCGAAACGCATTGTTAAAGGTTTTGAATGAATCATTCGTTCCGCATGCAATATCCCAAGACAAGTTTGAAGGAATTATTGGAAATATTACAGCCAATAATCATCTTACCTTCACCAATGAAGAACACCCTTTGGAAGGGCCAAATCATAACAAACCCTTGCATATCTCTGTCAAATGCAAGGAATATCTCGTTTCCAAAGTACTTGTGGATAATGGGTCATCCTTAAATGTTATGCCTAAAAGTACACTCGATAAGATAACAATGCAAGGAACCCACATGCGCCCGAGTAATACAGTTGTTCGAGCCTTTGACGGATCAAGACGAGAAGTAGTAGGAGAGATCAGTCTACCAATCCAAATTGGCCCTACTATCTTCAACATAGACTTCCACGTGATGGATATCACGCCAGCATATAGTTGTCTCCTTGGTAGACCTTGGATTCATAGCGCTAAGGCAATACCTTCAACGCTCCACCAAAAAGTCAAGTTTGTGATAAACGATAAACTCGTCACAGTTCAAGCTGAAGAAGACTTTCTAATTAGCAAACTGTCTGTCCAACCATATGTGGATGTGGCTAAAGAAGCTCTTGAAACGTCTTTTCAAGCGCTCGAAATTGCCAACATAGAAAGACTCCCTGGTAATACAAAGGTGGCCCATATGATGAAAAGATATGGATATCGCCCAGGACAGGGGCTCGGAAAGAATGCTCAAGGAATAAAAGAGCCACCAGATTTCGAAGATAATCCTCTAAAGTATGGTTTAGGGTACGACCCTACAAAAGATCAAACTATACGGAAAGCAGGGAAGTCTTACCCCTCAAAGACGATATTCCGAAGAGGAGGGGTATTAGCGCAAAGGGTAGCGTTAGTCATTAGGTGTCCTTCTTCTGATTCTAAGGGATGTAAACCTAGTGACTATTAGAGATCACTCCTCGGGGTATGCCCGACCCTCGAGCATCTTTAGGGCACACATTTCCCTGAAATTACAAAAGAATGTTATTCTTACTATCTGCTTCTTTTCTTGCTAAATGTATCTATACCCCATTTTAATAAACAAGGTTTAGATAAAACGTTTTGTTCCAAATGCGTCCGAACAATTAAAGCGCCGCAAAGTAAAGTAAAAATGATTGATTAACTAGAAACACAAAAATCTATCTTGACAAAATCAAGTTTCGACAATGTTGTGCAAAAAAAATATATATATACATACAAAAAGCATAGCCCGTCAAGGCCAAAGGCCGAGACAAGAAAATAAAAGGGCAAAAGTACCCGGCAGGAAACCCACAAAGGGGGCTGCACAAAAGTTAGGGTAAACCCGGCAGGAGACCCAAACAATAATAAAGGGTAACCTGGGCAAAAGTTAGGGTTATTAAAAGTCCGCTAGGTATTCCTTAAAAATAAATACAAAAAAGGGAAACCTAGACAAAAGTTAGGACATAAGCACAGCATCCTAGACTGAAAACCTGAAAGGGCGGCCTAGGGAAGTTAATCGATCACAAAAAGGCGCCATAAATCAGTAAACAACGATGCCACATCATAAGAATGAAACGTTTATCTAAATTAGGTTAAACACCGACCAACCTTGGCTAGCCATTCTTACAAAAACCTCTATTATAAAAAATATCCCTCTAAAACACAAACCTTTGTTGTAAATCCTTTTCTTTCTCTTCTCTTGACCATTTCACTATAAAGCATTCAAAGTAATAAAGGGGAATGTGGTAACATAGTGATCAATAGGAAGGTCGAAATCCCTAAGGAAAAGAAGGAGGGCATTGATATGGCAGTTGCCCTACGAACGAAAGAAAGCTCTTCGGCCATATCAAGAAAGGTCCATATCGGCATACTTATACAGCTTAGCTTGTTGACCAAGAAGCAAGATGACGTAAAGGCACAACAGCGAGAATGCGCCCGAAGTCAAAGCACATCAGTTAAAACTTTCAAAATATTAACTGAAATAGATCATAGGATGCATATCATGAAGCATTACATGCATTAAAGCATAAATGAAGGGAATCCTATCTTCAATTTCATCAAAAAACACAAAAATTAACTCAAAAAACAACAAAACCAACTTAAGAAGCTTGAGACGGCCGTCCCAAAGTCCAGACGGCCGTCCCAAGTGCCAAATTTCAGTTGGGACGCACGTCCCAGGTGGGGGTTGGACTGTGTACAAATTTTTCAGTTGAGATGGCCGTCCCAAACTCCCCTGCGCGGCCTATATAGGTGGGGCGCGGGTTTTGGCTCCAGTACCTCAATCCAAGCTTCCTTTCTTGCTTGTCCTCCTTCTCTATACATTTTTAGCATCCCTAAGAGAGTAAAGCTCACAATGGAACGTGGAGAAGCATCATCCAGGAGAAAGCGCACCAGGACCGCTGGTAGAAGAACTCCTGTCACCAGCATGTTGCTAGCAGAAGCACATCAACAACGACTGGCAAATATCCAACAATTTGCCTGGTATCCTAGGCTGCGACTAGATTTTGAAATCTTAGCTACATTCGGCTGGGAGCAAGATGTCAGAAAGTTCATCCATAACAAAGGATGGGACTTTTTGCTCCGTGAGCCACCTACTCGGATCCACCGCACTGCCACAATGGAATTTCTTGCCTCTGTCAACATGATGGAAATGCCATCCGCAACTCCCGGAGTGCCACCAACTCAGGCTATCTCCTACTGGATGGATGGAGCCTACCGGACCACTGTTCTGGATGACTTTAATGTCATCATGGGTTTCTGCCAACGAGCAGATACAAGAACACCAGAATATCGGTCCGCATATATGGAAAAAATTGCTGTTCTCACCACCACTAGCATGTGGAAAGAGACCACTGGAGCTCAGAACCTGCCAACACACTTGAAGGGGGCATCCTTTTCTCCTCCGCTCCGCATATGCCACAAACTGCTCGTCGAGACCCTACACAGCCGGAAGGAGAGCCAGGGGAAGGTAACGCTGGCTGACCTTTTCATCATCTACTGTATGCACCAAGGGCATAAGTGCAACCCAGGATACGCCTTCCTGAAGGCCATAAAGGAATGCGGTACTCGGGGACCAACAGGAGCTATCATGGTGGCTCCCCTCCTTACCCCTTTGGCTGAGTATTGGGGATGCACTGATGGAGAAGATCTCCCAGCTGAACTCCAACCAGAGCCGATCAACGGAGGAGTGCTGACGCACATGAATATCCTCAGCAGGCAAGGAACAGGGTTCATCTTGAACCCTATCATCTCGATTTCTTGGGATATGCGCGACTTCGATACGCCGCAAGACATCCTTACTACCTCCGAATCCCAGCAGCAGTCACGCAATTCATATTTCCGCGGCCTGTACCGACGCCTGGATGAGGAGCATGCATACATGGAAGGAGAGTTCTAGTTCATACGCCAGCAGTTCAGTCAGTTGACTGTTAGGCAAGATAGGACGGACCGCCAGATAGAAAGCTTGGTCCAGAGTCAGGCGAGGTTCCAACGCCGCCTACTCCGCCGCTTCCCTTCGCCAGTACCATCTGCTCACTCCAGTCCAGAGGCAGATGACTAGGAGTAGTCTTTTTATAGTTTTTTTAGTATTTTTGAAAAAAAAGAGCTTGAATGTACCAAACAAAAAGCAGTAATAAATAAAAGTAGTTATTTCTGTTTCATATTTCAAAAGCCCATGTGTACAAAAACTATAAAATAAAAGGCACACATGATATACTAAAAAGCCAGATTTCAAAAATTCACGATAAAATTAAATCGTGATAGAAAAAGGCAAAATCAAAATTATCTTCAGCAAAATAAGGAGCTTCAAGAAAACTAGTTCCAACCATCAACCTTCTACACCAATAAAAGAAGGAGAAAAAAAAAAGCCAACGGAAAGGCTCGATAAATCCCCAAGCGGATCCTTGCCTATTCCAAAGGCAAAACAAAAATTACTTCCTGACTCAACACCACCACATGAGTCGTCAAACATAAATCACTTGGAGCTGCAATCAGCATCCTTCCACCCAGAAAAGACATCAACAAAGAAGAAAGGCCGACGGAAAGGCTCGACCGTCCCCAAGAGGATCCTTGCCTATTCCAAAGGCAAAACAAAAAATTATTACTCCATGACTCAGCTTCATTACCACATGAGTCATCAAGCAAACTCATCCAGAATCTCCGCTTCATTCCGCAAAGGGGAATAAGGACTAGATAAGAGTCCGTCAAAGAAAATACGGAGTCAAATCCTCCACATCACCGGGGGCAACAGAAGGAAAAGAAGGAAAAACTTTTCATCCCCTAACAGAGGCCACTACAGAAAAAAGGCCAAATAAATGTCTCTAAACAGAGCATATCAAGAAAATATCCACAAAAAGGAAAAAACAAAAAATTTCCATCTTCCAGATCAAATAAGGGCCTCACAAAGCCAGGAGTCAGAACTCCATCATACCATCAGGAAGCCAAGAAATTCCCCAGGGCCAATAAAAAGGAAAGAGAAGAAAAAAAAATCTCTTCATCCCCAGCAGAAGATAAAAAGCCTGTGTGCACAAAAGAAAAAAGACACACGCATCCAAAAACCAAAATCCAAAATCACAAAAAAAGAGAGAAATCGCGAGAAAAGGGTAAGAACCCATTCCCCAGCAAAATAAGAGCTTAGGCAAAACCAGCTCAAACAACAGCAGCCAATAAGGAGTCGAAAAACTCCATTTCTCCCTAGAGGGACAATTAAAGACAGATCTCCGGAATGAAATTAATTCCCCAGTGGATCATCAACAAGAAAACTACCCCAGTGAGCCTACAACAAAGGCAAACTACAAAATTATATCCATAGGGAGTTAATCGCTCATAACGCCCAAAGACGGATATCCATAGTAAAGCACAAAAGCAAGCAAAAAACTAATATCCCCAAGAAATGGGAAATCAACCTATGCAAGAGGCAAATCCAAACCCTCAAAGTCTTCACCACTATTGAAGCATTCGCCTAATCAAGAGGCACAACAAAATACCCAAATGAATCTTCGCCTAATCAAGAGGCACAATCAAGAAGAGAACTCAAAATCCCTAGAGGATTCCCGCCTAAAAAGAGGCAATTAACAAGAATCCCCGGCAAAGCCGGATGGCTAAACAGAAAAGCCAAAAATCAGAAATCCCCGGCAAAGCCGCATGGCTAAACAGAAAAGCCAAAAATCAGAAATCCCCGGCAAAGCCGCATGGCTAAACAGAAAAGCCAAAAATCAGAAATCCCCGGCAAAGCCGGATAGCTAAACAGAAAAGCCAAAAATCAAGAATCCCCGGTCAAGACCGGATGGCTAAAAGAAAAAGCCAAAAACAAAGAATCCCCGACAAAAACCGGATGACTAACAGAAAAGTCAAAAAGTCAAATCAAATATTCCCCACGGAATAGGCGCATGAACAGAAACAGTAAGCCGCCAACACATAACCACAGGATTAACTACCAAGAAGTGCATCCTGAGAACCTTGCAGAACGGGGTTCGGACCGGGTGGGGGTAGGTACCCATCAGAGCCTTGCAGAACGGGGTTCGGACCAGGTGGGGGTAGGTACCCATCGGAATCTTGCGGAACGATATTCGGACCGGGTGGGGGTAGGTACCCATCGAGCCTTGCAGAACGGGGTTCGGACCGGGTGGGGGTAGGTACCCATCGAGCCTTGCAGAACGGGGTTCGGACCGGGTGGGGGTAGGTACCCATCGAGCCTTGCAGAACGGGGTTCGGACTAGGTGGGGGTTGGTACCCCATCGGAATCTTGCGGAACGAGATTCGGACCGGGTGGGGGTAGGTACCCATCGGAGCTTTGCAGAACGGGGTTCGGACCGGGTGGCGGTAGGTACCCATCGAGCCTTGCAGAACGGGGTTCGGACCGGGTGGGGGTAGGTACCCATTAGAGCCTTGCGGAACGGGGTTCGGACCGAGTGGGGGTAGGTACCCATCGGAACCTTGTAGAACGGGGTTCGGACCGGGTGGGGGTAGGTACCCATCGGAATCTTGCGAACGAGATTCGGACCGGGTGGGGGTAGGTACCCATCGGAACCTTGCGGAACGGGGTTCGGACCGGATGAGGGTAAGTACTCATCAGAATCTAGCAAAAATGCGGATTCGTACCGGGTGGGGGTAGGTACCCACCAAAACCTTAAAAATAAGGTCTGTACCGGATGAGGGTAAGTACTCATCAGAATCTAGCAAAAATGCAGATTCGTACCGGGTGGGGGTAGGTACCCACCAGAACCTTAAAAATAAGGTTTTATACCAGATGAGGGTAGGTACTCAGCAAAACTTAGCAGAATGCATTAGGTTGAGTAAAAATACTCACCTAAGCATTTCAAAAATGGGTCGCAAAGACCTTACTTCTATTAGAGGATAGTTCAGTGTTGAGCACCTCGGAAGTAAGTACCCACAAGAGTTTAGCAAAATGCAAACTCATACCGAGTGAGGGTAGGTACTCACCAAAACCTTGCAGAACAAGGTTCATACCTAGTGGGGGTAGGTACTCACTAAAGTCTAGTAAAATACAGACTTATACCTGGTGAGGGTAAATACTCACCAGAGCCTTATAAAAGGAGGCTCAAACCAGATAGGGGTTGGTACCTATCAAAATATTTATCATCCGGAGGATCAGCAAGGAGCAGCATCCGAAGGATGACCGGGCAAAAGGATTAACTCCTTCCCCTACCAACTAATTTTGTCGGCATATCAAGCTGACAAATTAGCTAGGCAGGTGAAGGGGGGGCAGCTCTAGACCCCTAATTTTGCCCGGCCTCTCAAAATAAAAGCTAGGGAAACTTCATACAGTTCACCCGGCTTCATATCAAAGAAAAAACCGAGAAAGACCTCCCGCAACAAGACGAAGTTCACCCATCCACACAATAAAGACTAAAGAGACTTCCTACACGAAGAAAAAGCTCGCCCGGCATCTTAATGAAGGCCAAGAAGACTTCCTATATGAAGATAAAGCTTCAACGGACACACATCGGCATCAAATGACGTCCGAAAAAGGAAAGGAAAGCTTCCCGGGGGTCCCAGAACGCATAAACTGGCCAAGATAGGTTGGGACAGCCGTCCCAAACTGGGATAGCCGTCCCAAACTGGGATAGCCGTCCCAAACACCAAAAACCAAGTGAGACGCATGTCTCACCTTTGGGACGCACGTCCCAAACCCCAAAACGCAGTTGGGACGGCCGTCCCAAACCCAACAGGCCGTCCCAAACCCAGACGGCCGTCCCAGATGTCCAGGCTGCGAAATCTATAAATAGGAGCCTCATTTTGTCATTCTCCACACCCCAGACAACTCCAAGACTTGTCTTCTTCTCTCCCTCCTTCGAATGATCTCTCTGATTGCCTTTAATAGATAACAATCAGTTAAGGAATTTGTATTCTGGCATTCGATTCTTCTAGATAATTTTAGTCGAGTCGAGTTTATTCGAGAGGAGAGTTGTAGAGTGAAGGATTGCCGCAAAGCGTCCTCTGTAAAAAAGACTTATAATATAAAGCTTGCTTCGGAGGTTTTTCTCAATTCTCTTCCCTTTTATTGCTTTATTTACTGCTTTCTGTATGCAATGTAGATAAAACCATGTAGATAGCCATATTTAAATACTGTACGAATAAAATAGGGTAATAGCGTAATCTCTTGTAATCTCTACTTAAATGAATTAATCCGTCATAGGGAACCCGAAAGGGGCGTTGTGGGGTGCTAATACCTTCCCCACACGTAACTAACTCCCTTACCCGACTCTGGTTATAATGGCCAAGTTTGGTTTTTATTAAAATCAACATTTTTTCCTTTTCCAATGTTTATGGTTAAAACATTGGTGGCGACTCCAAAAGAACCCTTTTCGAAAACTTTGCTTCTATTAGAGGATAGTTCAGCGTTGAGCGCCTCGGAAGTAATGAACATATGTTTAACAAAAAACGCGAGTCTCAACCATCTTTTCGCGACCGCTCGCATTAACGTTCGAGACGTCCCAGGACGTCAGAACGGACGGTGGCGACAGGAGCGATGCGATGGTTTGCATGACTTGTGTTTTTTATAAGATGGTCAACTTTCTTTAGATGCCCGATAACTGGATTGTTCTAAAGAATGAGGTTTTCGAAAAAAGTTCTATGGAGTCGCCACCGATGTTTTTACCATAAACATCGGAAAAGGAAGAAAAGGTGTTGGTTTTCTTAAAAACCAACTTTGCCCATTACAACCAGAGTTGGGTAAGGGAGTTAGTTATGTGTGGGGAAGGTGTTAGCACCCCACAATGCCCCTTTCGGGTTCCCTATGATGGACTAATTCATAAATAATGACTGAAAGAAACTATGTTTTTACCCTTTTATTTTATCTACTTGCAGAATTTAAATGTCTACATGGCCCTAATATCTAATGCATAAGAGGAAATCGATAAAAGAAAGCAGTAAAAGAGAGAGAATAAGGAAAGTCACCTCCAAAGTGAGCTTTATATTAACTCTTCAAAACTTGAGGATGCTTTTTGGTAGTCCCCTCGCTCTACAAGCACACTCCTCACCCGCAACAAAGAAAAAGATCACTCTACCGAGTGCCGGATGTCTCAAGAGGATACCTCCTTAACCGATTTCTACCTTAACAGAAATCGGAAAGCTCACTCGAACTCTGGAATAATGCTCAGAGTCACTCTCAAGTGTCAAAAGACTTGTAAGAGAGTAGTAGAAGTGCAAGAGTGTGAAAACTGTGTGCAATGAGGGGGGGGGGGGAAGGCTCCTATTTATAGGAATTCGCGCCAGGAAGGTCGGGATGACCGTTTGGGCTTCTAACAGGAGAGACGAACATCTGGGAAATTGAGACGGTTGTCTCGACCTTCAGGGAAGGCGAGATGGCCGTCTCGGGCTTTAGTGAAAGTGAGACGGTTGTCTGGCCAAACAGGACGGCCGTCTCGAGCCTCCTGTCGGGATTTTCCTATTTTTTTCTTATTTTTTGTGTACAGAAAGCCCTCCTATCCTTACATGGAGCCTAGTGAACATGCCTAGGGGCATAAAGAAGCCTTGTCCATCTTCGAACGGAGGTTTTCTAGTCTTTATTTGAGAAGTCGGGCAAGATTTGGGGTCTACACACCAAGTGAAGCTTCATATGCTAGATGAATAGGGAGATGTTCCTTTGAATTAAAGAATCCAGGAGGAAATAATATTTCCAACTTAAAAAGAATAATTGGAATATTTTCTTCAATTCTAGTTGTCGATGTCGTCAAAAGGGGCGGTCGGAGCGACGCGATGAATTTGGATGACTCGCATTTTTTTTAAAGAAGTGGTTCAACGCCTTTAGGTTGTCTGATAATCGGGGTGGACCTAAAGGCAAGGTTTTCGAAAAGGTTCGAGGGAGTTTCCATCAATGTTTTTACCGTAAACATAAAAAAAGGAAAAAAAAAAGAGAAGAATGCATTGGTTTTAGAAAAAACCAACTTTGGCCATTATAATCAGAGTCGGGTAAGGGAGTTAGTTACGTGTGGGGAAGGTGTTAGCACCCCACAACGCCCCTTTTGGAATCCCTATGATGGACTAATTCAGAAAATAAATCCTTAAAGAAAATATGCTTTTACCCTATTATTTTACCTACTTGTAGAATTTAAATATCTACATGACCCTATTATCTAATGCACACAAAGAAAGTGATAAAGAAAGTAGTAAAAGAGAGAGAGAATAGGGAAGGAACCTCCGAAGCAAGCTTTATATTAACCCTTCAAAACTTGAGGACGCTTTTTGGCAGTCCCTGCACTCTACAGGCACGCTCCTCTCACAAAAGATTAAATCTCACTCTACTGAGGGTCGGATGTCTCAAAAGGAGACTTCCTTAACTGATTTCTACCTTAAACGGAAATCGGAAATCTCACTCGAACTATGGAATAATGCTCAGAGTCACTCAAAAGTGCCAAAAGTCTTCCTAGAGAGTGGTAGGAGTGAAAATGTGTAAAAAATTTGAGGAATGAGGCTCCTATTTATAGGGAACCGCACCAGGAAAAAGTGGACGATTGTCTAGACTTAGTGGACAACCGTCCATGGCAAAAAGTGGCCATGGACGGTCGTCCAAGCTAAGTGGACGGTCGTCCATTGCCTTAAAGTTGGCATGGATGACTGTCTAACTATCCTGGATGGCCATCTGCTGTCTTCGACGAAATTTTTTATTTTTATTCCCTCTGAAAACCCTTCCTATCTTACATAGAACCTACAAAAAGCTACTAGGGACTTAATAAAGTCTTGACCATCTTCGAAATGGGCAATCTCTGGCTTTATTGGGGAGTCGGGCAAGATTTGGGGTCTACAGCGGCCCCCCCTTCACCCGACCAATTAACTATGGGCTAACGTACCATAAGGTCGATTGGCGAGTGAAGGAGTTAACCCTCTTGCCCGATTCTCCTCTGGATGCTCCTCTTGTTGTGGTAGCTGACCCTCGGGACTGTGAATGCAGTCTGGTGCTATCTTTAGGATGCTTCCTTGCTGCGGAGGCTGACCCTTCAGATGACATGTGTGAGGCTTCAGGTTGCTCCTCTGATGCGGTAGCTGACCCCTCGGCTGATGACGATTTTTCCCTTCGGATGCTCCTTTAATGCGACAGCTGACCCCTTAGGTGGTGAATGCGTAGTAGACTCTTGTCTTCAGGATGCTCTCATGTTGCGGAAGCTGACCCTTAGGACGGTAAAGGTGGATTGTATCCTCTGGATACCCTTTTGCAATGGGGTTGATCTCTCGGATGATGTACATAAATCCTTCCTTCAAGATACTCCTTTGCAGCAGAGCTGATCCTTCGGGTGATGACGATGGATTGTGCCTCTCGGATAATCCTTTGCATCGGAGCTGATCCTCTGGACGATGTGTAGAACTCTATCTTCTGGATGCCCCTTCACTCTAGTTGTTGATCCTTGTGATAGAGTGGTGGCAACTTATTTCTCTAGCTCATGCACCGATATTTTGTCTTCGGGAAACTCCCTTGTAACAGAGCTGGTCCTTCGAACGATGTATGTGGTGGCGGCTTACTGCTCATGCTCATGCGCCGACTCCATGGGGAGTGATTGTTCTTGACTCTTCCATGGTGTGTTGGCTTATGGAGATTCTTGGTAAATGCCTCTGAAGTAGGCATGAATCCATTTGGGAATTTGTCAATTTGGACAATGCCTCTAAGTAGGCGGATTGCTTCATCGGAAGTGAAGGCTTTCAGTTCGCGTTGTAGGCTGATATTCCCTTCGGGGATGTTGGCTCTTTTCTTGCCAGGTTTTGCCTATGCGTAGGCGAGCGACTCACTAAGGATGAGTCTTTTGAATGTTGCCTTTGCAGTAGGCTCACTAGGGATAGGTTCTTTTCTCTCTTTTTTGGTTGATCCACCGGGGATTTGGTTGACTTTCCAGTGGTCAAATATTGGTTTCCTTCTAGGGAATGGAGTCTTGTCTCCTCGATTATGTTGGTGAAGGGCTTTTATGAAGCTTTTATTCTCCCTTGATGGATGTGGTGGAGAAATGAGCTGAGTATGCTTGATGACTCATAGTGGTGATGATGCTGAGTCGTGAGAGAATGTTTTTGTTTGCCTCTGGAGTAGGCAATGATCCGCTTGGGAATTTTTGTTTGCCTAGGACGTATCCTAGCGAGGTGTGTGGATCCTAACTTTTTCCCAGGACGCCCTTTGCGGGTTTTCATCCTGGCGGATCATGAGCAATGCCTTCAAGTGTGATACTTCTTTGCCGTGTCTGAGTTGACTGGGTGTCGAAGTTCTTCTCCGTCCATGTTGGTGAGGGTAAGGGATCCTCTTGAGAAAGCTCGCTTGACCACAAAGGATCCTTCATAGTTTGTCGCCCATTTTCTGATTTTATCCTTTTGGCTGGAAGCAATTTCTTTATCACTAAATCCCCCTCGTCATAAGCGTGGGGATTAACCTTTTTATCGTAAGCCCTTTTGATTTTCTTTTGGTAGGCTTGTCTGTGACAGATGGCGTCCAATCATTTTTCTTCGATTAGGTTCAGCTGATCTTATCGATTTTGGACCCATTATGCTTCTGTCAACTTTGCTTCCATAATGACTCTCAGGGAGGGTATTTCGACTTCCATTGGCAGTACGACCTACATGTTGTATACGAGGGAAAATGGAGTGGCTCCTGTGGAGGTCTGTAGGAAGTCCAATATCCGTGTAGGACAAAGGGCAACCTTTCATGCCAGTCTTTATATGTTATCACCATCTTCTGGATGATTTTATTGATGTTTTTGTTGGTTGCCTCTACTGCATCGTTCATTTTGGGTCGGTATGGAGAGGAGTTGTGATGTTGGATTTTGAAATCATGGCATAACTCTTCCATCATCTTATTGTTCAGATTGGTCCCATTATCAGTAATGAGACGATGAGGGATGTCATACCGACACAGGATATTTTACTTGACGAAGGTGGTCACTACTTTCTTGGTCACATGTGCATAGGATGCCGCTTCTACCCACTTGGTAAAGTATTCAATGGCTACCAGGATGAAGCGATGACCATTGGATGTTTTGGGCTCGATGGGTCCAATAACATCCATGCCCCACACAGAGAATGACCATGGTGTAGCCAAGACGTCGAGAGGTGTCGGTGGGACATGAACATTGTCGGCATAGACTTGACATTTGTGACATCGAATTGTGGACTAGAAGTATCCCGCCCTTAGGATCTTTTTTGCCATCACATGTTCTGGTATGTGGGTTTCGAAGGCTCCTTCATGAATTTCCTTAATTAAGGTTTGAGCCTCTTTGTGGTCCACACACCTCAATGAGCTGGAGTAAAAAATTTTCTTATAAAGGGTTCCTCTGATCGACGTGAACCCTACGACTCACTTTCGAATGGTCCTTTTATCATTATCATTAATTCCCTCGGGATATTCACCCTTTGTGAGGTATCACTTGATGTCATGATACCAAGGGGATTTGTCTTCCTCGCTAGTTACTTCCATACAAAAAGCTTGTTTATCATGCACCCTCATTTGGATAATCAGTATCTCATGTTTTTTATCTAAGGCGAACATAAATGACAAAGTAGCGAGGGCATCTGTGAATTGATTGTCTTCTCGAGGGATGTACTTGAAAGTGCGTTTTCCATCCTCGAAATCATATTTCAGATGTACTGTAGATATGGGATCAATTTGGAATTTCTGGTTTCCCATTCACCCTTGAGTTGATAGATAACAAGGGATGAGTCACTGAAAATTTTGAGTTTGGTCACCCCATGATCTAGAGCTGCTTAGAATCCCAGGGAGCAAGCCTCATACTCAACCATGTTATTAGTGTAGTTGAAATTTAGCCTGGCTGTTACTGGGATGTACCATGTCCAAGCATATTCGAGGCTCCGTCGAAAAATATAGTCCATGCATCGTCTTAGGGTTCTTCGTGTTGGATATGCATGATGTGTTCATCTGGAAAATTGTCTTGTAGGGATTGATATTCGTTTGTTGATTCGTGTGCTAGGTAGTCTACTAGGGGACTTCCTTTGATAGCTTTTTGGGTAACATAGACGATGTCAAATTCTGAGAAGAGTACTTGCCACCTAACTATTCTTCCAATCAGGATGGGTTTTTCAAACAATTATTTGATTGGATCCATTTTAGAAACCAACCAGGTCGTATGTCTAATCATATACTACTTGAGACGTTGAGTTGCCCACACCATTGCACAACATGTTTTTTCGAGTGGTGTATAGCGGGTCTCATAGTCTAGGAATTTTTTGTTGAGGTAGTAGATGGCTTATTCTTTCTTTCCGGTATCATCTTGCTGACCGAGCACACATCCCATGGACTCGTCGAGTACTGATAGATAAAGGATGAGGGGTTTTCCTTCGGTGGACGGTACCAATACTGGTGGATTAGTCAAGCACAACTTAATTTTCTCAAAAGCTTGTTGGAAATCCTCATTCCAAACTATTGGTTGGTTTTTGCGCAATAGTTTGAAGATGGGTGCACATTTGTGTGAGTTGTGCGATGAACCTTGCTATGTAGTTAATCCGGCCCAGAAATCCTCTGATCCCCTTTTCAGTTTTCGGGGGGTATTTCTAAAATTGCCTTTTTTTTGTCGGGGTCTACCTCTATTCCCTTTTTGCTGACGATAAACCCAAGTAGTTTACTCGACCGTACTACAAATGTACACTTAGCTGGGTTTAGCTTTAGTTGATACTTTCGAAGTCGATCGAATAATTTTCTCAAATAGAGAATGTGGTCTATTTCGTTCTTGTATTTGGTAATCATGTCATCCACATAAACTTCAATTTCTTTCTGGATCATGTCGTGGAATAATGTTACCATGGCCCTTTTATAAGTAGCCCCTGCGTTCTTGAGCCCAAAAGGCATGACTCTGTAACCAAATGCTCCGCACGGTGTGATGAACAAAGTTTTTTCTCTATCTTCGACGGCTAGCTTAATCTGATTGTACCCCGCGTATCCGTCCATGAAGGAATAAAGTATGTTCGTGGCAGTGTGATCCACCAACGTGTCGATGTGTGGTAGGGAAAAATCGTCTTTTGGACTTGCTCGATTTAGATCCCTATAATCTACACACACTCTGATTTTCTCATTCTTTTTCATGACTGGCACGATGTTTGCCAGCCATTCAGGGTATTTGGAAACGTTCAGGAAATTAACGTCCAACTATTTTTGTACTTCCTCTTTAATTTTTAAGGACCAGTCGGGTTTCATCCTTCTTAGCTTTTACTTTAATGGTCGGAAACCCTCTTTCAAAGGTAGTTTATGCTCCACTATGCTTGCGTTGAGTCCAGGCATGTCATGGTAAGACCAAGCGAATACGTCCACGTATTCTTTCAATAACTGTATTAACCCTTCCCTAATGTCACTATCAATTTGGGTGCCGATATTTACTTCCTTCTTATTGTTTTCTTGTCCCAAATTGATGGCCTCTATTTCTTCTTGATAGGGCTGTATGAAGCGAGTTTCTCTTTCCAGCATTCTCTACATGTCCGGGGAGATGGTCCCCTGCTCACGGTCGGATTCAACCCATTCACCTTCGGCTTCCAGATCCCACAGAGATTCATCAATCACAGACATGATCGTTTTAAGGGTTCTGTTTTAGGTAAAGATTTTATTATTCATTTATTTTGGAAGAATAATAAATAGAAGAGGAAAAAGAATAAATGTGAATATGGATGAAAAATGCCTCATGTATTAAAAGAAAGGAATATGTACAAAATGCCCTTTTAATCGATGGTCTCATGGCCACGGGTTGGGACTGCAAGGAATACAAAGAAAGCTTTTAAAAAGATAAAGAACCCTAACAGTTGGTCCTCCCTATCCAACCCTATCACTCTAGTTGCGACAGAGGCTTGACTTCTATGCTTGGGGCGGGAGCATCAAAGGTGACCCATCCGGCGTCCATTAACTCCTGGACCTTATATTTTAACGCCTGACTATTCTCCACTGAGTGCTCGGGAGCGCCTGAGTGGTAAGCGCATTTGTCATTGGGCTTATACCACTTAGGGTAAGGTGGGTCCACCTTTCTTGGCGGGATGTATGCTAGGAGCTTGGCCTCCACCAGCTTAGGCAGTAAACTCCCATAAGAGGTTGGAATGGGAGTGAACTTCCTTTCCTGCCTCTGGGATTGCCTAGCTGGCTTCGTAGAAGAAGAAGGAGTGAAGAGGTTGATGGCATTTATGTTTGCCTCCTTCTTACGCAGGGATTTCTTGAATGATGCATTGGAGGAGGAAGGTCGCGTTATCCTTCCAATCTTCAATCCCTGCTCCACTCTCTCGCCTATGGTGACCACATATGCAAAGAGGGTTCATGTGTTCCCTATCATTTTGTTGTAATAGGGTCCAGTCAATAAGTTGATGAACATAGACACAGTCTCCTTGTCCCATAGCGGAGGCTCCACTTGGGCAGCCAGTTCCCTCCATCACTGGACATACGCCTTAAAGGATTCGTCGCCTCTCTTGCTCAGTGTTTAGAGATCTAACCTATTGGGGGCAGATCGATGTTGTACTTATAGCGACGAAGAAAGGCATTTTCCAACTGCTTCCAGTTCTAGACTTGTCCCTTCTCCAGCTGCATACACCAATTCAGAGCTGAATCGGTCAGGCTCTCCTGAAAGCAATGTATCAGGAGTTGTTCATTGTCGGTGTGGGGAGCCATCTTGCGACAGTACATAATAAGATGACTCCTGGGGCAAGTCATTCCCATGTACTTTGGGAAGTCTAGGACCTTGAACTTTGGAGGGAAATAGATGTTCTTGACAAGGCACATATCAGCTGCCTCCTTCACGTCAAATCTATGCCCCTCCATGGCCCTAAGTCTTTCATCCAAAGCAGAGATTTGTTTATTGGCGACATCAGGGGGCTGGATGAGCACCGCCCTTGCTTCGGACTGCACGGGGGATTTTTGCTCGTAGAAGAATTCCTCTTCTTCTTCCTCATGGTGAGATGCGCGATCACCATGAGTATCGCCCTTATTGAGGTTCTGCTGGTGCATTAACTCCATCATCTGCGCCATTTGTTCTCTTAAGGAGTTAACTTCAGCAGTAAGTTTACGGTTCTGCTCTTCTAGCTGCTCCATCGCTTTAGCCTTTTGTGCACGGGTTCGGACCACAGGAAGACCAGCCACTTTCTAGGATGCAAAAATGAATTTTATTACTTAAAATGAATGATTGGTGTGGAATAGGTACACCTTAAGACAATGGCTTTAGTATCATCCTTAAAGCTTTACGCTTCACGGAGCACATACCCACTTCGGTATAATGGTTCTTTTCCCCATCATGGGTATGACAAGTATGATGAAGGTCACCATATACCTTAGCACTCTTGTCCCCTCCTTGTGGATGGTTACAAATGTGATCGGGGCCTCTTTCGCCTTTATCTTAAGGATATCTAATGCCCCCTAGCATAAATGTGTTTACGCATGAAGGGTTTTATTAGGATGATGCATATGCATGCTTTCCTTATGCATTTATTTCCTCTCATGGTCTTACCATTTATGAAATGATGTGTATATGAATGACTTGACTTTGTCAAAATTATCTTATGAATACTTTGATTTTAAAATGAGTCTTATTGCATTTTGCTATATATTTGTTTGATTACTGCTTTATCTCTTCTGTAGGTCAACGTGGCTACTTAGTTTACGAACAACATGAAACTAGGCTAGCTAAAATGAAGACTGTCCGAGATAAAAGTGGCTTATAATAAAAAGAAAGGTTTTAGAATCCCTTATCTCTTCTGTCGGTCCACGTGGCTACTTAGCTTACAAAGAACCTGAAACCAGGCTAGCTAAAATGTGTTGAACATACAAGGATATGATGCTTGAAGATTTTGATGATGATTCAAGAACAAAGGACTTAAAGACTTGAAGACTTATAATCATTTGTATTTACTTGTAATAACTCTGTTTTGTCTTTTTGAGTCTGTAAAATTAGAGTCCATGATAGCCAGCACATAGTCCATCCTCTGAAAGTTCATTTTTATCAGAACCACTCTGTGATAATCGATTATCCTACATTGAAATATGTTTTGTGAAAACCTTGCTTGAATAATCGATTATCTGGGTTGCTAATCGATTATCCCAACTGAAATAATCGATTATCAAGCCAGATAATTGATTATTCTGGTCCTGTTTTACTCCTCTGCGAAAATGACTCTGTAATAATCAATTATCACTTAAGATAATCGATTATCTATGTTTGTTATGAGTTTTGAATTTCAAATTTGGACCAATTTACAAAAACCCTTTTCCCAATACTTCAAGATTCGAAAACCTTTATTTCCCATACCCTAGTCTCTCTACTTAAGGTTCTTTGAAAAAAAATAATCCTTTTTCATACAAAAGTTAAGAGTTGTGATTGCTAGAGAACTTTTTGTAGGGAAGAAAAAGGGGCTTTTGAAAACCTAGTGTGGCTAGAAGCGATAAGAATCACTAAGTGGGTTTCTTGGTAAATTGTGTGTTATGCCGTCTCTAGAAAAAGTTGTTGTTCATCCTGTATGGATTCAAAGGAAGTGTTCATCTCTTGTGTGACTCAAGAGAGGTGTTTTTCTTATCCTTATCTTTTTCAAGTTGTAATCTGTTGTAAACTATGATTATAGTGACAACATTAATCCTCTTTTAGATTGATTAACAACATGACGTAGGGTCTTTTGATCCGAACCAGTATAAATCAACTGTGTAATCTTCTTTCCCTTATCTCTTTACTTTACAAGCATTTTAATCGGTGAAATTTTGGGAAAATTTTTAAAACCCTAATTTTTTTTAAGAAACCAATTCAACCCCCCCCCCCTCTTGGTTTTTGTCCCTAAACACGAATATTCCGCTGCACAATTCTAACAAGTGGTATCAGAGCTTGCTTTTGTTGAACATATAAGGATATGAATGTTGAACATACAAGGATATGAAGCTTGTAGATTTTGATGATGATTCAAGAATAAAGGACTTAAAGATTTGAAGACTTGTAATGTTATGTAATAACTCTGTTTTTATGTTTTTGAGTTTGTAGTATTAGAGTCCAAGATATCCAGCACATAGACCACTCTTTAAAAGCTCTAAAAACTCATTTTTATCAAAAATACACTGGATTAATCGATTAAATGGCAGGATAATCGATTATTATAGAAAGAAAACCATTTTCAACATTTGCTCTAATAATCGATTAACTGGGCTATTAATCGATTAAATGGGCTGTTAATCGATTAACAAGTGCTATTTTTGCTCCTCTACGAGAATGGCTTTGGAATAATTGATTAACACTCAAGATAATCGATTATTTGGGTTTGATATGCATTTTGAAATTCAAAATTGGTCCAAGTTTCGAAAACCCTATTCCCAATTCTTTCAATTTCAAAAATCCCCAATTCCCAAACCCTAATCTCTCTACTTAAGGTTCTCTAAGGCTCTATGCAAATTGAACAACCTTTTTCAAACAAAAGTTAAGAGTTATGATTTCCAGAGAACTGTTTGTTGTGAGGAAAAAGGGGCTTTTGAAACCTAGTGTGGGCTAGAAGCGATAAGAATCACTGAGTGGGTTTTCTTGGTGGATTGTGTGTTGTGCCGTCTCTAGGAAAAGTTGTTCTTCATCCTTTGTGGATTCAAAGGAGGTGTTCATCTCTTGTGTGACTCAAGAGAGGTGTATTCTTTACCTTATCTTTTCATTTATAATTTGTTTGTATAACTGTGATTATAGTGACAACATTAATCCTCTGTTTGAGTGATTTGCAACTGGACGTAGGGTCTTTTGATCCGAACCAGTATAAATTGACTGTGTAATCTTCTATCCCTTCTCTATTTACTTTACACAGCATTTTAAACAGTGAAATTTGGGAAAAATTTTAAAACCCTAATTTTTGTTTAAGAAACCAATTCAGCCCCCCTCTTGGTTTTTGTCCATAAACGCAAACATTCCGTTGCGCGATTCTAACAAGTGGTATAAGAGCTTGCTTTGATAGTCATTCAATTTTCGAAAATGGTCGGACAAAATCAAACGTTTGCCGAGGGTGCTTCTATCAATAGACCCCAACCTTTTGCGGGGCAAAATTATCCTTTTTGGAAAGTAAGAATGTAAATATTTTTGGATTCTATTGATATAGGTGTTTGGGATGCAATTTTAAATGGACCTTTTATTCCTAAAATTACTGAAAACAGAGAAGAGGTACCAAAACTATTTTCTAGATGGTCAGCTGAGGAAAATAGAAAAGCCCAATATGATGTTAGGGCTAGAAATATTATTTCATCTGCTTTAATCCTTGATGAGTTTTACAGGATCTCTGTTTGTAAGAGTGCTCAAGAAATATGGGAAATGTTAAGAGTAACCCACGAAGATACCGACGATGTAAAAAGAGCACGGAAGAATTCATTGATCCAAGAATATGAGATGTTCCAGATGCAACAAGGGGAAATGATCTTTGACGTTCGAAAGCATTTCACACATATTGTGAACCATCTCACTGGGTTAGGTAAGATTTTTGATATTGATGAGTTAAACGTTAAAATTCTTAAATCTTTGGATAGGAAATGGCAACCTAAGGTGACGACCATTACCAAGTCACAAAATCTTGCAACAATGTCTATGGCGGCGCTCTTTGGAAAGTTGAGAGAGCATGAACTTGAACTTGGAAGGCTAAATGATGAAGAAGGTCAACACCAAAAGAGGAACCTTGCCTTCAAAACAGAAATTTCCAAGAGTAAGAACAAGAAGGAAGAAGAAGACTCGGAAATTGAAGAAGAAGAACAATTGAGTCTAATGATAAAGAAATTTACCAAGTTCATGAAAGCCAAAGGGAAGCAACCCTTCAAAGGTAAGGGAAAGGTAAGAGAAAATACTTCCTTAAATATTAAATGTTATGGTTGTGGTGAAACAGGACAAGTAAAAACCAATTGTCCAAATAAGAAAAATGATGACCATAAGGGCAATAAATTTTTCAAGAAGAAAGCCTACATTGCTTGGGATGATAGTGATTTAAGTTCGGAGTCAAGTGATTCGGAAATTGAAGCTAACATTTGCTTGATGGCAAAAGACAACATATCTTCCGACTTTGAGGTTAATGATTCCGACTCTTCCTCAAGTGATGATGAAAATGACTATGACACTTTACAAAATGCATATGAAGAATTGTTTACTACTTTTAAGGACTTGAAAAATGAATATAAATCTGTAAAAAGGTGTTTGAATAAATCTGAAAAAGAGGTGGAATCATTAAAAACGAAAATTGTATGTTTAGAGGAAAAAGATAATAAGAATATAGCATGTGCATCATGTAAAGAGTATGAACATAATATTGATATAATTAGCCATTTGCTTGATAAAGCTAAGAAGGAAATAAGTGATAATTATAAGGATAAGACTATTGTTCAAAATAGTGAAAATTGTCATGTTCCTTTGAAAAAGCCTAAAATTAAAAATAAAAGAGTATGGGTTGAAAAAGGAACTAAAACTTCAATAGTTAGAAATGTGTCATATTCAAAGATTACATCTAATGCATGATTTTATTGTATGAAACATGGTCATACTTCAAATAGATGTAGAATTAAGCATTTTGGTGTTCCTAAAGGAAAATATGTTTGGCTTCCTATAGTTAAATGATTTGTTTGTCTCTAACCCCAAGGACCCAAAAGTTATGGGGACCTAAGTTTACTATGTTCTTGTTTTGTAGGAAACTTCCAAATCCAAGAAGTCTATGTGGTACCTTGATAGTGGATGTTCAAAACATATGACCGGAGAGAAAACGAAATTTGTGAGTTTCAAAGCTAAAGAACAAGGATATGTAACCTATGGGAACAACATCAAAGGAAAAATACTTGGAATCGGAAACATTGGTGGTGCAAATACTTTGGAGATAAAGGATGTGCTTCCTGTTGATGGTCTAAAACATAATCTCCTGAGTATAAGTCAACTTTGTGACAAAGGATTCAAGGTAATATTTGAAAGTAAATTTTGTACCATACATTTAAAGGATTCCGAAAATATAGCATTGAAAGGCATTAGGCATAATAATATCTATTTGATTGATTTTGATTGTGTACCTAATACTAGCATAACATGTTTAGTTGCTAAGGAAGAAAACCCATGGTTATGGCATAAGAGAGCGACTCATATAAATATGCACCAATTAAACAAATTAATATCAAAGGACTTAGTTGTTGGTTTGCCTAAGTTAAAATTTGAAAAAGATAGATTATGTGATGCATGTCAAAAAGGTAAACAAGTAAAATCATCCTTTAAATCTAAGAATGTTATTTCCACATCAAAACCTTTAGAACTATTACACTTAGATTTATTTGGTCCATCTAGGATAAAATGTTTTGGTGGAAATAATTATGCTCTTGTAATTGTTGATGATTTTTCTATATATACTTGGACATTTTTCTTAACATTAAAAAGTGAAGCTTTTAAGGTCTTTAAGAAGTTTTCCAAGCAAATCCAAAATGAGAAAGACTTAAGAATTAAGGTGTTAAGAAGTGACCATGGTGGAGAGTTTCAAAATGAATGGTTCGAAAATTATTGTGAGGAAAATGGTATTTTACATAATTTGTCTGCACCAAGAACTCCCCAACAAAATGGTGTAGTAGAAAGGAAAAATAGGTCACTAGAGGAACTTGCTAGAATAATGTTAAATGAATCAAATGTTCCTAAATATTTTTGGGCTGATACTATAAGTACTGCATGTTATGTATTGAATAGGATGCATATTTGGCCAATTATAAAATCAACTCCTTATGAACTGTTAAATGGTAGGAAGCCTAATGTTTCTCATTTAAAAATATTTGGATGTAAATGCTTTGTTTTAAATAATGGAAAAGATAACTTAGGAAAATTTGACTCAAAAGCCGATGAGGCCATTTTCTTAGGTTATTCACGAACTAGCAAAGCATATAGAGTTTTCAATAGAATAACTTTGAATATTGAAGAATTTGTATATGTCACCTTTGATGAAATTGTAGACCTTGAGGGAAATCCTCTTGAGTCAAATAGAGAACTTGCAGGTGATGATGAGTACATAAGAGAGACTCTAGAAGAAATGTATTTGAATGAGAATGAGCCATCTCAACCAACTGAATTAGCAAAACAATGGAAATCACCAAGAGGACTTTCAATGGACAATATAATTGGTGATATCTCAAAAGGGGTAAGAACTAGAAATATGACCAATTTTTGTATGTCTGTAGCTTTTGTTTCACAAACGGAACCCAAAAGTGTTGAGGAAGCTCTTAAAGATTACCAATGGTGCATAACAATGCAAGAAGAACTTGATGAAGATGGAAATATAACAAAGAATAAAGTCAAACTTGTTGCCAAAGGTTACTGTCAGGAGGAAGGTATTGATTATGATGAAACTTATGCTCCTCTTGCCAGGTTAGAAGCTATACGCCTACTTCTTGCTTATGCCTCATTGATGAAATTTAAATTATATCAAATGGATGTTAAAATTGCATTTTTAAATGGGTTTATCAAAGAGGAAGTATATGTGGAACAACCCCCTGGATTTGAAGATTTTAAATATCCCAACCATATTTTTAAATTGAAGAAAGCGTTATATGGTTTGAAACAAGCTCCTAGGTCTTGGTATGAAAGATTAAGTAGTTTTCTAACTTCAAATGATTTTTCTAGAGGAAAAATTGATTTCACTTTGTTTATTAAGAAAGTAAAAGAACATATCTTATTAGTTCAAGTATATGTTGATGATATCATTTTTGGATCAACTGATAATTCCTTGTGTGTATAATTTGCTACGATAATGTAGGGTGAATTTGAAATGTCTATGATGGGAGAATTAACCTTCTTTCTTGGACTTCAAATTAAACAACTCAAAGATGGCATTTTTGTGTCTCAAACCAAATACTGCAAAGAGATTCTCAAGAAATTTGGAATGGACACTTCAAAGGAAGCTAACACACCCATGGGAACTTCATGCTATTTAGACAAGGATGAATCAGGTTTGGAAATTAATCAATCTATGTATAGAGGTATGATAGGTTCACTATTATACTTAACTGCAAGTAGACCTGATATTATGCATTATGTTTGTGTGTGTTCTAGATTTCAAGCATGTCCAAAAGAATCTACGTTAACTGCAGTTAAACGAATTTTATGTTAGAAAAGTAGTTTTAAATCAAGAGGGGGGGTGAATTGATTTTTGAAAGTTTTTCGCAATACACAGATTATCTAATTCGAAAATTAAGATTACTTATCAATTCACAAATCACAAAGCAATCAAACAGTTTAAGTGCAGCAGCAGAAATTAAAGAGAGAAAGGTTAGGAAAGATTTCACCGGTAATTTTATACTGGTTCACCCAATACCAGGGCTACGTCCGGACTCCAGCCAAATTCCAATTGGGTTCCACTAGAATAGATGTTTTACAGACTCACCCTCTTACACCTATTCTAACTCTCCACCAAGAACCAAATTCCAGCTCTTGGAAACCTCTGCAACCAAATTCCAGCCAGCAGAGAAACCAGTGCCCAAATTCCAGTGCACCACACACAAGAACCAAATTCCAGCTCTTGCTTTAACCTTTCCACCAAGAACCAAATTCCAGCTTCTTGGCAACTTTCTACAACAATGCAGTAAAACTTGTACCCAAATTCCAGGTACAAAATAGTACAAATGAATGAATAGAAATTTAAAAGAAGAAACAAAGAAAGCTCAAACCGGATTACACCAATCCACAGTCAGTATCTTCTTCAAAGAAATGCAAAGTGCCTCAAGAAAGATTTCAAAAGAAGTTCACAAAAACAAGTTGTGTATCTTTCTTGAAAAATGCTAATAGTTGTTTGTATTGATTGCTTGAATTGTGTAAAAACTGATATGTGATCTCTATCTCAAAGTTTCAAGCAAATCTGCTTTATAAAAGAGTATTTTCAAATCTACTGCATTAATTAATCTGTTGAAAGTTTGTTTTAATCGTTGAAATAGCCGTTACAATCTGTTAAAAGTCCTTTCAACCCATTAATGCGTTCATGATCTTTAACGTAAAATGTTTTAGTTGATACGACCACGTTTTTATCAGCTTAAAACGTTTTACAAACATTTTCTAAGTATAAAACAATCGATTGAATCGCGTATTAATCGATTGATATGTTTAAAAACCTTCTTATAAAACTTTCTAAGTTATTTTAGCTGATATAAAGTCGTTTCAATCGATTGAAAAACTGCACATATATTTTCAAGTCATTTTAATCGATTGAAAGTTCGCTTTAATCGATTGAAAAGATTTTCTAAGTTATTTTAATCGATTGAAATGCGTTTTAATCGATTGAAATAAGTCTGATCGGTCATAATTCAATTCTGATCGATCATAACCAACTTCGATCGGTCATAATCTCATTCTGATCGATCATACCTGACATCCAAAGTGATTTTAATCGATTGAAACGTGTTTTAATCGATTAAAATAATTCTAATCGCTCATATTTAAGATCTGATCGATTATATTGCATTCTGACCTATTACATTCGAATTCTAATCGGTCATAAAGAGTTTTAATCGATTAAAAGAAGTTTGTATCGATTAAAATATTGTAAAAACACTTTTTAAAACATTCTAAGTGTTTTAAATTGATTCTTTCAAACCTTTATCGCTTAATAACTTGTTTAAGAAAATTCTTTGCCAAAATGCTTTTGTTTTTTTATTTGTTTAAAACTATTTTTGAGGCATTTTGCAAATTGAGTGAAGAAGCTTTATGCAAGTGGAAAAGGTAAAGTGGTTTTACCTAAGCTTTCGTTAAGACACACTAAGTCTTCAGCTCCTTTGTTCCGAGTGACTTGTTTGACATATCGCGAGTTGACCCTTGACTTTATCTTTGACTTCATCAAATCACCGAGATCTTTGCTAGGATCACTTTCAGTCTCCCCTATTTGATGAAGACAAACACCATTTTGAAAAAACAATCTCTGCAAAATAAGTCACTTGATAATGCAGCTTAGGTGAGAAATATAAGAATGTAATAAAGTTTTGTTTCTCCCCTAAAACTTATTTCTCCCCTAAAATGTTGCACTTAAATTTATCTTAAAGTGATGCAACTATTTCTCCCCTTTTGACTTCATCAAAAATAGGGAAACAGAAGAGAAAAGAATAAAATGTAAGGTTTCGAAAAATATGCTCAAGTTTTTGAAAAAACAAAGTGAATCAATATTTCACTCATGAAAAGAATCAATTAAAGTTGATTCAAACTTATCTCCATTAACACGTTTGTAATGAATACAATTAACACGTGTAAAGATAAGGGAATCACGCTTTAGTAGCATGTTTACGTAAATGTACCATTAACTAAAGCCTTTAATCCTCTTTTCGAATAAAAATCGATTAAAAACAGAGCATAATCGGTTAAAATGATCTTGGTAAATTATTTTAATCGATTGAAAGAAAAGTTTAATCGATTAAAACATTTAAGATTTTGAAAACATGAAACTTTAGTAAAAATAATCGATTATTTCGATTTTGAATCGATTAAAACATGTTGAAATTTGCTCGTTTAAGTTTATTTAACCGATTAAAAAGTGTTTTTATTAACTAAAACAACCAGATTTTGAAAATCATGATATATCCGATGTGAATATCTCGTATCTAATCTATTGGATATGTAGTGAACTGATTGTCTAGATCAATATCAACTATTTTTCACCGATAATCTACCACTATCAGATTTAATTTTAAGTTTGGCTAATTTTACTCGTTATAAGACAGCTTTTAAAAGGTTTTAATCGATCAATGCCCAGCTTTTAAAAGAGATTCAGTGGATCTATCATCTACTTCTATCTAAGCCAGTTCAATCTAGATTTAGATCCTAAATCATATTTAACCAAAGCTAGATCAAGAGTCCCTGGTATAACACCAGTTAATATTACATCCATGCAAAAAATATAAAGATAGAAATAAGCAGTAAGATAAAGATGATGAGGGGAACTAGTCATCCCAATTTCCCTGATTGAACTCGCTTATCCACCAGACTTGGTGATCATTCATTTGATCCCCACCAATATCAAAAGATAATAGGCTTTCCTTTTTGCTGGAACCAATTTTGCTCTATCAACTATTTGAGTCAACAACTCGCCGTCACTCCCGTATCGACGAATGCATACGTAAACTTTTCCCGAAAAGAAATCTTTTAGCAAGCTTCATCGTTACTATTGATCGCATTCAGTACCATGGTTGACACTCAATGGAATTAAATGTTTCTATAGGAACATCAACTATTACACATTTGAGGCATAATCATGTACCGATCGACTTACTTTCAATGTCAAATCCCACACGTAATGCATGATACCATAAATTGCATGAATCACGATTAATGATGTACTCGAGATAGGAATTTCCTTTCAAAATAGCCAACCCATTTTGAACCCCGCAGCTTATCATTATCCAAGCAAATAACTCGTATTTTTATTAATGTAGTATGATGGGTGTTATTCTCACTTATAGTGAACCGAGTCATCATTATCTTTTGAGGAATGAGTCATTTTTAACTTTGTTGTTTCCAAGTGGTATCATATGCACAAGTGATTAACAAAAAACTTATTCTGGTAGAGTGGGCAATGATTAGTAATGAGGACAGGTGATGACAATCAATCCGGAATTCTAAAACAATATAAAATTTATCCCTGTACTCACGTTATTCAATTTTTGAATTTCTGTCCCAGATTGGTTCCCTTGCAGTTGTCACCTCGTGACATTGATGATTAAAGCAAATTATCGAGGTTGCACAGCTTCAATGAATTTCACCAAGAGTTTTGAACCAATGCATGCTCAAGATTATTTCGTAAATATTGCTAGGTAATATCAAGAAATCTAATGTAAACATTTGTTCATTGAACTTCCTAGTCATCAACAATTTATTACCGGAATCAACTATCACTGAAAAAATCTTTGATAAACTATGTTTTCGAGTCCTAATAGTTTGACCTGTTTGTAACTAGTGTCTATAAGAAAAGTTACGATCTATTCTTTGATAATTTCTTTGATTTTCAGTGTATTACCATGCAAGCATTCCATGTAAGGACATCTACAGCTTGAATCATGACTATGTTAAAATAACATTTTCATCTATGGATAACTTTCCTACATGTAAAGTTTGCAGTATTTCAATCGGCAATAACTTTCCCACATTTATTCCACTAGTCTTAGTTTCTAATTAAAGATCTGTTCAGACATGTGCGACACAATTTACGGGACAATGGGTGAATCAGCTTAATTTGTTCTTGGGAATAATGTTGATTTGGTCAAAGAAATCTTTAAAGATTTATCATGCAGATAATAGTACTAATCGAGTTTTTGTTTTGAATTTCCCTGTCAAACTTCAATTAGATGTTATAAGTCTTGTTTACAGATCCTAATCAATTGATTAATCAACTCATTATCTATTAATTTGATTCTTGTCATTAGAGTTGAAAACATCTACAGTGAATTAATCGATTTGTTTTATAAAAGGATCGATTAGTTTAATACAGTAATGAAATCAATAACATGACACTAGAATTTAAATCGATTAAAACGTAAATGAATCGATTATTTTGATACCTAAGTGTTTTTAGTTGATATACAAATATTACAATCGATTAAAACAATTAAACCAAAATCCTCGAGATCAGCTTCAATCGATTATTTCGATATTTCAATCGATTAAAATGGTACGGACAGATATCGTAAGTTATTTTAATCGATTAATATTGATTTATATCAATTAAAACAATTAATTTAAATACACGTAACCTGGTTTCGCAGCTCTGATCTTCAAGGGATTCCCGCACTTGTTCCTGCAAAACAATTAAGTATTTTTCTGGTACCCTTTATAATTATTGGGTCCTGATCATGTTATTTGAAAAGAATTAATCTTTGGAACCCATTTCATTCTCCCTTTAGGAATAGCATACTTTTTAATTCTCGCAGTATTTTACCGAATGCCCTTTCTTCATGCAAGTAGAAACATTTGATTGTAGAGTATGAATTCCTATTTGTTTTTGTTTTATCGGATCTAGATTTAAAGCCTATTCCAGCTTTGTCAAACATTAATTTTTGAGATCCAAGTAATATATCAAGATTAGCTTGCCCTCGAGTGAACTTTGAAACAAGTTTGAGATAAGAATTCAATTTTCTTTTGCAATTCGTGACAGCTTATTGCATGGTTTATTGCATTCACAATCGAGTTAGCATGAATCAGCTTTCAAGAATTCATTATCAGCTTCATTTTCACTAATCTGCTTTTCCGGAGAATCAACCTTGTTAACTAGCCAGCTTATTTAATCCTTTTAGCCTATCATTTTCTTTTTGAAGTTTCTTAGCCTCTTCATGCATTTCATTAAATGCTTCTTGTAATGCATCATAGTTGACAAAATTTGAAGAGGAGCTAGAACTTACCTGGTCGAATTTTCCGGGCATTCTATCCTGGCATGGCCACTCGGTATTTGGTGATTCCGAGTTGACCATTAAGCATATCTCTCGGTGCTTCTTCATAGGTCTTTTCAAGGATCTTCCACATTTGTGCAGCAGTTTGACAATGTGCAATCCTAAAAAAATCATTTCGTTAAGCGCGAAGAGATGATGTTTTTGGCAATACAATCATCTTGAATTCCGTTAGCAATATCAGTTTCCTGTTCAATAACATTCCAAGCATTTATACTAACGGATTCAATGAAGATTTTCATCTTTATTTTCCAATATAGATAATCTGCTCCACTCAACAGTGGAGGTCTATCAATGCACGCTCCCTCGTAAAATGCCATGGATCGAAGTAACTTGATTAACTTTCAAGCACCTCGCTCCGATGCCAATTGTTAGAAAAGTAGTTTTAAATCAAGAGGGGGGTGAATTGATTTTTGAAAGTTTTTCGCAATACACAGATTATCTAATTCGAAAATTAAGATTACTTATCAATTCACAAATCACAAAGCAATCAAACAGCTTTAAGTGCAGCAGCAGAAATTAAAGAGAGAAAGGTTAGGAAAGATTTCACCGGTAATTTTATACTTGGTTCACCCAATACCAGGGCTACGTCCAGCACTCCAGCCAAATTCCAGCTGGGTTCCACTAGAATAGATGTTTTGACGACTCACCCTCTTACACCTATTCTAACTCTCCACCAAGAACCAAATTCCAGCTCTTGGAAACCTCTCGCAACCAAATTCCAGCCACGAGAGAAACCAAGTGCCCAAATTCCAGGCACCACACACAAGAACCAAATTCCAGCTCTTGCTTTAACCTTTCCACCAAGAACCAAATTCCAGCTTCTTGGCAACTTTCTACAACAACTGCAGAAAACTTGTACCCAAATTCCAGGTACAAAACAAGTACAAATGAATGAATAGAAATTTAAAAGAAGAAACAAAGAAAGCTCAAACCGGATTACACCAATCCACGATCAGTATCTTCTTCAAAGAAATGCAAAGTGCCTCAAGAAAGATTTCAAAAGAAGTTCACAAAAACAAGTTGTGTATCTTTCTTGAAAAATGCTAATAGTTGTTTGTATTGATTGCTTGAATTGTGTAAAACCGATATGTGATCTCTATCTCAAAGTTTCAAGCAAATCTGTTTATAAAAGAGTATTTTCAAATCTGCCGCATTAATTAATCTGTTGAAAGTTTGTTTTAATCTGTTGAAATAGCCGTTACAATCTGTTAAAAGTCCTTTCAACCCATTAATGCGTTCATGATCTTTAACAGTAAAATGTTTTAGTTGATACGACCACGTTTTTATCAGCTTAAAACGTTTTACAAACATTTTCTAAGTATAAAACAATCGATTGAATCGCGTATTAATCGATTGATATGTTTAAAAACCTTCTTATAAAACTTTCTAAGTTATTTTAGCTGATATAAAGTCGTTTCAATCGATTGAAAAACTGCACATATATTTTCAAGTCATTTTAATCGATTGAAAGTTCGTTTTAATCGATTGAAAAGATTTTCTAAGTTATTTTAATCGATTGAAATGCGTTTTAATCGATTGAAATAAGTCTGATCGGTCATAATTCAATTCTGATCGATCATAACCAACTTCGATCGGTCATAATCTCATTCTGATCGATCATACTGACATCCAAAGTGATTTTAATCGATTGAAACGTGTTTTAATCGATTAAAATAATTCTAATCGCTCATATTTAAGATCTGATCGATTATATTGCATTCTGACCTATTACATTCGAATTCTAATCGGTCATAAAGAGTTTTAATCGATTAAAAGAAGTTTGTATCGATTAAAATATTGTAAAAACACTTTTTAAAACATTCTAAGTGTTTTAAATTGATTCTTTCAAACCTTTATCAGTTAATAACTTGTTTAAGAAAATTCTTTGCCAAAATGCTTTTGTTTTTTTATTTGTTTAAAACTATTTTTGAGGCATTTTGAAAATTGAGTGAAGAAGCTTTATGCAGTGGAAAAGGTAAAGTGGTTTTACCTAAGCTTTCTGTTAAGACACACTAAGTCTTCAGCTCCTTTGTTCTGAGTGACTTGTTTGACAGCTGCAGAGTTGACCCTTGACTTTATCTTTGACTTCATCAAATCACTGAGATCTTTGCTAGGATCACTTTCATTTTAAAATATTTAAAAGGAACTACAGGATTTGAATTATGGTATCCATTTGAAGCTTCTCCTAGTTTAATTGGATATTCTGATGTTGATTATGGAGGATGTAAAATAGATAGAAAGAGTAATAGTGGAACATGTCATTTTTTAGGATCATCCTTAGTGTCTTGGCATTCTAAGAAACAAGTATGTGTTGTTTTATCTACTACTGAAGCTAAATATATTGCAGCTGGTAATTGTTGTGCTCAAATTTTATGGATGAAGCAACAATTAGAAGATTATAGTATCTTTCTAAGTAATATTCCGTTAATGTGTGATAATACAAGTGCAATCAATCTTACTAAGAATCCAGTAATGCACTCTAGAACTAAGCATATAGAGATTAGACATCATTTCTTAAGAGATCATATTAGTAAAGGAAATTGTAAAATTGAATATGTTGATACAAAGCATCAATTAACAGATATTTTTACCAAACCTCTTCCAAAGGATAAATTCTATGAACTTAGAAGAGACTTAGAAATATTAGAAATAGCCTAAAAATCTGCTTAACTGATCAATCTTTTCTTCTTGTACTATACTGTTTTATTCAATAAGAACTCTATGTTTGCATTGCTTGTGGGGGAGTTGATTATTTTCATTATGCATATGTTGAGGGGGAGCTTTTCATTTCTTTTTATCATAATCAAAATAGGGGGAGAAATTATTTAAATCCTCTTATGTTTATTGTCGCCACCGTCAAAAAGAGGCGGTCGGAGCGACGCGATGGTTCCAACTTTCCAATTTTCGCGTTTTTATGGATGTGGTTACAACACCTTTAGGTTGTCCGATAACTGGGCTGAACCTAGGGTCGAGGTTTTCGAAAAGGTGTTCTTGGATTGTCCGATAACCAGGCTAATCCAAGAACTGATTTTGAAGGGTTCTTATGGAGTCGCCACCAATGTTTTTACTGGAAACATCGAAAAAGGAGTAAAAAGGCGTTGGTTTTCGAAATCCAACTTTGGTCGTTAAAACCAGAGTTTAGGTAAGGGAGTTAGTTACGTGTAAGGGAAGTGTTAGTTCCCTTACGACGCCCCTTTCGGGTTCCCCATGATAGGCCAGCTATTTTATAAACAAATTTATTGAAAAGACATTTTTACCCTTTTATTTGCGGAATTAAAATAATGACTACATGGCCCTAATATCTATTACGCAATTTATCATAAAAGTAAAGGCAACAAAGAGAGGGAGAGAATGACTAAACCTCCGAAGCAAGCTTTTTAATTAATTTCTTGAAAATTAGGGTGCATTTTGGCAGCCCTTCGCTCTTTACAACGCCGGAAAACTCTCAGAAACGCTATAAAAATCTCTAAGAAACTCTCAAAAACTCTGGAAATGCTACAGAGGGGTTCTAGGAAGAGAATTTGAAGAAGTTGTAGAAGGGAAAGTGGAAGAACTGTGTGAAATGAAGGGGGGAGCGCTCACTATTTATAGGGATTCGCACCTGTCAGGTCGAGACGTTCGTCTCGTCTAACAAGGTCGAGATGGTCGTCTCGCCATTCGGGACGGTCGTCTCGACTTGTAAAAGTGGCGAGACCGCCGTCTCATTTGGCGAGACGGTGGTATCGACCTTCCCAGAAACGAGAAGGCCTTCTCGCCAAACGGGAGGGGGGTATCACCATTTGCAAGTGGCGAGACGACGGTCTCGACTTGCTGGAATGGCGAGACGGCGGTCTCGATCACTGAAGGCGAAAATCCTTGTTTTAATGTAGAAAACCCTTCCTATCCTAGTATGGGGCCTAATAGTCTCTCCTAATGGCTTTTTAGGCTTCATCCATCTTCGAAAAGGAGGTCTTCTGGTCTTTATTATGAGGCCAGGCAAGATTTGGGGTCTACAGCTGCCCCCCCCCCTTTACCCGACCAGTCGACTGCTGGCTTGTCGTGCCAAGAAGATCGACTGGAGGGTAAAGGAGTTGACCCTCTTGCCCGGTTACCCTTCAGACATCCCGTCTTTGCGACGATTGATCTTCTGGGGAAAAGTGCGTTGTGCGCCTCCAGGATGCTCCTTCTGGCGGTAGCTGATCCCTTCGGCTGATGAGTATGAACCCCCATCTGGTTTGACGAGTATGAACCCCCGTCTGGTAAGCCCCCTTTGGTAAGGCCTGATGAGTATACACCCCCATCTAGTGTTTGACGAGTATGAACCCCCGTCTGGTAAGCCCCCTTTTGTAAGACCTGATGAGTACACACCCCCATCTGGTGAAGTGTCTCCGGATGCTTCTTCTGACGGTAACTGACCCTTTGGCTGTGGTGGCGGCTTACTGCTCTAGCTCATGTGTCGGTTCTGTGAGAAATGCTCTCTTCGTTCTGATGAATATTTTTTATTTTTCTGGTGAAATCCTCCGGTGTGCCGGGGATTCTCTAATTTTCGGCTTTTTTGACAGTCATCCAACTTGTTGATTGCTGGGGATTCTTTGTTTTGATTTTTTGGTAGTGGTCATCCGACTTTGCTGGTTGTCGGGGATTTTTTATTCCTTCTTTTTCGTTGATTTTCCCTTTTCTGGGGTGACCCACTTAGGGATTTTATTGATTGCCTAAAAGTTAGGATTAATTTCGCCTTTTTTCACGATTTATCTCTTTTTTATCGTGATTTTGAAATCTGGCTTTTTTATGGGGATAATGCGTAAGCCTTTTTACTTTTTAGTCTCGCGGATCAACCATTGGAGAGAACTTGACGACGAAAGATTTGCCCTTCACCTTATTCCAATTCATGGAAAGCACATCAACTAATCCTCGCTTTTTATTATCTTATTAAAGTGAGAATGAATGCAATTTATGAATGCAATAGACGGTTGAAGAGATGATGAAAACAAACAATTTTATTTATTTCATCCAGACAGTGTACATTCCTCAATGCAACGTTTCGAAGTGCATTTTTTTTAAAAAGCGGAGAAGCCCAAATGAACCCATAGGCGGGTTAAAATTTCTATTTAATTTTTTTTTTTTTTACTTTTCGTGCATGGCATGTAAATGCTCTATTCTCTTTACACAGTATTGAGGAATGCCCACTTTCTTCAACTGCCTATTACTAGATGCATGTTATGAGGATGAAGTTTGGTGGATGCATGCATGCAGGTGTTTGTTTTTTCTAAACATTATCATGATTTATTTTCTAACATGATATATGATAGTGTTTGGGATTTTGTGTTTTTTTTTTTTTTGCGGATGAGGGCGTGAAGAATACCAGTCGCCTTCTAGAATACAAAAGTAATTTAAGAACGTTTACTTTTATTTTGAAATGAATTGAATGATTAGTGTAGGATAGATATGCCTTAAGACAATGACTTTGGTATTGTCCTTAAAGCTTACACTTCACGGAGCACCATACCCACTTTGGTAGAATGGTTCCTTCCTCATAAAGGTCACCATATACCTTAACACACTTGTCTCTTCCTTATGGAAGGTTACAAGCGCACTTGGGCCTCTTTCTCTTTTGTCTTAAAGATATCTAATGCCCCCTAGAATGAATGTATTTATGCATGTGTTAGTAAAAAAAAAGGAATTTTTATGATAAAAGGGGCGGCAGATGTTCAAAGTACGATAACTTTTGACTGAGATGTCCGATTTGGACGCACAACATATCAAAACAAAGAGAAAAAGGTGAAGAATCAGGCCCAGTAATTTTCCCAAAAAATGCTTCTAAGACCCATTTTTTAGCGATTTATTAAAATGATGCGTATGCATACTTTCCTTATGCATTTATTTTCTCTCTTGGTTTTTCCACTTACGACATGATGCGATATGAATGATACGACTTTTTCAAAAATATTTTTATAAATGTTTTGATTTTGTTATTATTTTCTTTATAGCCTTTATCTCTTCTGTTGGACTGCGTGGCTACTTAGCTTACAAAGAACCTAAAACCAAGCTAGCTAAAAGGCAGACTATCCGAGATTAAAATGGCTTTATTGCGAAAGAATAATATTAGCGTCCCTTATCTCTTCTGTCGGACTACGTGGCTACATAGCTTACAAAGAACCTGAAACTAGGCTAGCTAAAAGGCAGACTGTCCGAGATAAGGGTGTTTATTATGAAAAATCTTTTTCTGGTTTTTCTATTTTTATCCATTGTTTGGTTATGCTATGCAATCAAATGAAACAAACAAATGCACACACAATTCACTCATCCGCGATCAGGCGAGAAGTCGTTTTAATCACGAGGTAGGGTTTTCCTGCAAAAAAGTGCTTTGGCGAAGGTAGGTTCTAACTGTTCTCACCAAGGCTAGGGCCCCCAAGGTGCCCCCATTATAGGGTCCCCACTCTCCAGCCTTTCAACCATGCTTAGCACTAAGGCCATAGTCAGTCTTTGTGCCAAAAGAGGAAGGTTATCACCTTGAGTTGTGGTTTCCGATCACACCAGTGGGCTTAGGGCCATCACTACGGCGAACCGTACCTGCCACCCACTCCCTATGTATTTCTCACTTGCCCCCCGGGTATAGAAGGAACTGTTGTGTGCAAAGGTTTGTGTACAGTTTTTATTTCAAATAATTGCGTAAAATAAACAAACAACAGTTATTAAAGCCAAGTAATTAAAACATGTTATAATACAAGGTAGGGTAAAAGCGAAACTTCTTAGTTTATTTATTAAACTGGCCCATCACTAAATGGGATCAACTCTCTAGGCTTCCCTAGCGGAGTCGCCATCTGTCGTTGTTGTCAAAAAGAGGCGGTCGGAGTGACGCGATGGTTCCGACTTTCCAATTTTTGCGTTTTTATGGGTGTGGTTACAACGCCTTTAGGTTGTCCGATAACCGGGCTGAACCTAGGGCTGAGGTTTTCGAAAAGGTGTTTTTGGATTGTCCGATAACCAGGCTAACCCAAGAACTGATTTTGAAGGGTTCTTATGGAGTCGCCACCGATGTTTTTACCAGAAACATCGACAAAGGAGTAAAAAGGCGTTGGTTTTCGAAAACTAACTTTGGTCGTTAAAACCAGAGTTTAGGTAAGGGAGTTAGGTACGTGTAAGGGAAGTGTTAGTTCCCTTACGACGCCCCTTTCGGGTTCCCTATGATAGGCCAGCTATTTTATAAATAAATTTATTGAAAAGACGCTTTTACCCTTTTATTTACATAATTAAAATAATGACTACATGGCCCTAATATTTATTACGCAATTTTATCATAAAAGTAAAGGCAATAAAGAGAGGGAGAGAATGAAGAAACCTCTGAAGCAAGCTTTTTAATTAATTTCTTGAAAATTAAGGTGCGTTTTGGCAGCCGTTCGCTTTTTACAACGCCGGAAAACTCTCGGAAACGTTATAAAAATCTCTAAGAAACTCTCAGAAACTCCGGAAATGCTACAGCTGAGTTCTAGGAAGAGAATTTGAAGAAGTTGTAGAAGGGAAAGTGGAAGAACTGTGTGAAATGAAGGGGGGAGTGCTCACTATTTATAGGGATTTGCGCTTGTCAGGTCGAGATGACCGTCTCGTCTGACAAGGTCGAGACGGTTGTCTCGCCATTCGGGACGGCGGTCTCGACTTGTAAAAGTGGCGAGACCGCCGTCTCGTTTGGCGAGATGGAGGTATCGACCTTCCCAGAAACGAGAAGGCCTTCTCGCCAAACGGGAGGGGGGTCTCGCCAAACGAGACGACTGTCTCGACTTGCTGGAATGGCGAGATGGTGGTCCCGAAAGGCGAGACGGCGGTCTCGATCCCTAAAGGCAAAAGTCCTTATTTTAATGCAGAAAACCCTTCCTATCCTAGTATGGGGCCTAATAGTCTCTTCTAATGGCTTCTTAGGCTTCATCCATCTTCGAAAAGGAGGTCTTCTGGTCTTTATTATGAGGCCGGGCAAGATTTGGGGTCTACATTTATTAAATTTAAATGTTGTCTGGTATGTTTAATGTTTTTGTTAGCTGTGACAGACAAAACAGATTATTACAAAGGGTTTTAAAGGAAATTTTGATCATCATCAAAAAGGGGGAGATTGTTGAACATACAAGGATATGAATGTTGAACATACAAGGATATGAAGCTTGTAAATTTTGATGATGATTCAAGAATAAAGGACTTAAAGATTTGAAGACTTGTAATGTTGTGTAATAACTCTGTTTTTATGTTTTTGAGTCTGTAATATTAGAGTCCAAGATAGCCAGCACATAGACCACTCTTTAAAAGCTCTAAAAACTCATTTTTATCAAAAATACACTGGATTAATCGATTAAATGGCAGGATAATCGATTATTACAGAAAGAAAACCATTTTCAGCATTTGCTCTCTATAATAATCGATTAAATGGCCTGTTAATCGATTAACAAGTGTTGTTTTTGCTCCTTTGCGAGAATGGCTCTGGAATAATCGATTAACACTCAAGATAATCGATTAATTTGGGTCTGATATGCATTTTGAAATTCAAAATTGGTCCAAGTTTCGAAAACACTATTCCTAATTCTTTCAATTTCGAAAATCCCCAATTCCCAAACCCTAATCTCTCTACTTAAGGTTCTCTAAGGCTCTCTAAAAATTGAACAACATTTTTCAAACAAAAGTTAAGAATTGTGACTGCCAAAGAACTGTTTGTTGGGAGGAAAAATGGGCTTTTGAAACCTAGTGTGGGCTAGAAGCGATAAGAATCACTAAGTGGGTTTTTTTGGTGAATTGTGTGTTGTGCCGTCTCTAGGGAAAGTTGTTCTTCATCCTTTGTGGATTCAAAGGAGGTGTTCATCTCTTATGTGACTCAAGAGAGGTGTATTCTTTACCTTATCTTTTCATTTGTAATATGTTTGTATAATTGTGATTATAGTGACAACATTAATCCTCTGTTTGAGTGATTAGCAACTGGACGTAGGGTCTTTTGATCCGAACCAGTATAAATCGGTTGTGTAATCTTCTATCCCTTCTCTATTTACTTTACACAGCATTTTAATCGGTGAAATTTGGGAAAAAATTTTAAACCCTAATTTTTGTTTAAGAAACCAATTCACCCCCCCTCTTGATTTTTGTCCGTAAACGCAAACATTCCGCTGCACGATTCTAATAGCTTTAATAGTCATTCAAATTTCAAAAATGGTCAGACAAAACCAAACCTTTGCCGAGGGTAGTTCTATTAACAGACCCCCACTTTTTGCGGGGCAAAATTATCCTTTTTTGGAAAGTAAGAATGCAAATATTTTTGGAGTCTGTTGATAGAGGTATATGGGATGCCATTGTAAATGGTCCTTTTATTCCCAAAATTATTATAAACGATGTAGAAAAACCAAAACCATTTTCTAGATGTACGGCTGAAGAAAATAGGAAAGCCCAATATGATGTTAGGGCTAGGAATATAATTTTGTCTGCTTTAACCCTTGATGAGTTTTACAAGATATCCATTTGCAAGAGTGCTCAAGAGATGTGGGAAATTCTAAGGGTAACCCATGAAGGAACCGATGATGTAAAAAGAGCACACAAAAATTCTTTTGATACAAGAATATGAAATGTTCAGAATGCAAACGGGAGAATAAATTTTTGACGTTCAAAAGCATTTCACACATATTGTGAACCATCTCACCGGGCTTGGTAAGACTTTTGACATTGATGAATTAAATGTGAAAATTCTTAAATCTTTGGACAGGAAATGGCAACCAAAAGTGATTTCCATTACGGAGTCACAAAATCTTGCCACTATGACTATGGCGGCTCTCTTTGGAAAGTTGAGAGCATGAACTTGAACTTGGAAGGCTAAACGATGAAGAAGGCCAACATCAAAAGTGAAACCTAGGTTTCAAAACTGAAGGTTCTAAAATCAAGAAAAAGAAGGAAGAAGAAAGTTCTGATAGTGAAGAGGATGAAAACTTGAGCCTCATGATAAAAAAATTTACAAAGTTCATGAAAGCTAAAGGGAAGCAACCTATCAAAGGTAAGGGAAAGGTAAAAGAAAGTTCTTCTTTAAGTTTTAAATGTTATGGTTGTGGTGAAACAGGGCATGTAAAATCCGATTGTCCAAACAAGAAAAGTGATGATCATAAAGGCAAGAAATTTTCAAAAAGAAAGCTTATATAGCTTGGGATGATAGTGACTCGAGTTCGGAATCAAGCAATTTGGAGGTTGAAGCAAATCTTTGCTTGATGGAAAATGATAATATTTCTTCTGATTGTGAGGTAAGTGATTTCGACTGTTCTTCAAATGATGATAATGACTATGATGCTTTACATAGTTCATATCAAGAACTATTTGCTGCTTTTAAAGATTTGAAAACTGAATATAAATCTTTGAAAAAGAATTTGAATAAATCAAAAAAAGAAGTAGAATCTTTAAAATAAAAAATAGTGACTTTAGAGGAAAAAGGAAATAAACAAATAGAATGTGCATCATGTAAAGAATATGAACATGATATTGACATTCTTAGATACTTACTTGATAAAGCTAAGAAAGAATTAAGTAACAATAGTAAGGATGAAATTAATTTGCAAACTTAAGTAAAATATCATGTTCCATTAAAAGAGCCTAAAAATAGAACCCGAAGGGTATGTGTTGAAAAAGGATCTAAATCTTCTCAAAATAAAGTTGTTTCTTTTTCAAGAATTAAATCTAATGCATGCTTCTATTGTATGAAACATGGACATACATCTAATAGGTGTAAAATTAAGCATTTTGGTGTTCCAAAGGGAAAATATGTTTGGGTTCCTATAGATAAATGATTTGCTTGTCTCTAACTCCAAGGACCCAAAAGTTATGGGGACCTAAGATTATTATGTTCTTGTTTTGTAGGAAACTTCAAAATCCAAGAAGTCTATGTGATATCTTGACAGTGGGTGTTCAAAACATATGACTGGAGATAAAAAGAAATTTATGAGTTTCAAAGCAAAAGAACAAGGATATGTAACCTATGGGGACAACAATAAAGGACGAATCCTTGGAACCAGTGGTGCAAATACCTTGGAGATAAAGGATGTGCTCCTTGTTGATGGGCTAAAGCACAATCTCGTAAGTATAAGTCAACTTTGTGATAAAGGATTTAAGGTAATTTTTGAAAGTAAGTTTTGCACCATACATTTAAAGGATTCTGAAAATATAGCATTAAAAGGTAGTAGGCATAACAATATTTATTTCATTGACTTGGATTGTGTATCTAATACTAATATAACATGCTTAGTTGCTAAGGAATAAAATTCATGGTTATGGCATAAAAGAGCGGCTCATGTAAATATGCATCAATTAAATAAACTTATATCAAATGACTTAGTTGTTGGTTTGCCTAAGTTAAAATTTGAAAAAGATAAATTATGTGATGCATGTAAAAAAGGTAAACAAGTAAAATCATCTTTTAAATCTAAGAATGTTATTTCCACATCAAAACCTTTAGAACTTTTACACTTAGACTTATTTGGTCCATCTAGGATAAAAAGTTTTGGTGGAAATTACTATGCTCTTGTATTTGTTGATGATTTTTCTAGATTTACTTGGACATTTTTCCTAACATTGAAAAATGAGGCTTTTAAAGTCTTTATGAAGTTTGCTAAATAAATTCAAAATGAGAAAGACTTAAGAATTAAATTGTTAAGGAGTGACCATGGTGGAGAATTCCAAAATGAATCTTTTGAAAATTATAGTGAAGAAAATGGAATTTTGCATAATTTTTCTTCACCTAGAACTCCCTAACAAAATGGTGTAGTAGAAGGAAAAATAGGTCAATAGAGGAACTTGCTAGAACCATGTTAAATGAGTCAAATTGTCCTAAATATTTTTGGGCTGATGTTGTAAGTACTGCATGTTATGTATTAAATAGAATGCTTATTAGGCCCATCATAAAATTAACTCCTTATGAATTATTAAATGGAAGGAAACCTAATGTTTCACATTTAAAAATATTTGGTTGTAAGTGCTTTGTTTTAAATAATGGTCAAGATAACTTAGGAAAATTTGACTCAAAATCCGATGAGGCCATTTTCTTAGGTTATTCACTTTCTAGCAAAGCATATAGAGTATTCAATAGAAGAACCTTGAATATTGAAGAATTTGTACATGTTACCTTTGATGAAATTGTAGACCTTGAGGGAAATCCTCTTGAGTAAAGTAAAGAATATGCAGGTGTTGATGAATACATAAGCGAAGCTCTAGAAGAAATGTACCTAAATGAGAATGAGCTATCTCAACCAACTGAATTGGCAAAAGAGTGGCAATCACCAAGAGGACTTTCAATGGACAATATAATTGGTGATATTTCAAAAGGGGTAAGAACTAGAAATATGACAAAATTTTGTATGTCTGTAGCTTTTGTTTCACAGATTGAACCCAAAAGTGTTGAGGAAGCACTCAAAGATGACCAAAGGTGAATTGCAATTCAAGAAGAACTAAATCAATTTGAAAGAAAGCAAGTCTGGGAATTAATTCCAAGAGAAGAATCTCATCAAGTTATTGGAACGAAATGGGTATTTAGAAACAAACTTGATGAAGATGGAAATATACCAAAGAACAAAGGCAGACTTGTTGCCAAAGGATAGTGTCAAGAGGAAGGTATTGATTATGATGAAACCTATGCTCCTGTTGCTAGGTTAGAGGCTATACGTCTACTTCTTGCTTATGCTTCATTGATGAAATTTAAACTATATCAAATGGATGTTAAAAATGAATTTTTAAATGGGTTTATCAAAGAGGAAGTATATGTGGAACAACCCCTTGGATTTGAAGATTTTAAATATCCTGATCATGTTTATAAATTAAAGAAAGCTATTTATCGTTTGAAACAAGATCCTAGGTCACGGTATGAAGGGTTAAGTGCCTTTTTAATTTCAAATGATTTTTCTAGAGGAAAAATTGATTCCACTTTGTTTATTAAGAAAGTAAAAGAACATATTCTGTTAGTTCAAGTATATGTTGATAATATTATCTTTGGATCAACTGATAATTCCTTATGTGAAGGATTTGCTAAGATAATGTAGGGTGAATTTGAAATGTCAATGATGGGAGAATTAACCTCTTTCTTGGACTTCAAATTAAGTAACTTAAAGATGACACTTTTGTATCACAAACCAAATACTGCAAAGATATTCTCAAGAAATTTGGAATGGACACTGCAAAAGAAGTTAACACACTCATGGGAATATCATGCTATTTGGATAAAGATGAATCAGGTTTAGAAATTAATCAATCAATGTATAGAGGTATGATAGGCTCACAATTATACTTAACTGCAAGTAGACCTGATATTATGCATTTTGTTTGTGTGTGTGCTAGATTTCAAGCATGTCCAAAAGAATCCCATTTAACTGCAATAAAAGAATTTTAAAATATCTAAAAGGAACTATAGGATTTGGTTTATGGTATCCATCTGAAGCTTCTCCTAGCTTATTTTGTTTGAAGATTTTTGCTTGACATTTTGTTGTAGTCATCCAGTACGTCGGGGATTTTTGCTTTTGGCTTTTTCTTTAGCCACCCAGCTTCTTGACTACTGGCGATTGGATTTTTCCAACCGTCATCCAACTTGTTTGATTGTTGGGGATTCTTGATGAATGCCTCTTAGGTAGGCAGGAATCCACTAAGGATTTATTGAACTTGACGATGGTGCCTCTGAGTAGGCAGATATTTCATTGAGGTTCTGGTAGTGCCTCTGAGTAGGCAGATGCTTCATCGGAAGTGAAGACTTTTGGCTGTATTGTTTCGCCTCTGAATAGGATGATGTTCCACTTGGGGATGTTGGCTCTTGATGATGCCTCTGAAGATATGACTGTGAAGATTGCATCTTTCATAGCAATCCACTAGGGAATTGGTTGACTTCCTGGGGACCTAAATTTGGTCGCCCTCTAGGGGGGAATGGAGTTTTGACTCCTTCTTTGATGTGAGTTGGCTTTGTCGAGTTCTTATTCCTTTGAGGGAATGGAATTTCTAATTTTTTGGTTTTTTCTTTAACCATCTGACTTGTGATTGTCGGGGATTTTTATGATTGCCTCTTGGTATAGGCAGGAATCCGCTAGGGATTTGTTTGACTTTTATTGACTATGCCTCTGAGTAGGCAGATGCTTTATTAGTTGTGAAGACTTTATGCTTTGCGCTTGTTTTGCCTCTGAATAGGCTAATGTCCCTTTTTGGGGATATTGGCTCTAGCTTGCCAGGTCTTGCCTACGTATCAGCAAATGATTCTTCTGAGGATGTGAGTCTGGAATTTGTCTTTGTCGTAGGCTCACTGAGGATGATTTTTTTTTATGATCCACCGGGGATTGATTGCTTTCCCGGGGATCCGATTTCGGTTTGCCCCCTGGAGTTTTGACTCCTTGTTAGGTGCTGGTGTGAGCTGGCTTTGCGACGCTCTTATTCCACTAGGGAATGGGGATCCTAAAAGTTAGGATATTTAACTTCGCCTCTTTCTGCAATTTATCTCTTTTTTATTGCGATTTTTGAAATTTGGCCTTTTTTATGGGGATGATGCGTGTGCCTTTTAACTCTTCAGTTTCTTTTATGCACGCAGGCTTTTTCTTCTTTTTGGGGATCCGCTAGGGATGAAGTTTTATTTGATCCACCAAGGAATTAGTCGACTTCCTGGGGATCCGATTTTTCTTTTCTAGGGATAGAGTCTCGGCCCCTTGATTAATGTTCATATGAGTTGACCTTTTGAAGATCTTATTCTTTTGAGGGATGGGAATTTCTAATTCCTTTTTTATAGATTTTTCTGGTACGATCCACTAGGAAATTTTCTTCGGCCTTCTTTGTCGTGGCCTTTTTTTTCATCTGCTGGAGATGAAGGGTTCTCTTTTCTCTTCTTCTTTTTGTTGAGCCCTTGATGGTATGAAGATTGGACTCTTTTGATTGTTGATGATGATGGGCTCTTGAAGCCTTTATTCTCCTTTGGGAAGTGTGGAGGAGGCTTTGGGTGAGTGTGCTCGATGACTCATGTGGTGACGATGCTGAGCCATGGGGTAATTTTTGTTTTACCTTTGAAGTAGGCAAGGATCCGCTTTGGGGATAATTGAGCCTTTCCATTGGCTTTTCTTCAATGGTTGTGCCCTCTCTTTATTGGGTAGAAGGATGGTGGTTGGAGCTTCGATTTTTGGAAGTTCTTATTTCTTCTAAGTTGTTTGATGACGACAACTCGCTCTTCTTTCTTGAGAGAGAGGAATGTTTGAAGACTTTATTATTTTCTTCGTGCCTTCTTTTTCTAGGTAGAAGGATGGCGGTTGGAGCTTCGAAGCTTTTTATTCTGCTAAGTCGCTTGATTGACGACATGCTCCGTTTTCTTGAGGGGAGCATTATTTGGAGACTTGGTCCTAGTGATCCTATTTTTCAATCACAAACATGGAGCTAGTTTCCTTATATGCATGAATTTTGTTTTTTGCTATTTATTTGAAGTGGTTTTTTATTTTGTTTTTTATCTTGACAAAGTCATTTTGTGCGACTACTTGTGTGTGGATGCCCTAAATGTAGTCTATCTTTTTATTTGATGCATCTAGAGAAATGACCGGCATTCTCCTGCTGGATTTTTATGAATATGTTGTTGGTCCCCTCTCTTTTTTCATATTTAATTTTAGCCTTAACTTTTTCCTAGACCACCCTTTTGGGGTTTTCGATCTAGCGGGCTGCCTTAATTTTTGCCTAGTATATCCTAGCGAGCTTTTTCCTTTTTTGTGAATGCCCTAACTTTTTCCTAGACTGCCTTTTGCGGGTTTTCGATCTAGCGGGCTACCCTAACTTTTGCCTAAGAATCTCCTAGCAGGCATTATTCTTTTTATTTTCGTTTTTTCTTCCTCTTCTTTTTTTGAGAGATTGGACCCTATCATGCATGCAATGTTTGTGATATGCATCCTATAATCCTAATTCAATTAATATTTCAAAAGGATTAACCGATGTGCTTTTGCTTCTGATGTGCTTCTAACGTCATGCTTAGATGTACCGACTTCGCCATCTTGGATTTGCCATGACCGAAGAATGAATGTTATTGATTGTGGAGCGACTGCCATGTTAGTGTGCTTCTCCCTTTTCCTGGGGATGTCAATCCTCCTATTGATTACTATCTCTATATTTCCCTACTAATTACTAGAATGACGTAGTGGTAAGGGTCAAGATAAAAGAAGGAAGAGGATATTTATTCAAAGGCTTGTGTTTTAGAAGTGTTTTATTTTCGATAAAAATGGTTTTTGTAAGCACGGCTAACCAAGGTTGGTTAGACTATGTAGGCTAGTTTAGACATATGTTTTGTTTATGAGGTGGCGTCTTAAATGATTATTCGATGGCGACTATCATGATTGATTAACTTCCCTAGTCTGCCCTTTGGGTTTTCAGCCTAGGATGTTGTGTTATGTCCTAACTTTTGTCTAGGTTTCCTCTTTTTTTGTTTTGGGAATCCTAGCGAAATTTATTTTCTAATCCTAATTTTTAAAACCTAATTTTTGTTAAGAAACCAATTCACCCCCCCTCTTGGTTTTTGTCCGTTCATGCAAACATTCCGTTGTGCGATTCTAACAAGTGGTATCAGAGCTTGCTTTGATAGTCATTCAAATTTTTAAAAAAATGGCTGGACAAAATCAAATGTTTGCTGAAGGTGCGTCTATAATAGACCCCCACTTTTTGCAGGTCAAAATTATCCTTTCTAGAAAGTTAGAATGCAAATCTTTTTAGAGTCTGTTGATAGAGGCGTTTGGGACGCTATTTTAAACGGTCCTTATATTCCTAAAGTTTCTGAAAATGGAGTAGATGTTCCTAAACCATTTTCTAGATGGACAGCGGAGGAAAATAGAAAAGCTCAATTTGACGTTAGGGCTAGAAATATTATTTCATCTACTTTAACCCTTGATGAGTTTTACAGGATCTCCATCTGTAAAAGTGCTTAAGAGATGTGGGAAATGTTAAGAGTGACCCACGAAGGTACCGACAATGTTAAGAGAGCACAGAAAAATTCCCTAATACAAGAATATGAGATGTTCTGAATGCAACAAGGCGAAACGATATTTGACGTTCAAAAGCATTTCACACACATTGTGAACCATCTCACCAGGTTACGTAAAATATTTGATGTTGATGAATTAAATGTTAAAATCTTGAAATCTTTGGATAGGAAATGGCAACCTAAAGTGACGGCCATCTCGGAGTCACAAAACCTTGCCACAATGTCTATGGCGGTGCTCTTTGGAAAGTTGAGAGAGCATGAGCTTGAGTTAGGAAGGCTAAATGATGAGGAAGGACAACATCAAAAGAGGAACTTAGCCTTCAAAACTGAAATTTCCAAAGGTAAGAGTAAAAAGGAAGAAGAAGACTCGGAAAATGAAGAAGAAGAATTGAGTCTCATGATTAAGAAGTTTACCAAATTCATGAAAGCCAAAGGAAGACATCCATTAAAAGGTAAGAGAAAAAGGTAAGAGAAAATAGTTCCGTAAATATCAAATGTTATGGTTGTGCTGAAACAGGACATGTGAAGACCGAATGTCCAAACAAGAAAAATGAAGATAACAAAGGCAAAAAGTTCTTCAAGAAGAAAGCCTACATCGCTTGGGACAATAGTGATTCGAGTTCGGAGTCAAGTGACTCAGAAATTGAAGCCAATATTTGCTTAATGTCAAATGACAATATATCTTTCGATTTTGAGGTGAGTGATTCTGACTCATCTTCAAGTGATGATGAAAATAAATTTGATGAACTGCAAAATGCATATAATGAATTGTTTAATGCCTTTAAGGACTTGAAAAATGAATACAAAGCTGTGAAAAAGAGTTTAAGTAGATCCGAAAAGGAGGTGGAGTCCTTAAAAACGAAAATTGCATGTTTAGAGGAAAAGGAAACCTTAGAAACGAAAATTGTATGCATAGATGAGAATGATGATAAGAATATAGCATGTGCATCTTGTAAAGAGTATGAATATGACATTGATATACTTAATCATTTGCTTGATAAAGCCAAAAAGGAATTAAGTAATAATAATAAAGATAAAGTTGTTATAGCTCAAAATAGAGTAAATCATCAAGTTCCTTTGAAAAAGCCTAAAATGAAAAATAGAAGATTATGGGTTGAAAAAGGAACTAGAGCATCTATTGTTAGAAATGCATCATATTCAAAAGCTACATCTAAAACATGTTTTTATTGTATGAAAAATGGTCATACTTCAAATAGATGTAAAATCAAACATTTTGGTGTTCCTAAAGGAAAATACATTTGGGTTCCTATAGTTAAATGAATTGTTTGTCTCTTGTATTTATTCAAAGAAAATTGATCATTTAGTATGTTTTGAATAGGATGCTTATTAGGCCAATTATAAAATCAACTCCCTATGAATTGTTAAATGGTAGAAAGCCTAATGTTATGCTCATTTGAAAATATTTGGATGTAAGTGCTTTGTGTTAAATAATGGAAAGGACAACTTAGGAAAATTTGACTCAAAAGCCGATGAGGGCATTTTCTTAGGTTATTCATTAACTAGCAAAGCTTATAGAGTGTTTAATAGAAGAACCTTAAATGTTGAAGAATCTATACATGTTACTTTTGATGAAATTGTAGACCTTGGGGGAAATCCTCTTGAGTCAAATAAAGAACTTGCAGGTAATGATGAGTACATAAGAGAGGCTCTTGATGAATTGTATTTGGAAGAAAATGAGTCTTCTCAACTAAATGAATTAGCTAAAGAATGGCAATCACCAAGAGGACTTTCAATGGACAATATTATTGGTGATATCTCAAAAGGGGTAAGAACTAGAAATATGACTAATTTCTGCATGTCTGTAGCTTTTGTGTCACAGATAGAACCCAAAAATGTTGAGGAAGCGCTTAAAGATGACCAATGGTGCATAGCTATGCAAGAGGAACTTAATCAATTTGAAAGGAATCAAGTCTGGGAATTAATCCCAAGAGAAGAATCACATCAAGTAATTGGAACTAAATGGGTATTTAGAAACAAACTTGATGAAGATGGAAATATAACAAAGAATAAAGCCAGACTTGTTGCCAAAGGTTACTGTCAGGAGGAAGGTATTGATTATGATGAAACTTATGCTCCTGTTGCCAGAATTTGCTAAGATAATGCAGGGAGAGTTTGAAATGTCTATGATGGGAGAATTAACATTCTTCCTTGGACTTCAAATCAAGCAACTTAAAGATGGAATTTTTGTTTCTCAAACCAAATACTGCAAAGAGATTCTCACAAATTTTGGAATGGACACTTCAAAGGAAGCTAACACACCCATGGGAACTTCATGCTATTTAGATAAGGATGAATCAAGTTTGGAAATTAATCAATCCATGTATAGAGGTATGATAGGTTCTCTGTTATACTTAACTTCAAGTAGACCTGATATTATGCATTTTGTCTCTGTGTGTGCTAGATTTCAGGCATGTCCAAAAGAATCTCACCTAACTGCAGTAAAACGTATTTTAAAATATTTAAAAGGAACTACTGGTTTTGGTTTATGGTATCCATATGAAGCTTGTACTAGTTTAATAGGTTATTCTGATGCTGATTATGGTGGATGCAAAATAAGATAGAAAAAGTACTAGTGGGACATGTCATTTATTAGGATCATCTTTAGTATCTTGGCATTCTAAGAAACAGGCATGTGTTGCTTTATCCACCACTGAAGCTGAATATATTGCAGCTGGCAATTGTTGTGCTCAAATTTCGTGGATGAAACAACAACTAGAAGATTATAGTATATTTCTAAATGATATTCCTTTGATGTGTGATAATACAAGTGCAATCAATCTTACTAAGAATCCAGTAATGCACTCTAGGACTAAACATATAGAAATTAGACATCATTTCGTGAGAGATCATATAAGTAAAGGAAACTGTAAAATTGAGTATGTTGATACAAAGCATCAATTAGAAGATATTTTTACTAAGCCTCTTCCCAAGGATAGATTCTATGATCTTAGAAGAGACTTAGGGATATTAGAAATAGCTTAAATTCTGCTTAATTAAACAGTTTTTGGATGGTTGTAATGTTATAATCAATTATGTAGGATGTTAAAAGATTATCATGTGTCTAAACCTCAAAAAATTTGATGAATTCTCTGTAAAATTTGTATTTTTGCTTTGTTTGAGGGGGAGTTATTTCCAAGTTATGCATATTTTGAGGGGGAGCTCTTAATTTTTTATCATAATCAAAATAGGGGGAGAAATATTTAAAGTCTCTTATGATTAAATTTAAATATTATCTGGTATGTTTAATGTTTTTGTTAGTGTGACAGATAAAACAGGTTATTACAAGGCTTTAAAAGAAAATTTTGATCATCATCAAAAAGGGGGAGATTGTTGAACATACAAGGACTTGATGTTGAACTTACATGGACATGAAGCTTGTTGATTTTGATGATGATTCAAGAACAAAGAACTTAGAGAGTTGAAGACTTGTATTCTTGTGTAATAACTTTGTTTTGATGAGTTTGAGTCTGTAATATTAGAGTCTAAGATAGCTAGCACATAGTCTACTCTTTAGAAGCTTCAAAAACTCATTTTTATCAAAAACACACTAGTTTAATCGATTAAAAGGCCAAATAATCGATTATTACAGAGATAAAAACCATTTTTTGTATCATCTCTCTGTAATAATCGATTAACACTCCTGTTAATCGATTAACAGGCCTGTTAATTGATTAACAGGGCAAATAATCGATTAAAATAGTGCGTTGAGGGTTCCTGTTGATTTTGGCTCTGTAATAATCGATTAACACTTGAGATAATTGATTATTTTAGTCATATTTGCATTTTGAACTTCAAATTTAACCTATTTTCGAAAACCCTAGTCCCAATACACCAAGTTTCGAAAATCCCTAATTCCCAAACCCTAATTTATCTACTTAAGGTTCTCTAAGGCTCTCAGAAAATTGAACAACCTTTTTCAAACAAAAGTTAAGAGCTGTGATTGCCCGAGAACTATTTGTTGGAGGAAAAAGGGGCTTTTGGAACCTGGTGTGGGCTAGAAGCGATAAGAATCACTAAGTGGAGTTCTTAGTGGATTATGTGTTGTGTCATCTCTAGGGAAAGTTGTTCTTCATCTCTTGTGTGACTCAAGAGAGGTGTTTTCATTACTCTATCTTTTCCATTGTTATCTGTTTGTAATAACTTTGATTATAGTGACAGCGTTAATCCTCTGTTTGAGTGATTAGCAACTGGACGTAGGGTCTTTTGATCCGAACCAGTATAAATCTTTTGTGCAAGACTTTATCCTTATCCTATTTATGTTTACACAACATTTTAATCAGTAAAATTTGGAGAAAATTTTTAAAACCTAATTTTTGTTAAGAAACCAATTCACCCCCCCCCTCTTGGTTTTTGTCCGTTCACGCAAACATTCCACTGCGTGATTCTAACACTTACCACTCAGGCACTCCCTAACACTCAGTAGAAAACTGTTAGGCCTTAAGGTACAAAGTCCAAGAGCTGATAGACGCCAGTTGGGTCACCTTCGACGCTCCTGCTCCCAACATAGACCTCAAGCCTCTATTGCAACCAGAGTGATAGGGTAGGATAGGAAGGCCAGCTATTAGGTTTCTCTTTTAAAGCTTTCATTGTATTTCTTGTGACCCCAGCTCGTGCCCGTGAGACCACTGACTAAAAGAGCGTTTGTCAATATTTCTCATTTTTAATACATGAGGTATTTTTAATCCATGATCATTTTTATTCTCTTCCCTTTTCTATTTATTATTCTTCCAAATTAGCTTAATAATAAAATCTATAACTAAAAACAAAAACCTTAAAACGATCATGTATGTGATTGATTAAACCCTTGGAATCTGGAAGCCGAAGGCAAATGGGTTGAATCCAACAGTGAGCAGGAGACCATTTCTCTGGACATGCAAAGATTGTTAGAAAGAGAAGCTCTCTCCATACAACCCCATCAGGAAGAGACAGAGACCATCAATTTGGGACAAAAGGACGATAAGAAGGAAGTAAAAATAGGCACCCAGATTGATAATGACATCAGGGAAGAGTTAATACAATTATTAAAAGAATACGTGGATGTATTCGCTTGGTCCTACCATGACATGCCTGGACTCGACGCAAGCATAGTGGGGTATAAACTACATTTGAAAGAGGGCTTCCAGCCAATAAAGCAAAAGCTAAGAAAAATGAAAATTGATTGGTCCTTAAAAATTAAAGAGGAAGTACAGAAACAGCTGGACGCTAATTTCCTTATTGTGTCCAAATACTATGAATGGCTGGCAAACATCGTGCCAGTCATGAAAAAGAATGGGAATAAATCAGAGTGTGTGTGTACTACAAGGATCTAAATCGAGCAAGTCCAAAAGACGAATTTCCCTTACCACATATCGACACGTTGGTGGATCACACCGCCACATATCATGCGCAGGGTATAATCAAATTAAGTTGGCCGTCGAAGATAGAGAAAGAACTTCCTTCATTACACCGTGGGGAACGTTCTGTTATAGAGTTATGCCTTTCCAACTCAAGAACGCGGGGGCAACCTATCAAAGGGCCATGGTAACATTATTCCATGACATGATCCACAAAGAAATTGAAGTTTATGTGGACGACATGATTACCAAGTACAAGAACGAAATAAACCACATTCTCTATTTGAGAAAATTATTCGATCAACTTCGGAAGTACCAACTAAAAATAAATCCGGCTAAATGTACATTTGGAGTACGGTCGGGTAAACTCCTGGGGTTTATCGTCAGCAAAAAAGGGATAGAGGTAGACCCTGACAAAACTACGACAATTTTAGAAATGCCCCCACCGAAGACCGAAAAGGAGATCAAAGGATTTTTGGGTCGGATTAACTATATAGCAAGGTTTATTGCACAACTCACGGAAAAATGTGCACCTATCTTCAAACTATTGCGCAAAAAAACCAACCAACAGTTTGGAATGAGGATTTCCAACAAGCTTTTGAGAAAATTAAGTTGTGCTTAACTAATCCACTGATATTGGTGCCTCCTGTTGAAGGAAAACCTCTGATTCTTTATCTATGGGATGTGTGCTCGGTCAACAGGATGATACGGGAAAGAAAGAACAAGCCATATACTACCTCAGCAAAAAATTCCTAAACTATGAGACTCGTTATACACCACTCGAAAAAACATGTGGTGCATTGGTGTGGGCAACTCAACGTCTTAGGCAGTATATGATTAGACATATGACCTGGTTGGTTTCCAAAATGGATCCAATCAAATACCTGTTTGAAAAACCCATCCTGGCCGGAAGAATAACTAGGTGGTAAGTACTCCTCTCAGAATTTGACATCGTCTATGTCACCCAAAAAGCTATCAAAGGAAGTCCCCTAGCAGACTACCCTACAAGACAATTTTCCAGATGAACACGTCATGCATATCCAACACGAAGAACCCAAAGACGATGCATGGACTATGTTCTTCTATGGAGCCTCAAATATGCTTGGACATGGGATAGGAGCTATTTTAATATCCCCTCAAAAGAAGTACATCCCGGTAACAGCCAGGCTAAATTTCAACTACACCAATAACATGGTTGAGTATGAAGTATGCGCCCTGGGATTCCAAGCAGCTCTAGACCATGGGGTGACAAAACTTAAAGTTTTTGGTGACTCATCCCTTGTTATCTACCAGCTCAAGGGAGAATGGGAAACCAGAAATTCCAAATTGATCCCATATCTAGAGTGTTAAACATATAAGGATATAAAGCTTGAAGATTTTGATGATGATTCAAGAACAAAGGACTTAAAGACTTGAAGATTTAGAATCATGTGTATTTTACTTATAGTAACTCTGTTTTATGTTTTTTAGCCTGTATAATTAGAGTACAAGATAGCCAGCACATAGTCCATCATCTGAAAACTCATTTTTATCAAATCCATTCTATGATAATCGATTATCACTTAGAATAATCGATTATCCTGCACTAAAAATTTGTTTTTCTGAAAACCTTACCGTGATAATCGATTATCACTCAGGATAATCGATTATCCCAGCTAGATAATCGATTATTCACACAGATAATCGATTATCCTGGTCCAGTTTTACTCCTCTGCGAAAATGACTCTGCAATAATCGATTATCACTCAAGATAATCTATTATCTACGTCTGTTATGAGTTTTGAAATTCAAATCTGAACCAATTTATGAAAACCTTATTCCCAATTCTTATGTTTTCGAAAATCATCATTTCCCATACCCTATTCTCTCTACTTAAGGTTCTCCAAGGCTCTCTGCAAAATAACAAACCTTTTTCATAAAAAATTTAAGAGATGTGACTGCTAGAGAACTTTCTGTAGGGAAGAAAAATGGGCTTTTAAAAACCTAGTGTGGGCTAGAAGCGATAAGAATCACTGAGTGGGTTTCTTGGTGGATTGTATGTTGTGCCGTCTCTAGGTAAAGTTGTTATTCATCCTTTGTGGATTCAAAGGAGGTGTTCATCTCTTGTGTGACTCAAGAGAGGTGTTTTCTATTCCTTATCTTTTTCAATTTGTAATCTGTTGTAAATTGTGATTATAGTAACAACGTTAATCCTCTTTTAGAGTGCTTAACAACTGGACATAAGGTCTTTTGATCCGAACCAGTATAAATCGACTATGTAATCTTCTTTCCCTTATCTCTTTACTTTACAAAGAATTTTAATTGGTGAAATTTGGGAAAATTTTCAAAACCCTAATTTTTGTTTAAGAAACCAATTCACCCCCCCCCCCTCCTAGTTTTTGTCCCTAAACGCAAACATTCCACTGCACAATTCTAACATAGAGTACATCCGGAATTTGATTTCGAGGATGGAAAACGTCACTTTCGAGTACATCCCTCGGGAAGATAATCAGTTTGCAGATGCCTTTGCTACTTTGTCATCTATGTTCGCCTTAGATCAAGAACATGAGATACTAATTATCCAGATTAGGTTGCATGATAAACGAGCTTTTTGTATGGCAGTAACTAGCAAGGAAGACAAATCCCCTTGGTATCATGACATCAAGCGATACCTCACGAAGGGTGAATATCTCGAGGGAATTAATGATAATGATAAAAGGACCATTCGGAAGAGAGCCTTAGAGTTCACGTTGATTGGAGGAACCCTTGATAAGAAAATTTTTGACTCCAACTTATTGAGGTGTGTGGACCACAAAGAGGCTCAAACCTTAATTAAGGAAATTCATGAAGGAGCCTTCAGAACCCACATACCAGGACATGGCATGGCAAAGAAGATCCTAAGGGCGGGATACTTCTGGTCCACAATGGAAGGTGATTATCATCAATACGCTAGAAAGTGTCACAAGTGTTAGGTCTACGCCGGCAATGTTCATGTCCCACCAGCGCATCTCAATGTCTTGACTACGCCATGGTCGTTCTCCATGTGGGGCATGGATGTTATTAGACCCATCGAGTCCAATGGTCATCGTTTGATTTTGGTGGCCATTGATTACTTTACCAAATGGGTAGAAGCGACATCCTACGCACATGTGACCAAGAAAGTAGTGACCACCTTCGTCAAGAAAAATATCCTGTGTCGATATGGCATCCCTCATCATCTCATTACTGATAATGGGACCAATGTGAACAATAAGATGATGGAATAATTATGCCAAGATTTCAAAATTTGACATCACAATTCCTCTCCATACCAACCCAAAATGAATGATGCAGTAGAGGCGACCAACAAGAACAACAAGAAAATCATCCAAAAGATGGTGATAACATATAAAGATTAGCACGAAATGTTACCATTTTCCCTGCAAGGATATCAGACTTCCGTACGAACCTCCACAGGAGCCACTCCATTTTCCCTCATATACGGCATGAAGGTCGTACTGCCAGTGGAAGTCGAAATACCCTCCCTATGAGTTATTATGGAAGCAAAGTTGACAGAAGCAAAATGAGTCCAAAATCAATACGATCAGTTGAACCTAATCAAAGAAAGACGATTGGATGTCATATGTCACGGACAAGCCTACTAGAAAAAATCAAAAGGGGCTTATGACAAAAAGTTCAAACCCCACACCTATCACGAGGGGGATCTAGTGATAAAGAAACTGCTTCCAACCCAGAAGGATAAAATCGGAAAATGGGCGGCAAATTATGAGAGACCTTTTGTGGTCAAGCGAGCCTTCTCAGGAGGAGCCCTTATCCTCACCAACATGGATGGAGAAGAACTTCAACACCCAGTCAATTCAGATGCGGTAAGAAGTATTATGGTTGAAGGCATTGCTCATGACCCGTCAGGATGAAAACCCGTAAAGGGCGTCTTGGGCAAAAGTTAGGGTCCATACACCTCGCTAGGATACGTCCTAGGAAAAACCTAGAGGTTTTAAAAAACAAAAAATAAAAAGAGCAATGGCTACCTTAGTAAAAAACCGCAAGGCGGCTAAGGTATCGTCCTTCAGAAGCAGGTGAGCTTTGCATAGTCTTCACTCCGAACTGGAGCATCTCGACTGAAGCAACTAGGAGAACCAGGAGGGCATATATCAAAGGCATGATTGTTATAGCCTATACAGTGTAGCCAACCCCGACCAACCATTCTTCTAAATTCCATTTGTAATCCTTCTGCAAAAATAATAAACCATTTGTTTATATCAATAAAATTTTCTTTCATTTCTTTTCTCTTGACCAAATTATGAAAATGCCTCTGTGTTAAATAAATTATAAGCATGCATAACAAGTCAGCACAAGAAAGCATAAGAAAAAGAGAGGAACAAGAATAAAAGCTTGCTAGGAAAATTCTTAGGCAAAAATTAGGGCAGCCTGCTAGATCGAAAATCACAAAAGGGCGGTCTATACAAAAGATAAAGCATGCGTAAAAAAGGAAAAAGCATGTTAAGTTACCCTAGGTAAAAGCAAAGGCAGCCCTCTAGATCAAAAACCCCAAAAGGGTGGTCTAGGAAAAAGATATGGCCAAACAAAACATACGCAAATGAAAATAAAACTCGGTAGCATCTAGCAAACAATAGGAAGGAGCAGTCACTTTTCTAGATATATAAAAAAGGAGAACAAACTGCATTTAAGGCATTCACACACAACTAGTCGCACAAAAAGACTTTGTCAAAACCACATAAATTAAATTTTTAATAAGCATTCATAAGGAGACTAGCTCCATGTTTGTGACTGAGAAACAGGAAGCACCCAAACCAAGTCTCCAAATAACCTGTCCCCTGTCGCTGTCGTCAAAAGAGGCGGTCGGAGTGACGCAATGGTTTTGCTTCGATTCGCATTTTTTAAAGTGGTGCTACAACGCCTTTAGGTTGTCCGATAACCAGGCTGGACCTAAAGACGAGGTTTTCGAAACGAGTTCTGGAGTCGCCACCAATGTTTTATCCGGAAACATTGGAAAAGGAAGAAAAAGAAGGCGTTGGTTTAGAAAAACCAACTTTGGCCATTATAACCAGAGTTGGGTAAGGGAGTTAGTTACATGTAGGGAGGGTATTAGCTTCCCTACGACACCCCTTTCAGGTTCCCTATGATGGACCGTTTATTTTATAAATAAAGAACTCTAAAATTACGCTTTTAACCTTATTTATTCATTTGCAAAATTTGAAGTGTTGACTACATGGCCCTAACATTTAATGCACAGATAGATGTAATAAGAAAGCGGTAAAAGAAGATAGAAAGTGTACGAACCTTCGAAGAAAGCTTTGTATTAATGTTCTTGGAAAAGAAAGGTGCTTTTTGGCAACCTCCACGCTTTATAGTGTTCATCGTTGTTTCTCGCAACACTACAAGACGCTCACTAAGAATACTAAGAAACTCTGGAAATGCTTCGGAGGGATCCTAGGAGAATAATTTGGAGAAATTGCAGAAGGGAAAGTTGTTATGTTCTATGTAAAGGATGAGGATGCCCCCCTTTTATAGAAATTCGCGCCTGTCAGGTCGGGACCGCCGTCTCGCCAAATGAGACGGCGGTCTCGCCTTCAGCAAGTGGCAAGACGACGATCTCGCCTTCAGCAAGTGGCGAGACGACGAGATGGTGGTCTCGCCATTGGCGATTAGTGAGACAGCGGTCTCGCCATTGGCAAGTAACGAGATGGCGGTCTCGCCCTTAGTCGATGGCGAGACGGCGGTCTCGCCAAATGAGATGGCGGTGTTGGCCCTTTAGGTGGAATTTCTTATTTTTCCCGTACAACGAACCTTCCTATTCTAAAATGGGGCCTATTGATCTATCCTAGGGACCTTTTAGGCCCCATCTTCAAACAGAAGTTTTCTGCTCTTTATTTTGAGGTCGGGCAAGATTTGGGGTCTACAGCTGCCCCCCTTTCACCTGACTAACCGACTGTTGGCCTGTCATGCCAAAAAGACCGGTTGGAGGGTGAAAGAGTTAACCCTCTTGCCCGGCTGTCCTTCGGATGCTCCTTCTTGCGGTAGTCGACCCTCTAGACGAGAAAAATGTGTGTGCCTCCAGGATGCTCCTTCTTGCGGTAGTCGACCCCTCAGTTGATGAGTATGAACTCCCATCCAGTTGCTTGTAGCTATGGGGTGCTCCTTCTTGTGGTAACCCACCCCTTTGCTGACAAGTGGTAAAACCTCAGGATGCTCCTTCCTGCGGTAGCTGACCCCTCGATTGATGAGTATGAACCCCTATCCGGTTGGTGCATTCCACCATTGTAGGAATGGATGAGTATGAACCTCTCAACTGGTTGGTAGAGTTCGCAGTCCACCATTGTAGGACTGGATGAGTATAAACCCCTCATCTGGCTGGTAGAGTTCGCAGCCCACCATTATAGGACTGGATGAGTATAAACCTCTCATCTGGCTGGTGTAGTCCACTTTGTAGAACTGGTTGCGACTTACTTCTCTGGCTGGTGTAGTCCACTTTGTAGAACTGGTTGCTGTTATTTTATTGTCTTAATCCCCTTTTAAGAGTTTAGGTGGTTGTTGTTCATCCCTAGTGTGATTCTAGGGAGGTGTTCATCCTTTGTATGTTGGTGGCAAAGGAGGTGATTTTCATCGTTTGATTTGTTCAGAGGAGGTGTTCATCCCTAGTGAGATTCTAGGGAGGTGTTCATCCTTAGTGGGATTCTAAAGAGGTGTTTTCCTCCCTTTAATTTGTTCACGGAGGTGTTCATCCTTATTGGGATTCTAAGGAGGTGTTTTCATCCCTTTGATTTGTTCGAGGAGGTGTTCATCCCTAGTGTGATTCTAGGGAGGTGTTCATCCTTTGTGTGTTGGTGGCAAAGGAGGTACTTTTCATCCTTTGATTTGTTTAGAGGAAGTGTTCATCCCTAGTGTGATTCTAGGGAGGTGTTCATCCTTAGTGGGATTCTAAGGAGGTGATTGTCTTTTTAATTAGTTTACTCTTTACTGGTTCCTCTGCTTAGTTGATTGTAATTTGTGAACTAAATTTAAAAGATAGTGAATTGGGGTCACTCTTGTGTTAAGAGTTGACTAGGAACTAGATGTAGGGTTGGCTATACCCGAACTAGTATAAACCACTGTGTGCTATTCTCTCTCCCTTATCTCTTTTTCACTGCATTACTCTCCTTACGCTCCTTATTTTTATCTCTATCTTTCTTTATCTTGTTGATATTTTATCTCTCTGATTATATTGCTTCCACTTTATCTTTGTTTAATTTGATAATTAAAATTGAATTAATAAATATTGGACATCTTAAAATAAATTTTTAATTTGTCATCTATTTTAATTTGTGCATCTATTCACCCCTCTCTAGATGCCATTTGTCTAATAAGTGGTACTAGAGCTTGATTAGATAAGATATTTCTAAACGATCGGTTAAGATGTCTATGCAGAATCAGGTTTACAGGGAAAGAGCCTCAATAAACAGACCACCACTATTTGAAGGAGAAGACTATCAGTTTTGGTAAGCAAGAATGAAAATATTTTTACTAACACTTTATTATGGTGTTTGGGATGTTGTACTCAACGGTCCCTACATTCCGATGAGAACAACAGAGTGTGGAGCTATTCCAAAGACTTTTGACTAATGGACGCCGGATGAAAATGAGTGTGCCCAATATGATGTAAGAGCCCAAAACACTATTGTTTCTGCCTTAACTCGTAATGAATTTTTCAGGGTCTCACAATGCAAGACGACAAAAGAAATATGGGACACTCTTGAAGTAACACATAAAGGAACAAATGAAGTAAAGTGAGCACGTAAGAATACACTCATCGAGGAGTATGAATTGTTTCAAATGCAGCAAAATGAAAGTATCACGGATTTCCAGACATGCTTCACACATATAGTAAATCACTTGAAAGCATTAGGAAATTTTTTTGACAATGAGAGTTGAACACAAAGATCATGAAATCCTTAGACAGGTATTGGCAACCAAAGGTCACTCTGCTATTACAGAATCAAAGGATCTCACTGAAATGAATATTGCTAATCTATTTGGAAAGTTGCGAGAACATGAGATGGAGCTACAAAGGTTAAAGAATGTTGAACAGAATCAAGTCAAGATGATAGCTCTAAAAGCAGAAAAATCTTCACAAGATGAAAGTGAAAATGAAGGTAAGTTTTTGGATTCCAATATATCTCTTTTAGCTAAACATTTTTCTCATTTTATGAAGAACAGGAAAAAGAGACAACAAAGAAAAGAGAAAACCAATAGGTACGAGTGCTATGGATGTGGAAAGCTTGGTCATATCAAACCAGATCGTCTGAAACTTAAGAAAGAGAAGAAAGATATGAAAGAGAAGAAGAAAGAGAAGAATGGTATCTATAAGAACAAATTCAAAGCTTATATTGCTTGAGAGGATAATGATTCTTCCACAACACAAGACAGTTCTTTCGAGAGCAGTGATGGAGAAGAAGAAGAAAATCTTTGCTTTATGGAAAAAAGTGATGATGAAGCCTCATCACAAGAAACCTCATCACAGGTAAGTAGTACAAAATCCTTAAATGAATATGATGAGTTGTTTAAAGAATATCAAGATATGTATGAAGGCTTTACCAAGTTATCTAAGAAATACAATGCACTTAGACAAAAGTTTAATGCATTAGAAAATACTATTGGTATTCTCGAAAAAGAAAATGAGTGCTTAAAGAAAGATGTTGAGAAATTTAAAACTTTGTCTAAAAATAAAGAAGTTGTTAAACCTTGTGAAAATTGTAATCATTTGGAAAATGAGACTTTCGAGTTAGAGAAAATAATAAGCAAGTTTTCAAAATCTTCTGAAAATCTTGATTCTATATTAGATTATCAAAGAGGGAATTCTAGCAAAGTTGGACTTAGTTACAAACCCAAAGAAATTCTAGAAACTCATAAAACTATTTTTGTGAAAGAGTCAAGGAAAACAGGTGTGAAACTAGTTTCAAAAACTTTAAGAAACTCATTTAGACATTTTCAAAGAAAACTAACATGTTTTTATTGCATGAAATTAGGTCATACATGAAATAGATGTTACATAAAGCATTATGGTATATCTAATGGTAAATATGAATGGGTGCCTAAAGGGTCAAAACATTTATACATGTCTAGATGATAGTTTGAGAATCTAATAGATTATGAATTTTCGAAAAAAAAATTCTTGTTGTCATAATCAATTATGTTGATTCTTAAGGTGTTGTGATAATCGATTATTATATCATGGTTCTATTCTTTTATCCTTAGGCTTTTGGTAGAGACTTGTGATTCTACTCACCTTCTTAAGGACCCAAAAATAATTAAAGGGTACCTAGATTTGTATGTTGATGTTGCAAGTAACTATTAAGGATAAGAAATCAATATAGGTTATTGGAGCTAAATGGGTGTACAAGAACAAGTTAGATCAACAGGGAAATATTACAAAGATAAGTTTATTATTGTCTCCCACACCTCTGCATTGAATATCTGCACTTATCTCGTCACATAAATTCGATTGTTGACCAAATTTGAAATTTAAAAATTTTGACATTTGAAAATTTGAGAATTTTGAAATTTTAAATTTATGAAAAATTGAAATTATTAAAGTTTGAAATTTGAAAGTTTGAGATTTTTGAAATTTGAAATTTGAAAGTTTGAGATTTTTGAAATTTGAAATTTGAAAGTTTGAGATTTTTGAAATTTGAAATTTTATAGTTTAAGATTTTGAAATTTGAAATTTTTGCGAGTTTGAGATTTTTGAATTTGAATTGGAATAGAAATTTAAAATTTAAATTTGAATTTGAAAGTTGCCTCAATAAGAAGACTACAATTTAGGAAACTACTGCATTCCATTCCATTATCTCTGTAATTATTCCATTCCCCTATCTTTCTCTCTCTTCATTTGCCTTGGGTATCCTAGATATTGCCTCCTTAATTTGATGTTCTTCTCTATGACACTTTGTAATACATTATCTTCTCTGCCTTGGTTTATATGCTAATCTGTGCAAATTTGTGCTCAATTTCTATTGCAATATTTTTCATAATTATCAATGAAACAGAGAGAGATTTTGATGATATTAATCTGTGTGAAACAAGGGGAGATTTTTTATGAATTAAAATCTGTATGAAATCCATTCCTAATTCTGAATTAAACAGGGGGAGTTAAGAGAAGTTTTTCTCAGATGAGTTAGGGGGAACTTTGTTATTAACATATCTAGGGGGGTTTTAAATATATTGTGCTAATTTGTGCTACACTATATTGTACTAATCTTGAGCTGGCTATATAGAGTCAAGCATTTTAATTCATTTTAGGTGTTTTCTTGATCATCATCAAAAGGGGGAGATTAAAAGCAATGAGAGGGAAATTGATGGCAATGTGAAACATGTCCCTACATTCGAAGAGATCATTTTGATAATGATTCAAGTCAACAACATTCAAGACTCAAGCAAGTCCAAGATATAATTTTGATAAAGATTCTATTCAACATTCAAGCAAGCCCAAGATGATTCTTAACGACTAGATAAAGTCTTAGAATACTGGATATGGAGGTACAAGTTGATGAAGTAATATTATGCACAAGCCTCCAAAGCACAAGTGTGATAAAATTTCGTAACATGACATTTTTCACTGTCATAATTGATTATGATGCATTAAATTTGAGAAATTGATTTTTACCCTGACATAATCGATTATGCTGAGGAGATAATCGATTATGGCAGTTCAAAATTCAAAAATATATCTATTTTGAAGAATAAATGTTTTTGAATATATCCTTATTTTTATCCACGAAAATATTAATGTCCAATGACCATTTTCTCGATGTTTGTTTTCTATTTAAGTAAGTTTTGATGGAAAATCAAACACACACAATTACGATATTCGAAAATACAATTTACATTCAATCTATTTTGAGAAAAGAATTTGGAGCAAGGCACTAGAGATATTTTACATGTTTTAAGAAAACTCTCTTCTCCATTGCCTACTGTGCTTTCATTGTTAATCACACTTGTTCTTGGAGGTTGACATTCTACAGGCTTCTACAATTTGTTGTCTCCATTACCTAGGTGTGACTGTTATAATTTTATTACCTTCATCCTTTGGGAGTTTAAGTGGTTGGTGTTAAATCCCCTTTTTAGGGTTTAGGTGGTTGTTGTTATTTTATTGTCTTAATCCCCTTTTTAGGGTTTAGGTGGTTGTTGTTCATCTTTAGTGTGATCTAGGGAGGTGTTCATCCTTTGTGTGTTGGTGGCAAAGGAGGTGTTTTTCATCCTTTGATTTGTTCGGAGGAGGAGTTCATCCCTAGTGGGATTCTAGGGAGGTGTTTATCCTTAGTGGGATTCTAAGGAGGTGTTTTAATCCCTTTGATTTGTTCGGGGACGTGTTCATCCTTAGTGAGATTTGTAACATCCTAATTCTCAGTACCTCGATTTGATAAATTTTGACAAAATCTATCAAAATTTTAATAATTAAATTATTAGGAATTAGGTAAAGTAACTGTAGTATTTTATGTTTGTTAGATTATTCGAAAATACTTAAAATTGACCCGTTTTGCGGGCGACTAGGTGCCAGATAGTAATTATATGATCTAAGATAGAAATTAAAAGTGAGAGAAGTAATTAAATTAAATTAAGAATTTAATAATATTGTAGAGATGAGGAGTGGATCATTTGGTTAGACCCTTGTCATAAGATTGGAGGGTCATGAGTTCAATTCTTGTATGTGCATTAGAATAATTATAATTTTTCTATTATTTTATAATTGTTAGAAAATACTCATGTGTGTACTTGAACGTTGAGTATGAAGTTAACAATTTTAATTGTAACATTTAGAAATTATTGTTTTCTTGTATGTATTGAGTGTGGGTACATTAAAAGTTTATTATGTGTATGAGTTGACAAGAAACATATGATGGTTGATATGATTTGAAGTAATACTTAAATCTTAAGGGTTGTGGGTTCAAATTCGACTAAAGTAAAAATGGGAAAATAATGGATAAATGTTTGGTAAAAAATTCGCTGAGCGGATTGTGGTTCGAAATTTCTCTACTTCTTGCGGCCTCTAATCCGCTAGGCGCATAAAAAAATCCGCTGGGCGGGAGTTTAGGTGAATTAGAAATTTGACTTTTAAAAAGGAGTGTTTTTCTCTCTGCAACCATAGTTTCCTCATTTCTCTTTTTCTCTCAAAACTTTTCTTATCTTTAAGCTTGATTTTGACGGGAAAATCTTGATTTTTTGAGAAGCTCCAAGAGGTAAATTAGTTTATCTCAATCTCCTCTACATTTCTACCGTTTTATTTTTCAAATTGGTGCATTTTCTATTTTTCTCCTCACTTGACTGAGCTTGAATGGGAGTAGGAAGAGTGTTATTGTAGGTTTTATACCTAGGATACTAGAATAATGTTTTAAATTGAGGATTAGAAGTGGTTAAGCTAAAAACTTTAAGAGCCCTAATTCGTAGGTACTATTCATTGAAATTTTGGGACTTGTATGAACAGAATTAGGAATTGGTATCTTCATGAAAGTTGTACCCCTTTAAGTTGTCGAAATTTAGAAACTGGTTTCATATTAAAGGGATATTTGTAGCTCAAGTTATACCCATTTTACTGTCAAGTGTTCTAGCTGTGACGTTAAGATATTGCCTTGTTTCAACTGCCTCGGTTTTTGAATTACTAGGATTGATATGTGTGAAATTCGGACTTGATTCCTTCATAAAGGTTGTAGGAAATTATATTCCCGAAATTTATAAATTTGTTTCATGTTAATAGATTATGTGTAGCATGTGTTATAATCAAATTACCAAGGCATGTTCAGAGTGTTATTATAGTTAAGCCTAGTTGGAAACAACTACTGAAAACTGAAAACTGCATCTATTCTATAGGGTATTTGAATTTATTTCCATCATCAATATTGTAGGTAATTAAGTTATTAAAATTTTGGCCCAAATCCCATGCCAAAACAACTTATATAACTCTAGAAAATTTCGAAATACTAAACCTTGTTCATGGTTGTTATTAGGATTATTTCTACTCTAAGTGCATACAAAATAGGATAATTTTCTAAGATAATTGTAAGTTGAATGTGAGCTTAAAATATTATTAGAAATTGATTAACAACACAAAGTGAATTTAAATTCTCATGAGATAGAAACATAGAAATATAAAATTCTAACTAGTATTTTATTACGTATATAGATTTTACTTGAAACACAACATCAAGCTTTGAAAGGAATAAGTGTGGACGTATCGGGTAAGGGGTGGACTATATAGTAAAGATTACATCATAAACTTGTTTGACCTTATTTGTTGAAGTTGTCTAAATTTGTTATGATTGATAATTTTGATTTCATTATATGATTGGTTGTGAAAGTGATAATGAATTGCTTACGTGTATGATGTTGGCAAATTTTGGGTCATGTATATATATGATACATAATTTAAATGTGTTAGGGCCATTATTTATTAAGCCAAATAATAAAGTGATCTGACTAAATTAAAAAGTTTGGCTAAAGGCATATGTCATGAAAATAAAATTGTGTAGAGACCATAGAGCAATTTCTAATTTGATGAGGGGCCAAATTAGAAATACTAAAACTTAAGTAATTAACCTAATTCCGGTTATTTTAAGGAGTCGTGGTCCCCTTCCGGGAGCACACACACAAAACGTAAGTATCGGTCCCGTTCCTTTCTTTCTATCCCCATCAAGAGAGAAAATCAATAGGAAAATACAGGTGTTCTTCAGGTAGAAGACCATAAGATCAATATAGTGCTCTACAAAGACATCATCATTATGACTAATTCGAGTACGCTTTCGCATTCAATTTACAAGCATGTTTATCAAGTATGAGATTATGTTTATGTTTGATCGTTAGAATCAAAATCAAGATTATTATTATTATTATTATTATTATTAGTTTTCCAACAATTGGTATCAGAGCCGCCCATATTTGATTCATGTCTATTTAATTTATAGAACCCTAATTATGAAAATTAGGATCAATTTTGTTTTAAACAATTCAAATTACCCAATTTTATGAACCCTAAGTGGAGAATAATCTCTAATTTTCCTGAACCCTAAAATTTAAATTTGGGGGTAACATCCCCAATCCGATTCTCGCTTGCTGATGGAACTGTGGAGAAAGCTATGGATTCTTCTTCTTCTTCGTTTTTCCCTTTTTTTTTCAGTTTAAGTTTCAAGTTTTACTGAGAAAGAAATAGTGTTTCAATCTTTCTTGTATTGGATTCTCTGTTCTCTTTGAATCTTTTGTTTTTGTTTTTGTTTAATTTTATGGGTTTTTGTTTTCGTTTTCTTTTCATGGTGGATATGGATGAGTTTGGAATTGGGGGTGGTGTTTGGGGAATTCCCAACAGAGAAAATCTTAGGTAAATGGTGAATGTTTCCACAAGTGTGATTGTTCTTATTTTATTGTCTTTACGAAAATTTGATGTTAAATTCCCTGTTTAGGGTTTAAGTGATTATTGTTTAATCCCCTTTTAGGGTTTAGAGCAGTATGCTAAAGAGACTTAGAACTATCTCTGTTTCATCCCTATTGTGATTTTAGGGAGATGTTCATCCTTTATGTATTGGTGGAAAATGAGGCATTTTTTCATCTTTTGATTTGTTCAAATGAAGTGTTCATCCATAATGAGATTCTAGGTAGGGATGGCAATTAAACCCGTCCCAGTGGGGACCGACCCGCCCCGCCCGAGTTTGACGGAGAAAACCCGAGTTGACCGGGGCGGGGCTGGTTCGGGTTTTCCTCGCTTTAAAAGTCGGGGCGGGGCGGGGATGGGTAATTCAATCCCCACCCCGACCCCGACCCGTCCTTGACCCAGTCCCCGTCCCGATTTTATATTTAAATTTAAATTGTAAAATTTTATATTTTAAAAGTATTTTCTTTTCTTTTTCTATTACATATAAGGTCATTTTTTTATATTTTACCAATTTTTATTTTTCTTCTACCTATTTTTTAATTTTTTTCTGTCTTTTTTAATCTTTTATATCAAGTAATTTATTACATTATTCTCTCTTATACCTTGTAGTTTTTCATATTTCCTTAATCTCTCTCATCAATTTGTTTTTTTTTTCAATCTTTTCAATCAATTTGATGAACACGAGTTAATTTTTTATTCTTTATCTTTTTCTAAATATTTTACATAAATCTTAATAGTAACTAATATTATTTTATTTATAATTTATATTTATTAGGTTTTATTATGTCATTTGTTTATCTTATTATTCTTATTTATCATATATCAAATTTTTTCTTAATAAAATAATTGTATTTTAAAGGATTAAAGGAATTGATAATTTAAATTTTTATTACTTTGAATTAATTGAATAATAATTAACTTATTAAATATTTCATTATAAACTATATATTTCATATTTTTAAATGACAACTTAAAAATGAATTAACTTATATATATAATCAAATGTTTAAATACAGTATTATAATAATAATGATAATGTTATAAGTATTCAAATATTTGAATACAATATTATAATAATAATGTTATAAATAAGAAATGATTAAATATTTCTTTTACATACATATTTTAATATAAATATAATAAATTAAAATGTATATTTAATTAATAATTATTATAAATTATAAAATTATAAATATTTATTTATATATAAAAAATAGATAGTAAAATTAATTTATTATAAATGTAATTATCTTTTTAAAAATAATATAGATCGTGGATGGGGCGGAGACGGGGATGGGGACTTAATTTCTAACCCGCGGGGATCGGAGGCGGGACGGGGATGATTAAAAAGTCGGGGCGGGGATTGGGAGGCAAAACCTGCCCCCGCCCTTTGCCATGCCTAATTCTAGGGAGGTGTTCATCCTTAGTAGAATTCTAATGAGGTGATTCTCTTTTGAAATAGTTTACAAATATTAAATATTTAGTTTTGTTAAATAAATAAAATATTCAATTTTTGGTAGTTTAATATTTTTTGTGAGCAAATTGAGTCAAGAAGTCACCAAAGTAACTTCTCTTGAATTGGGCAGTTCATGAAAAATATTGAATGTTAGTGTTTGTGTATATTCATGCGAGTATTAGTCGGCCCAAAGGAAGATTAATATTTGGTCGAATTGCATACACACTTGTTATGATAAACATGTGATAATTATAAGGATTTACTTTGTCGATGATAAATTAATCCAAATACTGGTTTGTTGTTGGATGTGCTTTATTGTCAATGTTTGATTATTACAACAAGATACCTTTAGCAGTTAATATTACTGTCCAAAGACTTGATATTGATGGTGCATTGGGTGTCTTGAGATGGGTTAAACCACTATTTGAATATAGATTATTTATTTTTTATATAATGTGAGCATAATTAGTTTATTTCTCGTGTTCTAAATTCAGCTACAATTGCTTCTGTATCTGCGAATTTAAATTTTGTTCCGGTCCTCAATGGAACAAATTTTAAGGACTGGAAAGAGAACAGTAATATTTCTTGGTTGCATGGATATGGATCTTGCGTTAAGGACTGAGCCACCCCCTACTCCTACAGATTCAAGTACCTCTGAACAGAAAAGAGATTATGAGAAGTGGGATCGCTCAAATCGCATGAGTCTAATGATCATTAAGCGCGGCATCCCAGAGGTGTTTAGGGGCACTGTTTCTAAAAACATCACAAGTGCCAAAGAATTTCTTGCTGAAATTGAGCAGCGCTTCGCAAAAAGCGATAAGGCGGAGGCAAGCACTCTTCTTCAAAACTTGATCTCCATGAAATATCAAGGCAAAGGAAATATCAGGGAGGAAATTATGAGCATGTCTAATATTGTTTTTAAACTCAAGGCACTAAAGCTTGAACTCTCAGAATACTTGCTCATTCATTTGGTGTTGATTTCTCTTCCTGCAACGTTTAATCAATTTAAGGTATCTTACAACTGTCAGAAGGATAAATGGTCTCTTAATGAGCTCATTTCACATTGCGTACAAGAAGAGGAAAGACTAAAGCAAGACAAGACAGAAAGTGCTCATTTTGCAAGCACCTCCAAGGCTAAGGGCAAAAGAAAGAGATCAGAGGATCTCGAGAAAGAAGCTGCTAAGGGTCCAGAACAAAAGAAACAAACTCAAGAAAATGAATGTTTCTTTTGCAATAAGACTAGACACGTAAAGAAGAAATGTGCTAAATATCATGCTTGGCGTGAAAAGAAAGGGTTGTCTAAACTACCGGAAGCCAATTGATTCTGAAAGATGGATTTATGTTGGAAATGGCAAATCGGTAGAGGTGGAAGCTATAGGGCATTTTAAATTGTTATTGAGTACTGATTTTTTATTTGGATTTGAAAGACACTTTTGTTGTGCCGTCATTTAGATGAAATTTGGTTTCAGTTTCTTATTTGGACAAATTAGGTTATTTGTGTTCATTTGGAAACAATAAGTTCAGTTTGTCTTTTAATTCAGATATTGTTGGAAGTGGTTCACTTTTGATTTATGATAATCAGTATTTACTTGATATTGTGGCCACCTATAATGAAACCCTTAATACAGAATCATGTGGTACTAAACATAAAATTGAAAATACTCACTCAGGTGCATTATGGCACAAGTGCTCAGGTAACAATCAAATCGTGACGTTTGGGCTTGTGTTACACTCTTAAAGATATGGTAGAGAGTATGATTTGTCATTCCACCTTACTGGAATCACTTTGGGGAGAGACACTAAATACGACAACTTATATTCTAAACAAAGTACTAACTAAAGCAGCTACCAAAACACCTTATGAGCTTTGGATTGGGTGACAACTTAGTCTGAAGCATTTCCATATGTGGGATTGTCCAGCTAAGGCAAGACCTTATAAGCCAAATGAAAAGAAATTGGACTCCCGAACAGTAAGTAGTTATTTTATTGGTTATGTTGAAAGATCCAGGGGATATAAATTTTATGATCCCACATTAAAGATAATTTTTTGAGACGGGAACTGCTACGTTCTTTGAGGATATTGAGTTTGGGGGGAAGAATAAGATTAAAAACTTCATCTTGGAGGAAGAATCAGTAACAATTTCAGAATCGATTAAAATAGTTACTTTTGATAAAGTAAGTTCGGAACCTCCACAAGGCATTTGTTGATGAACCCCTTACTCAAGATGATTTGGTTGTTCATGAAGAACAAACTCAAGATCCTCAAGAACATGTGCATCATGAGCTAATAACTTTGCAGAGATCCATTAAAGAAAGAAGAAGTGCTATTTCAGATGATTACATGGTATTTCTTTAGGAACATGAGGAAAATAATGATATAATGAAAGATGACCCAGTTAACTTCCGTCAAGCTATACAAGGTTCTAACTCTCAAAAGTGGATTGAAGCAATGAAGGAGAAGTATAAGTCCATGCAAGACAATAAGGTTTGGGAACTTGTCCCATTACCAGAAGGTATGAAACTCATTTGGCTTCAAGATGAATATTGTTGATGATTGTGTGTATCACAAGTTTAAAGAGAGACAAGTTTAGTCTCAATCAGTGACCAAAGGGGAATTTGGAAATTAAGGAAATGCAAAAGATTCGCTATGCATCAGTTGTAGGGAGTTTGATCTATGCCCAAGTATGTACGCATCTAGACATAGCATATATAGTTGGGGTTCTAGGCAGATATTTAAGCAATCCAAAAATAGACCATTGAAAAGCAGCAAAATGGGTCATAAGATATTTAAAGAGAAAAAAAGATTATATGCTCACATACAGGAGGTCAGACTAGTTGAAGATCCCTGGGTTTTCTGACTCAGATTTTGCAGGATGTCAAGAATTTGTAGCATGCTATGAGGCATCAAATCATGGAATATGGCTGAGAAATTTTGTCACAAGGATGCAAATTGTGAAAGGCATTGAAAGACCACTTAAGTTATATTGTGACAATAAATCAGCTGTATTGTTAAGGAAAGAGTACAAAGTGGACAGATTTTCATAGAACACTTAAGGAAAAACTCCACGATAGCATATCCTCTAACTAAAGGACTTCCGCCCAAAGTCTTTCATGAGCATGTTGCTCACATGGGTGTTTTACAGTTTGAGGAATTTGTGGTTTAGTGGGAGTTAGTCACTTTCATATATTTTATGTTCTGTGTTTAATTTCATATATGTATACATTGATTTTTGGACATATTTGGTTATCTATAGATATGCAGTTTTTTCGTTCATTCATTACACTTTGTACATTAAGGATATTATATCGATTTCGATAAGTTAAAGTTTGGACTAGTTGAAAATAGACGTGTACAGATCACCTTCACGTAATTTTTCATGCTACACATTTCATGATGAATCCATGTCATTTGGTTATGTTAGGATGAGTAATCATTGTTGGTTTTAGTTGCGATGATGCAATGAAAAGCTGGTTTGGTTCTATATCCTGATATGATTAATGGACAGGACTTTTGGAGTATGCTAAAGGAATATAATGACAATTTTGAGCTCATAAAGTCTAACACATTTGTAAGGTTGTAAGGACATATATATTTGTGACCAGTGGGAGATTGTTGGCAAATTTTGGGTCATGTATATATATGATACATAATTTAAATGTGTTAGGGCCATTATTTATTAAGCCAAATAATAAAGTGATCTGACTAAATTAAAAAGTTTGGCTAAAGGCATATGTCATGAAAATAAAATTGTGTAGAGACCATAGAGCAATTTCTAATTTGATGAGGGGCCAAATTAAAAATACTAAAACTTAAGTAATTAATCTAATTCTGGTTATTTTAAGGGGTCGTGGTCCCCTTCTGGGAGCACACACACGAAACGTAAGTATCAGTCCCTTTCCTTTCTTTCTATCCCCATCAAGAGAGAAAATCAATAGGGAAATACAGGTGCTCTTCAGGTGGAAGACCATAAGATCAATATAGTGCTCTACAAAGACATCATCATTATGACTAATTCAGGCAGGCCTTCACATTCAGTTTACAACATGTTTATTAGTATGAGATTATGTTTATGTTTGATCGTTAGAATCAAAATCAGGATTATTATTATTATTATTATTAGTTTTCCAACATATGATGGTATAAAATACATGCTTGGTACTCTATTATGATATGTATGGTCTTTGAGTGAGCATTTATATACATGGTAGTTTTTCATGAGAAAGTTCATTGAAAATTAAATTGAAAGAATTGGATGATGTGTTGTGAACCCTTTTTGAACTGTATTGGAAGTTTTTTGCTTGTAACAAGTGATTGGAAATTTTTGGGAAGTCCGTATTACAGGGGAAACTCTATCAAAATTTTTGGAAAAATGTGAATTTCTAAGAAAAACCACTTAGGGACTCATACACTACTCATTTGAAAATGGTGATTTGTGAAATCTGGGGAATCAGAGATTATGGACTCTGAGAATACAATAGGGAGGCCCTGAGGGAGGACTTGAGGATAGGAAGGTAGTAGTTGGAGGCCGCAAAAGACCTAGGCTCACTACCTGTTGTCAGGGATCCCACTGTACAAACTCTCCTGTACCTGACTGTGCTCTTACCGTATATCAATGGTCAGTGAGCTACTAGGTTTATATTTGAGCATGAGTCTCAACAATCCCATGGGTGGATTTTCCATGCCAAGTAGTGTCAACTCCTGGCTACTCCAGTACTGATTTGAGAAATGATTCGGGCCCGCATGCATAAACATTTTAGAAAACATATTAGGATCATGCATCATTAACATCAATCATTTGGAATTTGATTGACTTGTGAATGTTTATGATGTTGATTTTAAAATGATGTATGAACTGTTGCTCACCCTCTTGTTTTTCTGTTTTCTTTATTTCCTTTGTACTTGCGGTACTCGTTGGACCTGATCGGTCATTGTTTGAAGAGAGGGGAGATGGCATAAATTCCACAACCGATGAATATGACACTCATACTCATTAGCTGGGAGCCACAATGATGACAACATGTATTGGGATAAACATATCCAAACTTTTATAGACAGTCTTTTGTAGTATATAGACCTACATGGTACTGGTAGTAGTCACTCTTTTGTGTAGTTAGCTGTTCTGTAGGAAGTATCCCCAATGTTGCACTTAATATTTTGAAGGACTGTACTAGTATTTTATCTATATGTAATTATGAATGTTTACTTTTAGTACTTTTTAAAATGATGAAATGCAAGAATGGGTTATTGAAAATTTATATATTAATGTTATGTACGAGGGAGAGATTATTATTGGTTTAAAAAAAAATTCTGCTAAAAATTATTAATTCTTCTAATTGAGGGTTTATAAGGTAGGGTGTTACAAGATTCTAAGGAGGTGTTCATCCCTTGTGTGATTCTAGGGAGGTGTTCATCCTTTGTGTGTTGGTGGCAAAGGAGATGTTTTTCATCCTTTGATTTGTTTAGAGGAGGTGTTCATCCCTAGTAGGATTCTAGGGAGGTGTTTATTCCTAGTGGGATTCTAAGGAGGTGATTGTCTTTTTAATTAGTTTACTCTTTATTGGTTCCTCTGCTGAGTTGATTATAATTTGTGAACTGAATTTAAAAGATAGTGAATTGAGGTCACTCTTGTGTTAAGAGTTGACTGAGAACTGGATGTAGGGTTGGCTATACCCGAATCAATATAAACCAATATGTGCTTTTCTCTTTCCCTTATCTCTTTTTCACTACATTACTCTCCTTACGCCCCTTATTTTTATCTCTATCTTTCTCTATCTTTTTGATATTTTATCTCTCTAATTATATTATTTCTGCTTTATCTTTGTTCAATTTGATAATTAAAATTGAATTAATAAATATTAGACATCTTAAAATAAATTTTTAATTTGACATCTATTTTAATTTGTGCATCTATTCACCCCCTCTAGATGTCATTTGTCTAACAATGATCTCGTACTAATAGAAATTATTTTTCTGCTAAATACTTGCTAATCATGATGTTCTCTCTTTAGTTATGTGGTCAATAAAAATTAATAATATATTATGATAGTAGCTATTTTTTAGATTGTTACAATTATAACTTATTAATAACTTTTTCACAACAAATTTGATGGAAGGTCCTAAATTTAAAAAAAAAATTGACATAAATTCATATACTGGATTAAAAAGATGACAATAATTGAAGAATTGTAATAGTCAAATGTCTTAAGTAAAATGATGCATTTTTAAGTATTACTAACATAATTTTATATTGTTTTAAATTTATGTTTTTAATACACGTATTTCTTAATTACATTTAATATAGTAATATTATTATTAAAAATGATATTTTGTCAAAAATATTCATGAATTCATATTTTTGTTATCTTTGTAAAAAAATGTATACGCATTATTTGTAGGGTTTGTTGTAGTCATCTTAAGTTTCCCCACATAAATTCACTAATTTTCACAAGTTTGACTACATCGTATAATGATGTTGTGAAAACAACAACTTTATTTGAAATTGTTGTTTCTTTGTTTGTGATGACTTGCTATATTTTATATTTTATAGAAACAATTAGTGGGAAAAAAAGCTTGAATCTCTATTTTATTTTTTATTCTTTCTTGAATCATAGTTTTTTAAGAATTTTATAATTGAAATTTATAAAATCCATTTGTTAGTTTATTATATTTAAAAACAATTTTCAATTTTTTAATTTTTAAAAATTTAAAAGCTTGTTTGATAAACTTAAATAATTAAAAAAAAAGTTTTTAAAAAAATATAAAAAATCAAAATTATTAAAAAATATTATTAATTTTAATTTTATATTTTAATTAATGAGTATTAATATTTTTTCTAATAATTACATTAACTCACTCATTTTATTATTATAAAAGAAAAATTACTTTTTAATTTTTATGATGCTTTTTTTATCATTACTTTCATTCCTTTCTTTGTAATACTTTATAAAAATAAAATTATCAAACAAGTTTTTTTAATTTATACTTAAAAATATTTCTTAAAATTAAAATATTAAATAAAAAACTTTAAATATCACTTAATTGAATCTCACCTCCAAATAAATCATAGTTTTTCCTTTCATCTTTTTAAATAATTAATATTTCCCAATTAAAATTATAATGTGACCTCAAAAAAGGAAAGTTATAGACTATTCTGCCCCCACGTGAGACACATTCAGCTTCATTTAATTCTCAGTCTTCAACATTTAACTTGTACTGCAAAATTGTTGTTTAAGTGTCAACTCCTTTTGCTAAAAGATGTAACACCTACTCAAAAGAAAAAAAATGTCAAAACTAAACACGTGTGAGCAATTTTTTTAATACCTTTTTATTTGTGTTGACCATACTATACTTAACTTTTCATTATAATATCTTTTGATTATCATGGTATACAAAAAATGGGATCTTCAATGGAAATGGTCAAGGATGGAGGGTTTGCTTGCTACACATCCAATACACATGATGCTAGCTTTGGGAAGATAATTGTCAATTTCATAAGGGAAATTGTAACTAGGATGCCAAAAATTCAAGACAGGTAAATTGTGGTAATAAATTTTTTTGGTGGGTTATAAAACACCATTTTATTATTCATAAATGTGTAAATTGGTGTCAGTTTAATTTTTGAAAGAATGAAAAATTCAATTGAATCTTTTAAGTATATAAAAAGTATAAATTGGTTTCTAAATTTTACAACTTAATATTAATTGTTATACTACTTATATATAAGATGATTTTTTTATATTTATGTCTTTGTTAAACTATTTATATATTCAGAGTCGAAATTAGAATTTTTTTTCTTTCAAAGGTTGTCATTTATTTGCACATTTAAGGACCTAATAGGTTATTTATCTTAAAATTTTGCAAACATATATTCTAATGTCTTATTCAAACCATTAGTTAGTTGTGTATGAATTAATGATAAATGGAAGATTAAATGGAGAAAAACATTAGAAAATATTTTTAAGAAAACCTTTTATCAATACTATTATCATTGAAAAAAATATAAATTACTTGAAAGAGAGAAACATTAAGAATGTAAACTTAATTTATAAAAGTAAGAAATTACAAACTGGATGTATATTTTGGACTTTCCTGGACTAGATAAAAAATAATTAATTTATTTATCTTAATAGAAATTTAATTAAAAATTTGATCAAATTTAATCTATTTAATAAAAATATAATATATGATTTGTCCATTAATAATTTTTTTAATGGATGTATTCGACTATAAAAAAAAAATTTAAATCATGAGTACAAAATAAATAAAAGACAACATTCTTTAATGATAGTTATATGTAAACTGTTATTGAAAAAGATGTGATGACAATTTAAAATTATTTTTAACTTTTTAATGACAATTAATTTATAACAATCGTCATATGTAACATACGACTATGATTATAAATATAATCATCGTCGTATGTGACATACGACGACGATTTTACATGAACCATCATTATATGTGCAAAACACCAACATATAACGATGGTTATAATCGTCATCGTATGTCTAACATTTTAATGATGATTCTTGTATAACGATCATTATATGTGACATATGACGATGGTTATCAAATAATCGTCGTCATATGTTACACACAACAACGGTTAAATTTCGTCCATTCTATTATTTTCATCCTTGCATTTCCATTTCTTTTGTCTTCTTCTCTCCTTTTTTTTCTCTTCTCCTCTGTTGTACCTTTTCTCTTCATTTGTTCATTGTGATTAAACTCTTTTCTTCTTCTTCTTCTCTATCTTTCTTTTTTTCTTTCTCGAAGTGTTTCTCAACAACATATACTATAAATGTCTTCATCACATGTTTCCAACACACCTAAAGTTGTCATAGGAGAGAATAACAGTGAAAGACAATGTTTTGTTGAGGCAGATGTAGAGAACAATGTTTTTCTTAATCGAAGGTAGAGGAAAATGTTCTACTGGACATGTTAAAACGGAGTTAGAAGATTAATAATGAGAAGGTGGAGAAAACTTACAAATTTATTGCGGCGAAGCAACAAGAGAGTAATGAAAGCTTCCGTTGAGGAGGAGCAACAATGAGGGAGCAGAGTTGTTGTTGCGGAGCTTAAAGATTTGTTATATTATTTATATGCTTGTTGTGGTGCTTCTAAGTTTGTTGTTTGTTTTGGCATACTAGCTTCAAGGTTTGTTGTTTTTGTGGTGGAGTAGCTTCTAGGTTTGTTGTTTGTTGTGGCAGAGTAACTAGGTTTGTTGTTTGTTGTGGCATAGTAACTAGGCTTGTTGCGACGAAGCAAAATAGGGTTTTTAACACACCATGATGGTTCAAAACTGTTGTTAATTTTTTAATTCTTAATAGTGGCTGGAACAATGACGGTTCAAAAATCGTTGTTATAGCCCTTTTTAAGTAGTGAATTAAAACAAATATTTTACATTTTTATTTTTAAATAGGTTGCAAAATATATTTTTGAAAACTTTTATAAAAACTATACTTAAAAAAATTATGAAATAGTTGATTAATTAATTTTAATCTGTAATATTATTATATGAAAATATGCTTAATTTTAAGAAATAATTAATGAATTATTAAATATTCATAAAATTAAATAAATGAGTTTAATTTTATGAAATTTTAAATTTTTTAACATATAGATTAAATAAATTCAAAGGTTCATTTGTATATTATAATAATAATAATAATAATAATAATAATAATAATAATAATAATGTTTTACATATGAACGGGAGTATCCTGGTCATATATTTGCTATGATAATATCGTTATGATCAATTACAATGTTTGAAGTATTGTCTGTTTTAGAAATTTAGTTTATCATGATTTTTTCCTTAAAAGATGTTTTAGTGGATTGAGAGAGAGTGTGTATATAAACTACCCTTGGTCTTTACTTTTAAGCGATGTGAGACTCATTAACATATCAAAACATAGCCCCCAGTCGATGCCTAAGGGGTAGTAGTGGAGTGAAACTCTGTTATCGGTCCCACAATGGGCGTCAATGTTCTGCCTAAGAACAAAAGTATCTTAGCCTCATATTCGTTATGACAACATCATTAGGGTCCATTACCATATATTTTGGTACATTTATAAGTCTCACATTACTTTGAAGTCAAGACATTTATACACACCCTTCTTTCTCACCCCATCAAGGTGTCTTTCAAGGAAAATATTGTGACAAACTAGAATTCCAAAGTAAACAATACCTCAAACATGGTAATGCAACCTAATGATGTTATCAAAGCAGACATGAGGCTAGGACACTCTATCGTAGGGCCAAGAATATGGTTTTGCACCACTCCTACCCCTTATTCATCAATTGAGGTGTTATATTCTAGTACACTTATGAGTCTCATATCGCTTAAAAGTCGAGGTCAAGAGTAGTTTATATACAACCTCCTCTCTTAATTCACCAATGTACCTTTTAAGGACAAAAACATGACAGACTAGAATTTCAAAGCAAAAAAACCTTAGATATCATAATTGACCCTAACGATATTATCATAACAAACATGAGGTTGAGATATTCTTGTTCCTAAACAACACAATGGAGCTCACCATGGGATCGACACACCTTTTAACGATAAAATTGTGATGAACTAGAGTTCCAAAGTGGACAATACCTCGAACGTGGTGATGAATCCTAATGATGCTATAATGGCGAAGATGGGATCAACACAATCTCATTCCTAGATGTAACATATATATATATATATATATATATATATATATATATTTAAATTATTAATCATAATTAAGTAGCTTAATGTATAAATACAATAAATTTTTATTTATATAAAAATATATTGAATTATAAATAAAAACTTACAAAATATTCATATAATATTTATCTTTTTCATTGAAAAATAAACTTAAAAATGTTATTTATGCCCTCACTAATACATATACATACATTGTAAGGACTGAGACTTCAGTAATTTAAAGAGATCCAATAGTTAAATAAAACAAAGTTTTAAGTTTTTACCTTTAAGATAAAAAATGGTTTAAATAAAAAAATTCTTACGTTTTAAACGTCATTTCTAAAGAACCACCATCTTTCTAAATTATAAGTCTCCAACTTCTCTCTAAAAAATCCTCACCCACTTCTTATCTTTTTCTAGATCCAAACAAATTATTTTGCTCCTAGCAATGAGGGAAAAATATCATTTAGTCAAAATCTTGAATAGAGTAAGTTTCTCTTCATCTAATTTTAGAGTATTTTAGAAAATTGGGTTTGCATGTGGGTCTATGTCTCTTACATGTGAACTTTAGGAGCATTATCGTATGCTCGATTTGTTAGTTGAAGTTTTCTATCAGTTGTATCTAACATTCTTGTGAGTTTAAGAGCTTTTGGATAGAGGGTGTGAAATTAAGGTAAGAGAAGCTAGTAGTAAATTGCTTAGCATCCTAGGATAGATGATTTGAACTACGATGGTGACTTGATCACATTGTTTGATTTGTAGAGATTTGCATATGTAATTGATTGTTGATATGTATCTTACACTATGACTAAATGAGTTGATTTAGAGTAATATAATAGGATGTGTGTGGAATTTTAGGGTATGATAGTTATATTTGGACTAGGTTTGACATGTTTTAGAAGGAAATTGTCTAATAGAATCTCAAATGACAATGTTTGATGCTTGGAAACTGGTTTGACACAAGTTATGCAGGTCTGATATCTGCATATTTCGCTCAAGCGACAGTTTGTTACTCAAACAAAATTTGCATGAGAGGTTAGAGCTCCTCTTGGGTGCATTTTCGTTTAAGTAAAAATGGACTCTAGAGGTAAATGACTTACTTCAGCCTTATTTTTCCTTGTGTAAAAACTATTAATGAAATGAGACTTATTTTTAGTGTAATTTTTTCAAAAGAATGAAATTTTCACTTAAGTGAAAGGACACCTCACTCAAGTGAAAGGACACCTTGCCAAGCAAGAAAAGTTTCACTCAAGTGAAAGGAAACCTTGCTCAAGAACAAGTTTTCTAGAGAAGAATGTTATTTTTAGGAGGATTTTAATTCAAGTTAAAATTTCTTGTTTTAAAAGGTTAAAAGTGATGAAACTTGGAATTCTAAGATAATTTCTTTTATGTATTTGGTATGTATATGACTTGGGATATTAGAATATATGTTATGATCATGAAATGAGGTGTGTTAAGTGTTATTATGTGTATAGAAAAATATTTTGTTGTAATGTGAGAAATATCATGTGATATCCTCGTATGTATGGTATGTATGTGATGTATTGGTGAATGTTAACATAGTGATTTTCGAAGGAGAGTAGATGATGTATTGAATTTTGGATTCAGGATGAGATATCCTAACTTTACTACTACTGGACTCACATAGAGGAAAATATCAGGTAGTGAGTGTTGAAGGAGGTATTAATGACTTAACTTTGGGTGTTAAAAAGAATTGTGTTTGATATGTCAGTGTATCATGACATTATATGTAATCTATATGCTTAGAGTTAGAAACTTGATTCCTTGTTTACTTGTTTGACATGACAAAATTATTTATGAAAAAAAATGTGTATATGAGGTGATATGTATATGATTTGAGATTTTTATCACTAGCTTACCTTGGTTTGTATGATATGTTCATTTGAACTATTCTGAGTGTGTTGTTACACATGAGTAGAGAATTTTTCAAGTGGAATTGACTTGCCGAGGAAGAAGTGCAAATGGAAATTTAAAAGTCCATGTTTTGAATATTTTATTTAGAATTATTTACATGAGGCCTTATGTAATGTGTTAAGGCTTCCTTTGAGATACCTAGACATGTGATGTAAATAATTAAATATATTTATATCCTTAAGTATTTTAGTCTTGTGCAATGTAACTATGGTTGGGATGTTACATGTTTTGTATCAAAGCAGGTCGAGCCTTAGGTTGATTAGTCGAGAGTGGGTTTGGTGTGCTTTTGTTATGCTTGGTTAACTAGATCATACACTATGGTATAGAAGTTTACAAAACTTAGAGATAACTTTTAACTCCCCTACAACCTTTATTTGAGATGAGGTAAATAGTTAGAGTTATTAAGATGATGGTTAATGTTATCCAAAAATAGAATGTCACCATGAAGCTTCTATGGAGCAATGACAAACCACCAAAACAATTACAACAACACCATCCCTTTGTCAGCTTACAAAGCAATTGATGGTAGTTGAGTTCATGAGGCATAGCCCTCCCAAGTTTAGTGGCAATGCCATCGTAGACCAAGTTGATCAGTGGACTAGAGAGATTGAGAAGAGCCACCTCTTGCCTTGATAATAAGAAGCTTTCTTTTGTCGTATACTTTTTGTTAGGAAAAGCAAAATTTTGGTGGATGGGGGCACGATAGATGAGAAGTGTTATATTAGAACATTTCAGAATGAGATTCTCGGAAAAGTATTTTCTAAACAGTGTAAATTTTTCTAAGGGGCTAGAATTTTTTAGGTTAGAATAGGGTATTATGTTTTTGAACGCTTATGCCACTAGGTTTGAATACCGAGTTCAATTCTATACCCAAGCGACCTTTGAGGCTTAGAGTTGTACAAAATTTTAGTAGGGACAAAGGCATGAGTTGAAAATAATAGTAACTCTAATGTCCATTAGAGAATTTTCAATCTTAGTATAGAAAGCTAAAATGGTTGAGAGACTAGAAGAAGAAGACAACAAATTGACATAGTATCATTGTGGAGGGCCTTCTAGTGGGAATGCCAAGGTGGACCAACATAAACCTTATGTTAGGCGACAATAAAATAAGGGAGGAGCAACCCCATCACAAAATTAGTAGCAACCATAATAGTTCAAATTTACGTGTTTTCATTGTGGAGGGCCACACTTTATGAAGAATTACCCTCAACTATCAATTGAAAGGAAGTGTTTTGTATACCACAAGCCAAGAGACATGGTTAGGGACTTCCCAAGCAAGAAGGGAGCAACCACTCCAAGTGGATCTCAATAAGTGAGAGTTGATGACAAAATCCCAAAGTGGTTGGGAGTGTATTTACACTATTAAGAGTTAAGGCTTTAAAGTCAAGTTATTGGATATTGTGTCATAACTGGCAAGAGTTTAAGAGTTTTATTTGACTCTAGAGTCACATACTCGATTGTGTCAAGTAATTATGTGGAGGAATTGTGATTCCAAGTAAAGGAACTACAATTTAAGTTGTTAGTTCATACACCAATATGGAATGGTGCCAACTCTATCTATGTGTGCAAGATGTTCTGTAATTTTAGTGGGATGCATATTCAAATTCAACTTGATTTGATTACCTCTACATGATCTAGACATGATTTTGGGAATGGATTGGTTGTCTGCTAATCACTTTCTCATAAGTTGTAGTTAAAAAAAGGTAGTATTCCCATACCCATGAGAATTAGATATGATATTTGCCTAACAAGTGTGGAGTGAGCTTAAAGATTGTGGTATTGGCTTATATGAAAGTTAATAGTGAGGGAAAAATAGGTGAAATGTAAGTAGTGAAGGAATTTCTAGTTGTATTTCTATAGGAAATGCCTAACTTACCTCCTAAGAGAGATGTTGAATTCTCCATTGATTTAATGCTTAGGGTAGGACCAGAGTCGATGACACCATATAGGATGGCTCTAACTGAATTGGTGGAGCTAAAGAAGCAAACAAAAAGGTTGTTAGAGAAGTTATTCATCTACCCTAGTATGTCACCATGGGGAGCATCAGTGTCACTAGTTAAGAAGAAGGATGGAGGGTCTAGACTTTATGTATACTATAGGTAGTTGAACAAACTCACAATCAAGAACAAATATCCCTTACCTAAGATTAATTTGATGGATCAACTATATCGAGCAGTAGTATTCTCCAAGATTGACCTGATATTTGGTTATCACCATATTGGTAAAGGTTGAAGATATCCATAAGAAAACTTTTAGATCCATATATGGCTACTACGAGTATGTAGTGAGTTATTTGGAATGACGAATGCCCCAAATTTATTCATGAGTTACATGAATAAAAATTTTCTTCCATTCTTAGACAAGTTTGTGGTGATTTTTATAGATGATATCCTTGTTTATTCCAACACTCTAGCAGAGCATGAAGAACATCTTACAATAATTTTGGGTATTTTGAGAGAAAAGAAGTTGTACGTTAGTCTAAGTTCAATTTTGGCTATCAGAAGTTCAGTTTTTGAGGCATAGGACCCAAAAATGTCAGACATAAGGACTTTTGTGGGTCTAGTTACCTATTATAGAAGATTTATAGAGATTCTTAAGAATAGTGACACCCTTAACATAGTTAGCCTGCCAAGATTAGCCTTTTGTCTGGACTAATAAATGTGAGCAGAACTTCCTAGAGATAAAGCAGAGACTGACTAGCTCTCTAGTCTTAGTGATTTTTGACACATGGAAACCTTTTGAGATTTTTTGTGAAGCATCACATCAGGGACTAGGATATCTTTTGATGCAGGAGAAGAAATTAGTGGCTTATGCTTCAAGGCAATTGGAGGTTCATGAGAAAAACTATCTTACTCATGACCTAGAGCTAACAATAGTGATGTTTGCCTTGAAGATCTAAAGGCATTATTTGTATGGAACACAATTTGTTGTCTTCAATGATCACAAAATCCTCAAATACTTGTTTGATTCAAGGGAGTTGAACTTGAGATAGAAGAGATGAATTTCTTGAAAGATTATGATTTTGAGCTAACGTATCATCCATGAAAGGCCAATGTGGTAGTGGATGCTCCCAGAAGAAAAACGATACTTCGATGCTAAAAGAGTTATAATTGATTGAAATATTTGGAGATGAACCTAGGAGTATAGTTGACTAGTAATTTCATTTTTTGTAGTAAATTGACTATAACCAAGGAATTCCTTAGAGTGTCAAGGAGAAGAAGTTGTTAGATCCTAGTATGAAGCATAAAGTTAAATTATTAGGTATTGAACATGGTAAGACTTTACTATGGGGTCAGATGGACTGTTAAGATTTAGGAGTAGGGTGTGTGTTCTTGCAAATGAGGAATTAAAGCAATTGATATTGGAAGAGGGTTTTAAGAGTCGACTTAGTTTGCATCTATGCATAACTAAAATTTATCAAGATTTTAAGGAGTCATTCTGGTGGCCTAACATGAAGAGGGAGGTAGCTCAATATGTTTCAGCTTGCCTGACATGTTTAAAGACCGAGGTAGAGAATAAAAGGCCAAGAAAATTGTTACAACAGTTGGATGTACCTAAGCAAAATTTGGATAATATTATAATGGAATTTGTAACCTATCTTCCATGATAAGTAAGCGAGGAAAATTTGATCGATGTCATACTCGGTCAAATAATTAAAATAGATAAATGTAGTACTAGGAAACTTTCCTAAGTCGTCTCCCATAGGCCACGAATTTCTATCAAAGCTTGTCAATTTTTCGAATTAGAACAGTAACAAAAAGGGGGAATTTTTAGATTTAAAATATTAGATGAAACAAAACAAAAGCAGATTATAAAAATGCAGATTAAAAACATATTAGAATGCAATTATTTCCTGATTCCAATGCAGTGTCACTTATCCTAGGTTACGAAATTAATTCGAAATTAACCAACTAAGTGAAGGTTAATCCAAAATTAGCTTTAACCCTTATTCCAATATGAAATTAACTAACTAAGCAAAGATTAACCCCAAATTATCCTTATACAATTAAGCATTGCATACATCACATAATCTCATCTCTAACACAAAATTAAGTAAATTGTGATATTAGTTTCGATTTATTAAGCATAAACAAATTATAATTCAACACTGAGATTAAGAGATGAAGAGTTAAGAGAAAAAACGAAATAGAAGAAGAAAACCTAAAAGATCTACTGCATTCTCCTCAGAAAATCAATACAAAGATTTAACTATCCATGAAAAATTGAAAACGCAGAAGAAGAGACATAATTAAAATCGAAATAAGAATTTAAAATAATGACAGAAGAGTAAACAAGCTTGAATACAAAATGCAGAAGATGTAAGGTAGTTGCATGGCTGCTGCGTGATGTCTATTTTTTTTCTCAACCCTACATCTCCTTTATATAAATAATCCTAACCCTAATCTTAATCTAGGTTTTGGGCCATAAGTTGGTTTCAGTGCAAGTCTACAAAATTCAAACACGTGCAGTATTTTCAATACTTATCTAAATTAAACGATTTTAGTCTCCTTTGATAGTCTTTTGACTTAGCTTTAAATCGCCACCGTTTCTACTATTTTCGGAGGTCTAATGGATTTAGGAGACTTAAATTACTGAAGCATGTCCATTGGGCTAGCCTGGTGCACTTGACCCGTTTTGGATAATTTATGTAAAATCCAATTTAGCTCCGAATTGAATGGTTATGGATCCTCTAGAAAGCTGAATGTGTTTTGTTTATAACTCTTCTAGAATCATGATTTTTGGAGCTCTGTAGAAAAAATGATAAATAAAACAATGAACCAATGTTAGTACCCATATAGAATAAAATATGGCATTTGGCCCAATCTTCGAAGCCCAAAATTGCTTTAAACTGTCCTAAAAATAATAATGAGCAAAAATTAGATCAAATAGATTTAAATTAATTAAAATATGAATTATTGACCCAATAAAGCCCAATTAAAAAAAATTCACTATTAACAAAAATTTAAGCCCAAAACACTAATTAAAATAAGTATAGAAAGGTAAGAAAATATGGGAATATAATGACTCTTTAAATAACCCCACACTTAGCCTTTTGCACTCATGGGCAAAATTAAGAAACAAAGCAAGGAAATTAATCCAAAAACATTAAAAAATCATGCAAAGACAGAAACAAAAAATAAAGACAAAAACAATGACAAACAAAAACATAAACAAAATTACATACTCCTTAATGAAACCTGGGAAACGAAAAGAATAGACAACTTCCAACACTCAAAGAGTCAAAGAAACCATACATCTATGGAAATCATCCAAACAATTCAAAACATGTCATGAAAATCAATCAACTCAAGAGGTGAATGAAAATCAACAAAACCTCACAAGATATGCATTGTATCACTCAAGTGTTTAGGCTACTATTTACTCTCAAAGCACTCATGAAAAACAAGCACCACATAGACTTGGCAAGCCTCTAAAATCAACAACCAAAACACATGCACATAAAGATGAAAAGGACTTTCAAAGGTTGTAATGGGGCTAAGGACAAGGTATGGAATGTATGGATAAGTAGCTTAAAGACCAAAGAAAATAGAGGAGCAATGGAGAATGAGTCAAAAATACACATGAAAGTAAATCCACAAATTTTAATCCTCACACAACGCCCAAGCCCAAACATATTTCTCTCTTTTTTTTCCTTTTCTTTTTTTTTCATTTTTTTTTCAATTTTTTTTCTTTTTAGAATCAGATAAAAGATAGTCAGTCACTCATATATACATAATTGAAGAATCCAAGAACCAACATAACTAGGTACAACCCCCCACTATTTGAGCACCCATTCCCAAAACAATTTCAAAGCTCCAAAATTTCCTAAGGTAGGGTAATCATGGTTTTTTCAGGCTAAGGGCTTGTAATGAGCTATAAAACAATGAAAAAAAAGGCCATGGGCTCAAAGGGGCTATCAAAGGGAATGATTCAAGGTAGGCTCATTTGGCTAGAGGCTTATAAGAACAAAAATGTCTAAATCATCTCCAACATGCATGTGAATCAAGAAGCATAAAACAAAGTCAAGTCAAGGCCACTGTGCAAGCAATCAATAGGCATAACACACAAGAAAGAAAGAATAGAGAGTGGCACAAAACCTCACTGTAGACCCCAAATCTTGCCCGGCTTCTCAATAAAGATCAAAAGACCTCTCTTTTGAAGATGGGTAAAGCTCCATTGGGCACCTAGTAGCGTCAACCGGCGAGAGTTTTTATGAAGAAATAAAAACCAGAATGGGGGTAAAATACCTGGGACGGTGGTCTCACTTCCCAGACTGCTGTCCCAACACATTTTGGCACTTGGGACGGCCGTCCCACTTCTCAGACGGTCGTCCCAACCCATTTTGACACATGGGACGGTCGTCCCGAATGTCCAGACGGTCGTCCCACCTGACAGGAGTTGGGACAACCGTCCCGGCGTCCTGACACTGCAAAAACTATAAATAGGGACCTCATTTGCAGCTTTTAGACACACCTGAACTCAGATTCACTTCTCTATACTCTTGTATATACTTCTAGTACTCGAATGAGCTTTCCGATTGCCTATAAGGTAACAATCGATTAAGGAAGTCTCTTTCTGATATATTTGGCATTCGATAGTGTCGCAACCGTCAGAAGAGGCGGTCGGAGTGACGCGATGGTTTTGAATGACTCGCATTTTTTAAAGAAGTGGTTCAACACCTTTAGGTTGTCCGATAATCAGGCTGGACCTAAAGGCGAAGTTTTCGAAAAGGTTCAAGGGAGTCGCCACCGATGTTTTTACCATAAACATTGAAAAAGGAAAAAAGAGAGAAGAAGGCATTGGTTTTAGAAAAAACCAACTTTGGCCATTACAACCAGAGTTGAGTAAGGGAATTAGTTACGTGTGGGGAAGGTGTTAGCACCCCACAACGCCCCTTTCGGGTTCCCTATGATGGACTAGATTAGGAAATAAATACTTAAAGAAATTATGCTTTTACCCTATTATTCTATCTACTTGCAGAATTTAAATGTCTACATGACCTTAATATCTAATGCATATAAAGAAAGCGATAAGGAAAGCAGTAAACAAAGAGAATAGGGAAGGAACCTCCGAAGCAAGCTTTATATTAACCCTTCGAAACTTGAGGACGCTTTTGGGCAGTTCCTGGACTCTACAGGCACGCTCCTCCCGCAGAAGATAAAATCTCACTCTACCGAGGGCCGAACGTCTCAAAAGGAGACTTCCTTAACCGATTTCTACTTTAAATGGAAATCGGAAAGCTCACTCGAACTCTGGGATACTACTCAGAGTCACTCAAAAGTGCTAGAAGGCTTCCTAGAGAGTGGTAGGAGTGAAAAGGTGTGAAAATTCGAGGAATGGGGGCTCCTATTTATAGGGAACCACACCAAGAAAAATTGGACGACCGTCTGGATATAGTGGACGGTCGTCCATGGCAAAGAGTGGCCATGAACGGCCGCCCATGTAGGGTGGATGGCCATCCATGGCCAAAAGTTTCCATGGACGGCCGTCCAAGCTAGGTGGACGGTCGTCCATAGCCTTAAAGTTGGTATGGACAACCGTCTGACTATCCTGGACAACCATCTGTTATCTCTGATGGACTTTCCAATTTTTATTGCCTCTAAAAACCCTTCCTATCTTAAATGGGACCTAGAAAAAGATACTAGGGACTTAATAAAGTCTTGACCATCTTCGAAACGGGTTGTCTATTCCTTTATCGGGAAGTCGGGCAAGATTTGGGGGCTACCTTTGATAGGTTTTTGGGTGACATAGACGATGTCAAATTCTGAAAGGAGTACTTGCCACCTAGTTATTCTTCCAGTTAGGAGGGGTTTTTCAAACAAGTATTTGATTGGATCCATTTTGGAAACCAACCAGGTCGTATGTCTAATCATATATTGCTTGAGACGTTGAGTTGTCCACACCAATGCACAACATGTTTTTTGGAGTGGTGTATAACGGGTCTCATAGTCTAGGAATTTTTTGCAGAGGTTTTCCTTCAACGGGAGGCACCAATACCGGTGGATTGGTTAAGCACAACTTAATTTTCTCAAAAGCTTGTTGGCAATCCTCATTCCAAACTGTTGGTTGGTTTTTGTACAACAGTTTGAAGATGGGTGAACATTTATCTGTGAGTTGTGTGATGAACCTTGCTATGTAGTTATTCCGGCCAAGAAATCCTTTGATCTCCTTTTCAGTTTCCGGTGGGGGCATTTCTAAAATTGCCTTTGTTTTGTCGGGGTCTACCTCTATTCCGTTTTTGCTGACGATAAACCCACGTAGTTTACCCGACCGTACTCCAAATGTACACTTAGCCAGGTTTAGCTTCAATTGATACTTTCGAATTTGATCGAATAATTTTCTCAAATAGAGAATGTGGTCTATTTCGTTCTTGGATTTGGTAATCATGTCATCCACATAAACTTCAATTTCTTTGTGGATCATGTCGTGGAATAATGTTACCATGGCCCTTTGATAGGTAGCCCCTGCGTTCTTGAGTCCAAAAGGCATGACTCTGTAACAGAACGTTCCCCATGGTGTGATGAAGGAAGTTTTTTTCCCTATCTTCGACGGCTAGCTTAATTTGATTATACCCCGCGTATCCCTCCATGAAGGAATAGTGTGTGTTCATGGCGGTGGTGGATCTTGACCATTGATCTTGGAGGGGCCAAATAATATATTATTAATAAATAATAAATAAATATAAAATGAAGTAAGAAGATGAAAGGGTGAAAGGATAAAATTGTAAATATATGCTTAAATATATTAAATTATCATTAAGTTTGAGGGGGACAAAATCATAAATTATATGAGAGTTACAAAACTAAGGAGGGGTCTGGGAGGATAAAATTGTAAATATACAAGTAAATATATTAAATATTCATTAAATTTGGGGGGCCAAAATCGTAAATTACGTGGGAGTTACAAAACTTTGGGGGGGCTACGGCCCCCCTCAGCTCCCAAGAAGATCCGCCACTGGTGGCAGTATGATCCACCAACGTGTCGATATGTGGTAGGGGAAAATCGTCTTTTGGACTTGCTCGATTTAGATCCCTGTAATCTACACACACTCTGATTTTCCCATTATTTTTCATGACTGGCACGATGTTTGCCAACCATTTAGAGTATTTGGACACGATCAGAAAATTAGCGTCCGACTATTTTTGTACTTCCTCTTTAATTTTTAAGGACTAGTCAGGTTTCATCCTTCTAAGCTTTTGCTTTATTGGCCGGAAACCCTCTTTCAAAGGTAGTTTATGCTCCATCATGTTTGCGTCGAGTCCAGGCATGTCATGGTAAGACCAAGCGAATATGTCCACGTATTCTTCTAATAACTGTATTAACCCTTCCCTGATGTCGCTATCAATTTGGGTACCGATATTTACTTCCTTCTTATCGTCCTTCTATCCCAAATTGACGGTCTATGTCTCTTTCTGATAGGGTTGTATGGAGCGAGCTTCTCTTTCCAACAATCTTTGCATGTCCGGAGAAATGGTCTCTTGCTCACTATCGGATTCGACCCATTCACCTTCGGCTTCCGGATCCCATAGAGATTCATCAATCACAAACATGATCGTTTTAAGGGTTCTGTTTTAGGTATAGATTTTATTATTCAGTTATTTTGGAAGAATAATAAATAGAAGAGGGAAAAGAATAAATGTGAATATAGATGAAAAATGCATCATGTATTGAAATAAAGGAATATGTACAAAATGCCCTTTAAATCGATGGTCTCACGGCCACAGACTGGGACCACAAGAAATACAAAGAATGCTTTTAAAAAAGGAACCCTAATAGCTGGTCCTCCCTATCCAACCCTATCCCTCTGGTTGCGACAGAGGCTTGACTTCTATTCTGGGGGCAGGAGCATCAAAGGTGACCCATCCGGTGTCTATTAACTCCTGGACCTTATATTTTAAGGCCCGACAGTTCTCTACTAAGTGCACGAGAGTGCCTGAGTGGTAAGCGCATTTCTCATTGGGCTTATACCACTCAGGGTAAGTGGGTCCACCTTTCTTTGCGGGATGTATGCCAGGAGCTTGGCCTCCACCAGTTTAGGCAGTAAACTCCATAAGAGGTTGGAATGGGAGTAAACTTCCTTTCTTGCCTTTGGGATTGCCTAGCTGGCTTCGAAGAAGAAGGAGTGGTGAGGCTGATGGCGTTTATGTTTACCTCCTTCTTCTTGCCCAGGGATTTCTTGAATGATGCATTGGAGGAGGAAGGTTGCGCTATCCTTCTACTTTTCAATCCCTGCTCCACTCTCTCGCCTATGGTGACCACGTCTGCAAAGAGGGTTGACGTGTTCCCTATCATTTTGTCGTAATAGGGTCTAGTCAACGATTTGATGAACATAGACACGGTCTCCTTGTCCGATATCGGAGGCTCTACTTGGGCGGCCAGTTCCCTCCATCACTGGGCATACGCCTTAAAGGATTTGTCGCCTCTCTTGCTCAATGTTTGAAGATCTGACCTATCAAGGGTCAAATCGATGTTGTACTTATAGCGACGAAGAAAGGCGTCTACCAGTTGCTTCTAGTTCTGGACTTGTCCTTTCTCTAGCTGCATATACCAATTCAGAGCTGAATCAGTCGGGCTCTCTTGAAAGCAGTGTATCAGGAGTTCTTCGTTGTCGGCGTGGGGAGCCATCTTGCAACAGTACATAGTAAGATGACTCTTGGGGCAAGTCATTCCCATTTACTTTGGGAAGTTTGGGACCTTAAACTTTGGAGGGAAACGAATGTTCTTGACAAGGCACATATCAGTTGCCTCCTTCACATCAAAGTTATGCCCTCCATGGCCCTAAGTCTCTCTTCCAGAGCAAAGATTTGCTGCTTGGAGACTTCAGGGGGCTGGATGAGCACCGCCCTTGCTTCGGACTGCATGGGAGCTTTTTGCTCATAGAAGAATTCCTATTCTTATTCCTCATGGTGAGATGCGAGGTCACCATGAGTATCGCTCTTATTGAGGTTCTGCTGGCGCATTAACTCCATCATCTACGCCATTTATTCTCTTAAGGAGTTAACTTCAGCAGTGAGTTTACGGTTCTACTCTTCTAGCTACTCCATCACTTTAGCCTTTTGTGCACGAGTTCGGACCACAGGAAGACCAACCACTTTCTAGGATGCAAAAAAATGAATTTTATTACTTAAAATGAATGATTGGTGTGGGATAGATACACCTTAATATAATGACTTTAGTATCATCGTTAAAGCTTTATGCTTCATGGAGCACCATACCCACTTCAGTATAATGGTTCCTTCCCTATCATGGATTTTACAAGTATAACGAAGGTCACCATATATCTTAGTACACTTGTCCCTTCCTTGTGGATGGTTACAAATGTGCTCAGGGCCTCTTTCGCCTTTGTCTTAGGGATATATAATGTCCACTAGCATGAATGTGTTTATGCATGCACTAGTACAAAAAGGCGAAAAATGTTCAAAGTAGGATAACTTTTGACTGGGATGTCGGATTTGGATGCACAGCATATCAAAACGAAGAGGAAAAAGTGAAGAACAGGTGGCAAATACCCAAATGGGATTTGTCCCAACAATTTTTCCAAAAAAAGCTCCTAAGACTTATTAAAACCCATTTTTCACTAGTGATGAGGGATTTATTAAAATGATGCATATGCATACCTTCCTTATGCATTTATTTTCTCTCTTGGTTTTTTCACTTATGAAATGATGCGATATGAATGATTTTAATTTGTCAAAATCATTTTATTAAATTTCATTATTTTGTTTTTTTTATTATTATTTTTTATTTTAACCCTTTATCTCTTCCGTAGGTCCATATGGCTACTTAACTTACAAAATACCTGAAACCAGGCTAGCTAAAATGTAGATTGTCCGAGATAAGGGTGTTTATTACGAAAGGATTTTGAGATTTTATTTTATTTATTTTTTCTGTTGTATGATTATGCTATGCAACAATCAAATGCAACAGACAAATGAACAGACAATTCACTCATTCGCGAACAGAGTGACGTTTTATTCATGAGGTAGGGGTTTCCTGCAGAAAAGTGCATTGGCAATGGTAGGTTCTAACTGTTCTTTGTGTCAACATTCTTAGGCCAAACGAAGAAGGTTATCACCTTGAGTGGTGGTTTCCAACAACAACCTACTGGCACTAAGGCCATTACCATGGTCGGTCGTACCTGCCACCCACTCCCAATGTTTATTCTCTCTTGCCCCCGGGTATAGAGGGACTGTTGTGTGCAAGGGTTTGTGTACAATTGTTTATTTCAAACAATTGTAGAAAATAAGTATACAACAATTATTAAACCCAACCAATAAAGCATGTTATAAAAGTAAAGAAGGGTAAAAGCATAATTTCTAGTTTTTATTTCTTAACTAGTCCATCACTAAATGGGATCAACTCTCTAGCTTCCCTAGTAGATTCGCCATTTGTCATCACCGTCAGAAGAGGCGGTCGGAGCGAAGCGATGGTTTTGAATGACTCACATTTTTTAAAGAAGTGGTTCAACGCCTTTAGGTTGTCCGAATACCGGGCTGGACCTAAAGGCGAAGTTTTCGAAAAGGTTCAAGGGATTCGCCATCGATGTTTTTACCATAAACATTGAAAAAGGAAAAAAAAGAGAGAAAAAGTCATTGGTTTTAGAAAAAACAAACTTTGACAATTATAATCAGAGTCGGGTAAGGGAGTTAGTTACGTGTGGGGAAGGTGTTAGCACCCCACAACACCCCTTTCGGGTTCCCTATGACTAGATTAGGATATAAATACTTAAAGAAATTATGCTTTTACCATATTATTCTATCTACTTGCAGAATTTAAATATCTACATGGCCTTAATATCTAATGCATACAAAGAAAGCAATAAGGAAAGCAGTAAAAGAGAGACAATAGGGAAGGAACCTCCGAAGCAAGCTTTATATTAACCCTTCGAAACTTGAGGACGCTTTTTGGCAGTCTCGCACACTACAGGCACGCTCCTCCCGCAAGAGATAAAATCTCACTCTACTGAGGGTCGGACGTCTCAAAAGGAGACTTCCTTAACCGATTTCTACTTTAAATGGAAATCGAAAAGCTCACTCAAACTCTAGAATAATGCTCAGAGTCACTCAAAAGTGCCAAAAGGCTTCCTAGAGAGTGGTAGGAGTGAAAAGGTGTGAAAATTCGAGGAATGGGGGCTCCTATTTATAGGGAACCGCACCAAAAAGTGGACAGTCATCTAGACATAGTGGACGGCCGTCCATGGCAAAAAGTGGCCATGGACGGTCGTCCATGTAAGGTGGACGTCCGTCCATAGCCTTAAAGTTGGCATGGACGATCATCTGACTATCCTGGACGGCCATCTGGTGTCTCTGATGGATTTTCCAATTTTTATTGCCTCTAAAAACCCTTCCTATCTTAAATGGAACCTAGAAAAAGCTACTAGGGACTTAACAAAGTCTTGACCGTCTTCGAATGGGTTATCTCTGGCTTTATCGGGAACCCGGACAAGATTTGGGGTCTGTAGATAGTTTAAAGTTTTTCTTGTATTCGGGAGAGGAGAGTTCCTGCAGTGCGAGGTAACTCCCTTACTCGACTCTGGTTATAATGGGCAAGTTTGGTTTTTCTTAAAATCAACGCCTTTTTACCCTTTTCCAATGTTTATGGTAAAAATATTGGTGGCGACTCCATAGAACCCTTTTTACAAAAACCTCATTTTTTTAAAGATTAGTTCAGTTGATGAGCATATTGAAAGCAATGATCATTATTATTTACAAAATGCGAGTCTAAACCATATTATCGTAACCGCTCGCATCAACATCTGTTTCCCCGTGCCGTTACACTTTTACCCTTCCTTGTATTTATAACATGTTTTATTGTATGACTTTAATAACTGTTGTATGATTATTTTTATGCAATTGGTCGAAATACAAACTGTACACAAAAACCCTTGCACACAATAGTCCCTCTATACCCGGGGGCAAGAGTGAATAACCTTAGGGAGTGGGTGGTAGATACGACTAGTTATGTTGGCACACGGGGCTACGGCCGTTGTCAGAAACCACCAACTCAAGGTGATAACTCTCTTTTTTTGGTCTAAGGACGTCGACACAAAGATTCGTGCATGGTCCAAAGATTGAGAGATTGAGAGGTCCCTATAATGGGGGCACCTTGGGAGCTTGACTTCAGTTAGAACAGTTTAGAACCGCCTTAACCATGCACTTTTCTGCAGGAAAATCCTACCTTGTGATAAAATGTTGTCGCCCTGTTCACGGATGAGTGATTTGTGTGTACATTTGGTTGTTGCATTTGTTTGATGCATTTGCATAGATAATCATACAATAGTTAAAATAAAATTTCTTAAAACCCTAAAAACAAAATAAGAATAAATCAACCTTATCTCGGACAGTCTTCATTTAAGCTAGCCTGGTTTCGAGTTCTTTGTAAGCTAAGTAGCCACCTTGACCAACAGAAGAGATAAAGAGTTGTAAAAATAATTTTAAAATAAAAAACAAAAAAAAATATAATTCTTATAACAAAAAGATTTTGGACAAAGTCAAAACATTCATACTGCATCATTCAATAAGTGGTAAAACCATGAGAGAAAATAAATGCATTAAGGAAAGTATGCATGAGCATCATCATAATAAAATCTCTCATACATAAACACATTCATTCTAGGGGGCATTAGATATCCTTAGACAGAAGCAAAAGAGACCCAAGTGCGTTCGTAACCTTCTCCCAAAGAAAGACGAGTGTGCTAAGGTGTATTAGTGACCTCTAAAAAGGAACTATCACACCAAGGTGGGTATGGTACTTCCTAAAGCGAAAGCTTTCAGGAAGATACCAAAGCTATATTGTACAAGGTATATCTATCCCACACTAATAATTCATAATAAAAAGTATAACAAAATATTTAAATCATTTAGAAAGTGGTTGGTCTTCTTCCTGTCCTCACTCGCGCTAAAAAGGTTAGAAAGATGGAACAACTTGAAGAGCAGAATCGCAAGCTCATCGTTGAGCTTAACTCCATGAAAGAACAAATGGTGCAGTTAATGGAGTTAATGCGTCAGCAGAACTTACACAAGGAGAGTCCTCATAGTGACCACGCCTCAGATCATGAGGAGGAGGGCTCCGACCATGAGATTGAGCAGGGAGCTCACGTACAACCCGAAGTGAGGGCAGTAATCATCCAACCTCCTGAAGTTTCCAAGCAACAGATTTCTGCCCTCGAAGGGAGGTTAAGGGCTATGGAGGGACATAATTTTGATGTTAAAAAGGTGGCCAACATGTGCCTCGTTAAGAATATTCGATTTCCCCCCAAGTTCAGGGTTCCAGATTTACCAAAGTACATGGGAATGAATTTTCCCAAGAGCCATCTTACAATGTACTGTCATAAGATGGCTTCATATGCCAATAATGAGAAACTCCTAATTCACTACTTTCAAGAGAGCTTGGTTGATTCGGCCTTGAGCTGGTATATGCAGTTGGAAGGGGGATAAGTCCAAACCTGGACACTGGCAGATACCTTCCTTCGTCGTTACAAGTACAACATCGATCTGACTCCGGATAGGTCAGATCTACAAGCTCTAAGTAAAAGAAACAAAGAACCATTCAAGGCATATGCTTAGAGTTGGAGGGAGTTGGTTGCCCAAGTGGAGCCTCCGCTATCAGATAAGGAAACCATATCCATATTCATCAATTCATTGACGGGCCCCTATTATGATAAGATGATAGGGAACACGTCAACCCTTTTCGCGAATGTGGTAACCATCGGTGAAAGAGTGGAGCAAGGGCTGAAGAGCAGAAGGATTGTGAAACCTTCCTCTTCTAGCACATCATTCAACAAGTCCTTTGGCCAGAAGAAGGAGGGAAGCGTAAACGCCATCAACCTTGCAACCCCTTCTTCATCTTTGCCACCAGCTAGGCAGTCGCACAGACAAGAGAAGAAATTCACTTCCATTCAACCTCTTATGGGAGTCTGCTGCCAAAGCTGTTAGAGGCCAAACTCCTAACACGTATCCCTCCGATGAAGAAGGATCCACCTTACCCCGATTGGTACAAGCCTAACGAAAAATGTGATTATCACTCGGGCGCTCCTAGGCATTTCGTAGAGAATTACGTCAACCTGAAATATAGGGTTCAAGAATTGTTGAATGCCGGGTGGATCACTTTCGATGCTCCCGACCCTAAGGTGAACATCATGCCTCTGTCTCAATCGGAATGACGGGGAAGGCCAGCTGATTAGGGCTCCTCATTAAAAAACAAAATATATGTAAAAATAATAATACAAAAAAACTTCTGATGTATCTCTCACGGTCCCTGCCCGTGGCCGCGAGATCTTTTGATTAAAAGGGCTCTATACATATGTCTTTTTTTCATCAATACAATGAGGCATTTTACATAATGTTCATATTCTTTTCATTCTTTTCTCTCTCATTCCAAAATAATTAAAATAAAATATGAACCCAAATAAGGACCATATAAACAATCATGTCTGTGATGGATGACTCTCTGGAAATTCGAAAGCCGAAGGCGAATGGATCAGGTCAGACAGTGAGAAGGGGACCATCTCCCCAAACATGCAAAGACTGCTAATAAAGTAAGCTCAATATCTATAGCCCTACCAAGAAGAAATCAAGGCCATCGATTTGGGGGCAAGGAAAAGGAAATAAGTATTTGTACCCAAATCGATGATAACATCAGGGATGGTTTGGTACAACTATAAGGGAGCATATGTGTAGACCCCAAATCTTGCCCGGCCTCCAAATAAAGACCAGAAGACCTCCTATTTGAAGATGGATGAAGCCTAACAAGCCATTAGGAGAGACTATTAGGCCCCATACTAGGATAGCAGGGAGTTTTTGTACCAAAAAATAAGTTTTCTCGCCTTGTTGGGACGAGACCGCCGTCTGGACTTCCCAGACTGCCGGCTCGCCTCATGCAAGTGGCGAGACCGCTGTCTCGCTTGATGAGATGGTGGTCTCGCCACCTGCGAAGGACGAGACGGCGGTCTCGTTTCCCCAGACGGCGGTCTCGCCGCGCTTGGCAGGTCGAGACGGCGGTCTCGTTGGACGAGACGACGGTCTCGACCCTGTCAGACGAGACCGGCGGTCTCACCACCTGACAGGCGCGAAAACCTATAAATAGGGGTCCTCCCCCCCTCATTTCCACACACCTCAAGCATTAGCTCTGCCTTCTCTCTAAAAACTTCTCTCTAGAATCCCTCTGACGCATTTCCGGAGTTTTTGAGTGTCTTTGAGAGCATTTTTTTGGCGTCTAGAAGAGTTTCCGACGTCTTGTAGAGTGAAGGGCTGCCAAAAAGCACCCTCTTTTTTTAAGAGAAATATAAAAAGCTTGCTTCGGAGGTTTAATTTCTCCCTCTCTACTTTTAACGCTTTAATTCTAATTATGCAATAGATTAGGGCCATGTAGTCATCACTTTAAATTCCGCACAATAAAAAGGGCAAAAGCGTATTTTTCCAGTTTATTTATTAACAAAAAAAGCCGGCCTATCATAGGGAACCCGAAAGGGGCGTAGTAAAGGAACTAATACTTTCTTTACACTTAACTAACTCCCTTACCCAACTCTGGTTCTAATGACCAAAGTTGGTTTTCGAAAACCAACGCCTTTTAAACCCCTTTTCCGATGTTTCCGGTAAAAACATCGGTGGCGACTCCACAGAACCCCACAAAAATAAGTCCTTGGGTTAGCCCGGTTATCGGACAACCTAAAGGCGTTGTAACCACCCATAAAAAATGCGAAAATCAAAAGGGTCGAAAAACCATCGCGTCGCTCCGACCACCATCTCTTTTTGACGGCGGCGACAGATGGCGACTCCACTGGGGAAGCCTCGAGAGTTGATCCCATTTAGTGATGGGCCGGCTAAAAAATAGATAAACCAAGAAAATAACGCTTTTTCCCTTAACTTGTATTATAACATGCTTTATTATTTGGCTTTAATAACTGTTGTTTGTTTATACTTACGCAATTGTGTGAAATATAAACTGCACACAATCCCTTGCACACAACAGTTCCCCCTATACCCGGGGGCAAGTGAGAAAACCATAGGGAGTGGGTGGCAGGTACGGTTCGCTGTAGTGAGGGCCTTGAGCCCACTAGTGTGATCGGAAACCACCACTCAAGGTGATAACCTTCCTCTTTTGGCAACAAGACTGACTATGGCCTTAGTGCTAAGCATGGTCGGACGGCTGGAGAGTGGGGACCCTATAATGGGGGCACCTTGGGGGCCTTAGCCTGGTGAGAACAGTTAGAACCAACCCTGGCCAATGCACTTTTCTACAGGAAAACCCTACCTCGTGATAAAAACGAAATCTCGCCTGTTCGGGGATGATCGAATTGTGTGTGCATATGATTGTTGCATTTGTCTGTTGCATAGCATAAACAAACAACAAAAACCAAAATATATTTTTTACAAATAAACACCCTTATCTCGGACAGTCTGCCTTTTAGCTAGCCTGGTTTCAGGTTCTTTGTAAGCTAAGTAGCCACGCAGTTCCGACAGAAGAGATAAGGGACGCTAAAATATCCTTTCGCATAAAGCCACATTTTATCTCGGACAGTCTGCCTTTTAGCTAGCCTGGTTTCAGGTTCTTTGTAAGCTAAGTAGCCACGCAGTTCCGACAGAAGAGATAAAAGGCTATAAAAACAAACAAATAAAATAAAAAGCAATAAACATCAAAATAAAAATCAAAATACAAAATACCCAAAAATAAATGAATCAACTTCTGACAAAGTCAAAATCATTCATACTACATCATACCATGAGTAAAGAAAAACCAAGAGAGAAAAAAAAAAGTGATAGCGCATGCAGCATCATTCAAACAGAATCTCTCATGCATAAACATATCCATGTTAGTTTAAGCACTCAACATGCATTAATAAACCTTTTTCGGGCATTCTAGAAAGTGGTTGGTCCTCTCCCCACTCGTACTCGAGCACAAAAAGCAAAAGCAATGGAAAGTCTAGAAGAGCAAAACTGAAAGCTCACTGCGGAGGTCAATACCCTCCATGAGCAGATGGCCCAACTAATGGAGGTTGTACGCCAGGGACAGAGCAAGGACAAAGAACAAGCTGAACACATCCCTCCCCATGAGGAGGACGAAGAAGAATACTTCTATGACGAGAAGGATGCTAAGACTGCACGCATCCTTACTCCAGAAGTGTCCAAACAACAACTCTCTGCTCTGGAGGAGAGGCTCAAGGCAGTCGAGGGGCACAACTTTGACGTCAAAGAGGTGGCGGACATGTGCCTGGTGAAAAACATCCACTTCCCTCCCAAATTCAAGATCCTGGACTTCCCCAAGTACACCGGGATGACCTGCCCAAAGAACCATTTTACGATGTACTGCCGTAAGATGGCCGCCCACGCTGAGAACGAGAAACTCCTGATCCACTGCTTCCAGGAGAGTTTGGCGGACACCGCGCTTAACTGGTACATGCAGTTAGAGAGAGGGCAGGTCCAGAACTGGAAACAGCTGGCAGACGCTTTTCTCCGTCGTTACTGATACAACATCGATCTGACCCCCGACAGGTCAGATCTCAGAACTCTGAGCAAGAGGAACAACGAACCCATTAAAGCGTACGCCCAAAGGTGGAGGGAAATGGCAGCCCAGATAGAGCCTCCTTTGACGGACAAAGAAACAGTGGCTATGTTCATAGACTCACTGACCGGAGCGTACTACGATAAGGAAATAGCCAGTACCTCCAATCTCTTCTCGGACATAGTCACTGTAGGAGAAAGAGTGGAGCAAGGACTGAGGAGTGGAAAAATAGCACGACCTTCTCCTTCCAGCACCTCATTCAAAAAGCCCTTCAAAAAGAAGGAGGAGGTCGTGCACGCCATTAATTTTGCAACCCCTTCCTCCATCCCTCAGACAGAGCGGCAGCCACGAAGAAAGGAGAGGAAGTTCACTCCTATTCCCACCTCCTACGCAAAGCTACTGCCCCAGCTGTTGGAAGCCAGCCTCTTGGCACGCGTTCCTCCCAAGAAGCAGCTAGAACCTCCCTATCCCGAATGGTACAAGCCCAATGAAAAATGTAGCTACCACTCGGATGCACCTGGGCATTCAACCGACAACTGATTGACCTTGAAGTATAAGGTCCAAGAATTAATCGACGCTGGTTGGATAACCTTTGATGCCTCTGCTTCCAGCACGGATGACAAACCTCTGTCAAAGCCAGAGTAGTAGAGAGGGAGGACTGGGAGGATCAGCCCTAGGGTCTTTTCTTTTTAAGCTTTTCTCTATATCTCCTGCGGTCCCCGCCCGTGGCCGCAGGAATTTTGATTAAAAGGGCTTGTACATACATCTTCATCTTTATTAATATACGAGGCATTTTGTCATATTCATTCTTTTCCCTCTTCTATTTATTATTCTTTCAAAAATAAAATGAATAATAAAATCTATGACTAAAACAGAACCTAAAACACATCATGTCTGTGATTGATGAATCTCCGTGGACCCCGGAAACGGAAGGCGAATGGATTGAGTCCGACAGTGAGCAGGAGACCATTTCTCCGGACATGCAAAGAATGCTGGAAAAAGAAACACGCATCATACAACCACATCAGGAAGAAATAGAAACTGTTAATTTGGGAAAAGAGGATGAGGAGAAAAAGGTGAAAATCGGCACCCAAATGGAAAGTAGCATGAAAGAGGGATTGATACAGCTTCTGAAAGAATATATGGATGTATTTGCTTTGTCATATCATGACATGCCTGGGCTCGACACGAGCATAGTAGAACACAGATTGCCACTGAAAGAGGGGTTTCGGCCTGTGAAACAAAAACTCAGGAGGATCAAACCGGACTGGTCCTTAATGATAAAAGAGGAGGTGCAAAGGCAGTTGGATGCCAACTTTCTTGTAATGTCCAAATACCCAGAATGGCTGGCCAATATAGTACCCGTCATTAAAAAGACTGGGAAGGTAAGGGTCTGCGTGGATTATAGGGACCTCAATCGAGCAAGTCCAAAGGACGATTTTCCCTTACCACATATAGACACGCTGGTAGACCATACCGCTACCAACACGTTATATTCCTTCATGGATGGGTATGCGGGGTACAACCAAATCAAGTTGGCCGTTGAGGATAGAGAAAAAACCTCCTTTATCACACCATGGGGCACCTTTTGCTATCGTGTAATGCCGTTTGGATTGAAGAATGCAGGGGCTACTTATCAAAGGGCTATGGTCACACTGTTCCATGACATGATCCACAAGGAAATAGAAGTATATGTGGATGACATGGTTGCCAAGTCCAAAAGCGAAATAGACCACATTCAATATCTCAAGAAGCTCTTTGACCGACTCCGAAAGTATCAGCTCAAACTGAACCCGACAAAATGCACTTTCGGAGTACGATCAGGAAAACTCCTAGGGTTCATTGTCAGTGAAAGAGGAATCGAGGTGGACCCCGACAAAACCAAGGCAATCTTGGAAATGCCTCCACCAAGCACAGAAAAGGAGGTCAGAGGTTTTCTAGGCCGAATTAATTACATTGCCCGTTTCATCGCACAGTTGACGGATAAATGTATACCCATCTTTAAACTGTTGTGCAAAAATCAGCCAACGGTGTGGAACGAAGAATGCCAACAAGCATTCGACAAAATCAAAACTTGTTTAACCAATCCACCAGTGTTGGTACCACCCGTTGAAGGGAGACCTCTGATCCTATATTTGTCAATTCTTGAAGAGCCCATGGGATGCGTGCTCGGCCAACACGATGAAACCAGAAAAAAGGAACGGGCCATTTATTATCTCAGTAAGAAATTCTCAGATTATGAAACCCGTTACACACCATTCGAAAAAACTTGTTGAGCATTGGTATGGGTCACTCAACGTCTCAGACAGTATATGGCTCGACACACAACATGGTTGGTCTCCAAAATGGATCCAATCAAATACCTCTTCGAGAAGCCCATTTTGACCGGAAGAATAGCTAGGTGGCAGGTCCTCCTCTCAGAATTTGACATCATTCATGTCACCCAGAAAGCTATTAAAGGAAGTCCCCTAGCGGATTATTTAGCCCATGGATCCATAGACGAATACCAATCTTTACAGGATGACTTTCTCGATGAGCATATCATGCACATCGAACACGAAGAGACCAAAGAAGAGATGTGGACCATGTTCTTCGACGGGGCTTCAAACATGCTTGGACACGGGGTAGGAGCTATTTTGATATCCCCCGAAAAGAAACACATTCCTGTAACGGCCATGCTTAATTTCGATTGCACCAACAACATGGCCGAATACGAAGCATGTGCACTAGGAATCCGCACGGCTTTAGATCATGGGGTTACTAAGCTCAAAATATTCGGTGATTCATCCCTCGTCATCTACCAACTTAAAGGTGAATGGGAAACCCGAAACGCCAAACTAATCCCATATCTGGAACACATCCAAGACTTAGTTTCAAGAATGGAAAGTGTCACCTTCCAGTACATCCCTAGGGAGGACAATCAAATTGCCGACGCCCTCGCCACCCTATCATCCATGTTCGCCCTAGATCAAGAACATGAGATGCCAATTATTCAAGTTACTGCATGATAAGCAAGCTTTCTGCATGGCAATAAATGGCGAGCGTGATCAAAGCCCCTGGTACTATGACATCAAGCAGTATCTCATGAGGGGCAAATATCCCGAGGGAATCAGCGACAATGACAAGCAAACCATTCGTAAGAGGGCCGTAGGGTTCACGATGATTGAAGGAACCCTCTACAAAAAGAGCCCCGATTCCACCCTCCTAAGTTGTGTGGACCAAGAAGAAGCCCAAACCTTGATAAAAGAAATCCACAAGGGGACTTTTGGAACCCATGCACTCGGGCATGTCATGGCAAAGAAAATCCTTAGGGCAGGGTATTTTTGGTCCACGATGGAAGCTGACTGTCACCAATATGCCAAGAAATGCCATAAGTGCCAAGTATACGCCGATAACATTCATGTGCCGCCCGCACCTCTCAGCAACCTGGCTACACCATGGCCATTTTCTATGTGGGGCATGGACGTCATCGGACCCATTGAACCCAAAGCATCTAACGGCCATCACTTCATATTGGTAGCAATCGACTATTTCACCAAGTGGGTTGAGGCCGCGTCATATGCGCATGTAACTCGGAAAGTGGTGACCACCTTCATCAAGAAAAACATTATGTGTCGGTACGACATCCCTCATAGGCTCATTACTGATAATGGGACCAATCTCAACAATAAAATGATGGAGGAATTATGCCAAGACTTCAAAATCCAGCACCACAATTCCTCTCCGTACCGACCAAAGATGAACGGTGCAGTAGAGGCAGCCAATAAAAATATCAAGAAAATCATCCAGAAAATGGTAATCACCTACAAAGATTGGCATGAAATGCTTCCCTTTGCCTTACATGGTTACCGAACGTCGGTACGGACCTCCACAAGGGCTACCCCGTTTTCCCTCGTATACGGAATGGAGGTCGTGCTACCAGTAGAGGTCGAAATACCCTCTCTACGAGTTGTTATGGAAGCCAAGCTGACAGAAGCTGAATGGGTCCAAAACGCGTATGATCAATTGAACCTAATCGAAGAAAAACGGCTGGACGCCATATGTCGGGGGCAAGCTTATCAGCGGAAAATTAAGAAGGCCTACGACAAGAAGGTCAACCCTTGCACTTTCCAAGAAGGGGATCTAGTGATAAAGAAGCTGCTTCCAACACAGAAAGACCTTTCCGAGAGTTGATTAGGTGTCGAAGTTCTTTTCCATCCATATGTCGGGTGCGTAATACTTCTTCACCGTACCGGAGTTGATTAGGTGTCGAAGTTCTTTTCCATCCATATTGATGAGGATAAGAGCCCTTTCCGAGAAAGCTCATTTGACCATAAAGGGTCCTTCATAGTTCACTGCCCATTTTCCAATTTTATTCTTCTGGGCTGGAAGCAACTTATTTACCATTAAATCCTTCTTATGGTAAATGTAGGGGCTGACCTTTTTTCGTAAGCCTTTTTTATTTTCCTTTGATAGGCTTGTCCATGACATATCATATTCAGCTGTTTTTCTTCAATAAGGTTTAGCTGGTCATATCGGCTTTGAACCCATTCAGCTTTTGTTAATTTTGCTTCCACCATCATGTGCTTTTTATCAACATGATTAGCTGTACTGATTTGCCGTCTTGGATATTTGCTATAACCGAAGAGTAATCATTTTGAATATAGAGCAATTGCCATGTCAATGCCCCTCTTCCTTTCCTTTAGGGATTTCAATCCTCCTATTGATCACCATATTTCCACATTTCCCAGTCAATTACTTGAATGCTTTATGATGAAGGGTCAAGAGAATAGAAAGAAAGGGATTTATTGCAAAGGCTTGTGTTTTAGCGAGATTTTTTTTTGAAATAATAGTTTTTGTAAGAATGGCTAGCCAGGGTTGGTCTGTGTTTAGGCTAGTTTAAACAAATGTTTTGTTCTTAATGAGGTGGCGTCTTTCAACTGAATACTCTGGCGCCTATTTGTGACTGATTAACTTTCCTAGTTTGCCCTTTTGGGTTTTCAGCCTAGGATTTTGCCCTTTTATCTTTTTGTCTTGGCCTTTGACCTTGACGGGCTTCTTTTAATAATTTTTCTCAAACATTGTTGAAACACGATTTTCTTATTCGTGTCTCTAACTAATCAATCATGTTAACTTTGGCTTCATTTTGTCTATGGCGTTTTGATTATTTTGACGCATTTTGAAACAAAACGTTTGTCTAAACATTTGTTATTTAATGGGGTATAGACATATTTAGCAAGAAGAGAAGCAGATAGTAAGAATAGCATTCTTTTGTAATTCAAAGGGAAATGCGTGCCCTAAAGATGCTCGGGGGTCGGGCACACCCTGAGGAGTGATCTCTAATAGTCATTGGGTTTACATCCCTTAGAATCAGAAGAAGGACATCTAATGACTAATGCTACCCTTGACGCTAATATCCCTCTTTTTTTTTTGGAAGATCGTCTTTTTAAGGTACGGAGGGGAGACTTCCCTTTTCATCGTACGACTTGTTCTTTTGTAGGGTCGTACTTTAAAGGATTATCCTTAAAATCTGGTGGCTCTCTTATTCTTTGAGCATCCTTTCCAAGCCCTTGTCTGGGCTGTATCCATATCTCTTCATTATATGGGCCACTTTTTAAATTGCTAGGAAGTTTTTTTCATATTTTTAAATGTCTTCTTCAGCCACATCCATTTAAGGTGTGGTGGACGGCTTGATGATTCGAATGTAGTCTTTAGCTTGAATCATGATCAACTTGTTGTCTGCCACGAATTTGATTTTTCGGTGGAGCGTTGAAGAAACTGCCTTAGCATTGTGAATCCAAGGTCTGCTCAATCTTCCCCTTAGATTCTTTTTTCTTTTCCTCTTCGGTTTCTTTATTTTTCCTTTGTTTTTAGGAGCATTATCTTGTAGCTCCTTGAGGGAATAAATTCTTTCGTTTCTTGTTGTGCCCCCAATGCTGGCTATATTAGAAATATCCTCGTTGACAGACGATTCTTGTATGCATATCCACGGTACAACTTTATCTGATGTATAAGGGAAAAGACGAGGCATAAATGAGCGCAAAGGTGTTATTGCCCCTTCCCTGACATTATCAATTTGGGTATCGACATTTACTTCTTTCTTATTATCTCCTTGTCCCAAATTAATGGCCTCAGTTTTTTCTTATGGGGCTGTATCAATTAAGCTTCTTTTCTCCAACAGTTTTTGCATGTCCGGGGAAATGGTCCCCTCCTCACTGTCTGACTCAATCCATTCGCCTTCGGCTTTCAGATCCTGCAGAGAGTTTTCAATCACAGACATGACTGTTTATATGGTCCTTATTTGGGTTTAGATTTTATTCAATTATTTTGGAATGAGAGAGAAAAGAATGAGAAGCATATGAATATTATGAAAAATGCCTCATTTTATTGATGAAAAGAGAAATATATACAAAGCCCACTTTAATAAAAAATCTCGTGATCAAGGGCGAGGATCACAAGAGATACATCGGAAGCTTTTTGATATATTTTTTTTATTTCTATTTTTTTTATTTAGATGACAAAATGATGAGCCCTAAATTGCTGATCTTCCTTAGCCCATCCTTCATTCGGGTTTGGAAAGAAGTTGGTCATCCGTTTTTGGAGTAGATGCATCAAAGGTAATCCACCCTGCATCTATTAGATTCTGGACCTTGTGCTTTAAGGTCACACAGTTTTCAACGGAGTGTCCCGGAGCGCCCGAATGGTAATCACAGCTTTCATTAGACTTGTACCATTCTGGATATGGTGGCTCCATTTTCTTGGGAGGGACACGTACGAGGAGCTTGGCGTCCAATAATTTCAAAAACAGACTTCCGTAGGAGGTTGGTATGGAAGTGAATTTCCTCTCTTGTTTGCGTGGCTTGGTTTGTTGCGAGGAGGAAGAAGGAGTGGCAATGTTGATTGCATTTACACTTCCCTCCTTTTTCTTGCCAAAGGGCTTCTTGAATGATGCGTGGGATTTCTTAAACTTGGGAGGGAATCAAGTATTTTCGGCATCGGTTACCTCCTTTACATCAAATTTGTATCCCTCTTAATGCCCTTAATCTCTCCTCTAAGGCAAAAATTCGTTGCTCAGAGACCTCATTGTGGAAGCATTGTTGGTACATTAACTCTGTCAATTGTGTCATTTGTTCTTTTATGGCATTAAGCTCGGCGGTGAGCCTGTGGTTTTGTTTTTCTAACCACTCCTTTAATTGCGGCACCTGCTCCTTTATGGCATTAAGCTCAGCGGTGAGCATACGGTTCTGCTCCTCTAATTGCTCCATCTTCTTGGCTTTTTGACCGCAAGTGAGAACAAGTAGAAGACCAACGACTTTCTAAATGATTTAGAGATTTTTATTATAGATTTTTTTTATTATGAATGATCAGTGTGAAATAGATATGCCTTAGACAATAGCTTTGGTATCTTCTCAAAAGCCTATGTTTTAAGGAGCACCATACCCACTTCAGTGTGATGGTTCCCTTTTTTCAAAGGTTGCCAATATACCTTAGCGCACTCATCTCTTCTAGGAAGGTGATAAACGCACTTGGGTCTCTTTCGCTATTGTCTAAGGATATCTAATGCATCCTAGAATAAATGTGCTTTATGCATGCACTACAAAAATATTTTTTATGACAGCAGATATTGAAAGTGGAAAAACTTTTGACTGGGTTGTCCGATTTGGACGTACAACATGTCAAAACGAAGAGAAAAGGGTGAAGAACCAAGCTGCAAATGCCAAAGGCGATTTGACCCAGTAATTTTCCCAAAAAACGCTCCTAAGACCCATTTTTTGGATGTTTATTAAAATGATGCATATTTTTCTTAGTGCATTTATTTTCTCTCTTAGTTTTTTCACTTATTGGATGATGTGGTATGAACGATACGACTTTGCCAAGAATCTTTTTATTATAAAAAGGCATTTTTATGGCTTTCATTCGTTTTTATATCTTTTATGACCCTTTATCTCTTCTGTCGGTCAACGTGGCTACTTAGCTTACAAAGAACCTGAAACCAGGCTAGCTTAACTGAAGACTGTCCGAGATAAAGGTCTTTTATCTTATCACTTTTTGTGATTTTTAGGGTTTTTCATTTTTTTGTTTGTTGTATGATTACCCTATGCTAATGCATCAATATAAATGCAGCAAACGTATGCACACACAATTCATACATCCACGAGTAGAGCCACGCTTATTTAATCATGAGGTAGGGTTTTCCTGCAGAAACGTGCTTGGTTTAGGCGGTTCTAACTGTTCTCACCAAGGCCAAAGGTCCCCAAGGTGCCCCCATTATAGGGACCTCTCAATCTCTCAGTCCTCGGGTCATGCACGGAACTCCGTGGCGACATCCTTAGACCAAAAGAAGAGAGTTATCACCTTGAGTTGGTGGTTTCCGACAACGGTTGTAGCCCCGTGTGCCAACAAGCCGGTCGTATCTGCCACCCACTCCCTATAGGTATTCACTCTTGCCCCCGGGTATAGAGGGACTTTTGTGTGTAAGGGTTTTGTGTGCAATTTATATTTCAAAAAATTTGCAGAAGTAATCATACAGCAGTTATTAAAGCCATACAATAAAAATATAGGAAGGGTAAAGGCGTAATTTCAAATCTTTACTTAGTTTGAATTTTATCTGTCACTAAATGGGATCAACTCTCTAGCTTCCCCAGTGGAGTCGCCATCTGTCGCCGCCGTCCATTCCGACGTCCTGGGACGTCTCGAACGTTAATGCGAGCAGTCGCGAAAAGATGGTTGAGACTCGCGTTTTTTGTTTAAAACATGTTCATTGCTTCCGAGGTGCTCAACACGGAACTATCCTTTAATAGAAGCAAGGTTTTCGAAAAGGGTTCTTTTGGAGTCGCCACCAATGTTTTGACCATAAACATTGGAAAAGGAGAAAAAGGCATTGATTTTAATAAAAACCAACTTGGCCATTATAACCAGAGTCGGGTAAGGGAGTTAGTTACGTGTGGGGAAGGTATTAGCACCCCACAACGCCTCTTTCGGGTTCCCTATGACGGATTAATTCATTTAAGTAAAGATTATAAGAAATTACGCTATTACCCTCTTTTATTCGTACAATTATTTAAATATGGCTATCTACATGGTTTTATCTACATTGCATACAGAAAGCAGTAAATAAAGCAGTAAAAGGGAAGAGAATTGAGAAGAACCTCCGAAGCAAGCTTTATATTATAAGTCCTTTATACAGAGGATGCTTTGCGGCAATCCTTCGCTCTACAGCAACTCTCCTCTCAAATACAGACTCGACTCGACTAAGATTTCTAGAAGAATCGAATGCCGGAATACAAATTCCTTAAAGGCAATTAGAGAGATCATTCGAAGGAAGGAGAGAAGAAGACAAGTCTTGGAGTTGTCTGGGGTGTGAGGTGTGACAAAATGAGGCTCCTATTTATAGATTTCGCGGCCTGGACATCTGGGACGGCCGTCTGGGTTGGGACGGCCGTCCCAACTGCACATTTTACACTGGGTCAATCTAGGACGACCTGTTGTGTTTGGGACGGCCGTCCCAATTGAATTTGGGGGTTTGGGACGCGCGTCCCAAAGGTGAGACGTGTGTCTTACATGCAATTTTGGTGTTTGGGACGACCTGTTGTGTTTGGGACGGTCGTCCCAGTTTGGGACGGCTGTCCCAACCTGTTTTGGCCTGCCTTCGCATTTTTGGGACCCCCGGGAAGCTTTCCTTTCCTTTTTCGGACGTCGTTTGATGCCGATGTGTGTCCGTTGAAGCTTTATCTTCATATAGGAAGTCTTCTTGGCCTTCATTAAGATGCCGGGCGAGCTTTATCTTCGTGTAGGAAGTCTCTTTAGTCTTTATTGTGTGGATAGGTGAAATCCGTTTTGTTGTGGGAGGTCTTTCTCAGTTTTTTGATATGCGGCCGGGTGAACTTTATTTGTGTGAAGTTTCCCTAGCCTTTATTTTGAGAGGCCGGGCAAAATTAGGGGTCTACAGCAAGCAGTCTGCATAGTCTTCACTCTAAGCTCAGACATCTTAACTGAAGTAATTAGGAGAACCAGGGGTTAGATATCATAGACATGACTGTTTAAGCCTAAATAGTATAGCCAACCCTGACCAGTCATTCTTCTAAACTCCCTTGAAATCCTTCTATAAAAGAAATAAACGTTTGCTCATTTATCAATAAAATTCCCTTTCATTTCCTTTATCTTGACCAAATATTATGGAAATGCCTCTTTATTGATAAATCATAAATATGTGCAAAGGCCTTTAATCAAAGATCAAGCATGCATCTAAAAAGGGGAAGCATAAAAAATAATTGTTGAATATAGAAGAAATAGAGTTTGGGATTAATCTCCCTTGTGTATAAATCACACATAGGGTAGTCTATTTATAATAGATAGATACAACAAAAAGAGTAACTAAAAGTAATAGAATAAACAGAAGATATTGTTTGATATTGTGGTTAACAATATCTATCAATATCTTAACAATATCAAATAATATCTAAACAATATCTAACACTCCCCCTCAAGCTGGAGCATACAAATCGTATGTGTCAAGCTTGTTACAAATATAATCAATTCTAGGACCCCGTAAAGATTTAGTAAAAATATCTGCTAACTGATCACTTGAGTTAACAAACTCAGTCTTGATGTCTCCAAACATAATCTTTTCTCGAATGAAATGACTGTCAATCTCAATGTGTTTGGTCCTCTCCTGAAAGACAGGATTAGAACTAAAATGAAGAGCAGCCTGATTGTCACACACAAGTGACATTTGAGTGACATATCCAAATTGTAACTCTCTAAGCAATTGCTTGAGCCAAACAAGTTCACAAGCAGCTGAGGCCATAGCTCTATATTCTGCTTTTGCACTAGATCTTGCCACAACACTTTGTTTCTTACTTTTCCATGAGAGTTACCACCAATGGAGACACAATATCCAGATGTAGATCTTCTATCCGAAGGAGATCCTGCCCAATCAGCATCTGAGTAGCAAACAACTCTTGTATGGTTATTAGAATCATATAACAATCCTTTTCCAGGAGATCCTTTAATTTACTTTAAGATACAAATGACTGCATTCCAATGATCTTCACATGGGGAATTAAGAAATTGGCTTACCACACTGACTGCAAAGGAAATGTCAGGACGAGTAACTGTAAGATAATTCAATTTTCCAACCAATCTTCTACACTGCTCAGGATCATGTATAAGCTCCCCCTGATTTGGTAGAAGTTTAGTATTGGGATCCATGGGCGTATCAATAGACTTTGAATTCATCAACCCATTTTCCTCCAAAATATCCATGGCATACTTCCTCTGAGATATAATAATAACGTCATTGGACTGTGTCACCTCAATACCCAAGAAATATCTAAGTTTGCCAAGATCTTTGTTCTGAAAATGGTGACACAGATGTTGTTTCAATTGAGATATGTCATGGTTGTCACTACTTGTAAGAACGATGTCATCAACATATACTATCAAGTAAACACATCCAGCACTTGAGTGTTGATAAAAGACAGAGTGATTTGCTTCACATCGAGTCATACCAAATTGTTGAACAACCTTGCTAAACTTTCCAAACCAGGCCCTAGGAGACTGTTTTAGGCCATATAGGGATTTGCGAAGACGACATACCTTCCCAGAAGACTCCCCCTGAGCAACAAACCTAGGAGGTTGCTCCATATAGATTTCTTCTTGAAAATCACCATTGAGGAAAGCATTTTTAACATCTAGTTGATAAAGAGGCCATTGTTGAAGAGCAGTCATGGCGATAAATAAATGAACATAAGTCATCTTTGCCACAGGGGAAAAGGTATCTCCATAATCCAACCCAAAAATTTGAGTATAATCTTTGGCCACAAGACGAGCTTTGAGGCGATCAATAGTACCATCAGGTCCAACTTTGATAGCAAACACCCACCTGCAACCAACAACAGATTTCCCAGACGATAACGAGACCAATTCCCAAGTTCCACTATTATGAAGAGGACTTAGTTCATCTAACATGGCCTGACGCCAACCAGGATGGGCTAAAGCTTCACGGACAATTTTTGGAATGGTCACAGAAGAAAGAGAGGAAAGACATGTATAAAAAGGTAATGACAGTCGATGATAACTCAAACCAATATAATGGGGAGAGGGATTACATGTAGAACGTATACCTTTTTGGAGGGCAATGGGAAGGTCAGACTCAGGTGTCACATCTGGAGGAGACAGAGTAGTTGACACTTGAGTAGAGTCACATGGTGGTGGTTGTGATTGGTTTCGGCAACTATAAACCTGAAGAGGCAGTGAAGAAGAAGCTGACTATGGAGTAGAAACTAATGGTGAAGAAGACACAGTTAGAGGGTCACAAACAACAAGAACATTAAATGTACTAGGAGTGTTGACAAGATTGGATGGAGAAAGAGGTGAAGATTGACTTTTAAAATAAAAAGAGAACTCATCAAAGGTGACATCTGCAGACACAAAATAACGGTTAAGAGAAGGAGAAAAACATTTGTATCCTTTTTGTGATCTTGTAAACCCTAAGAAAACACATTTATGTGATCTAGGAGAAAGTTTGTCAAGACCAGAACTGAAATTATGAACAAAACATGTAGACCCGAAAATTTTTAGAGGTAAGGGATGAAGTGGTTCATGAGGGAATAAAATGGAATGAGGTATTTTATTATCTAAAACCGAAGATGGCATGCGATTAACAAGATAACATGCAGTAAGAAGAGCATCACCCCAAAAATGTTGAGGAACCTCTCCATGAATTAAAAGAGTGCGAGTTGTTTCAATAAGATGTCTATTTTTACGTTCAGCTACACCATTTTGTTGAGGTGTATAAGCACAAGAAGTTTGATGCAAAATACCATGAGAAGCCATGAATTGTTTAAAAGAATGAGAAAGATATTCACGACCATTATCACTGCACAAAACTCTAATAGAAACACCGAACTGAGTTTGAATTTCATTGAAAAAAGTTTGAAAGATATGAAATAATTCAGAACGATTTTTCATCAAAAATAACCAAGTGCATCTGGAATAATCATCAATGAAAATAACAAAGTATTGAAAACCTAAAGTAGACTTAACGCGGCTAGGTCCCCAAATGTCAGAGTAAACCACGACAAAAGGGGATGAAGCACCACGTGTGACACTACGAGGAAAGGAAGTATGACTATGCTTGCCTAATTGACACGACTCACATGCCAAACTAGACAATTTAGATAAGGCAGGGACAAGTTGTTGTAACTTGGCAAGACTTGGATGACCTAACTGAGCATGAAGAAGAGAGGGAGAATGTGTAAAGGGAAGAAGATGATAAAGACCATGAGACTCACATCCTGTGCCAATCACCTGCTTCGAACTTCGGTCCTGTAAACACACAGAATTGTTGGTAAAAGAAACAACACAATCAAGAGAACAAGTTAGATGACTGATGGATAACAGGTTAAAAGGAGACCCAAGGACATACAGAACATTATTAATGGTTAAAGAAGGGAAAAGTTTAATATTTCCAACACCATGAGATGATACTCTAGAGCCATCAGCCAGTGTAACAAAAGGTAAAGGATTAGGAGAGGATAAAGAGGAGAACAAAGATTTGTTACCAGTAATATGATAAGTGGCTCCTGAATCAAAAACCCAAGGACCAGAAGAAGATTGGGTCAGACTAGCAAAAGATGTACCTGTGTGTGCGACAAACACAATGGAACTAGAAGACTGTTGATCCTTATACCATTTGAGAAATTTGTTAAACATAGCAGGTGTGTCTGATGAAATAGAAGAAGGAGGATCCTTAGCAGATAAAGGTGGGGAAAGATCAGTCTGAGCAACTGCAGCAGATCGAGGAGGACGACCATGTAATGCATAACACTTGTCAATCTTGTGACCTAGTTTGCCACAATGTTCACACTCATGTAATTCATAACACTGGTCAATCATGTGACCTAGCTTGCCACAATGTTCACACTTAGGACACCCTTTTCCCTGTTTACGAGGGCGAGTTCGGTCATCATGGTGAGATACCAATGCAGAAGAAGGTGTGTCAGGGTTGGGTTTTGCTGGTATACGCTAAAGAGTGGAGCAGGTCGATGTCAAGGTGGGGACAACCGGAGAACCCAAAATCTGATCACGAATATGTGAATATTGATCAGCAAGTCCATGTAATGCCCCTAGCATGAAGAACTTTGATCGTTGTCCTATCTCGGTGGCAGGGTCGGGGGAAGGAGGCAATAACACATTGTGAAGCACTTGGTGGATTTGATGAAGACATAGATATAGCTTAGGTTGTGGGTGTGTAGATGATTAGGTTTTTAAGTTTAAGCACTTAATCTCTTGATAGGCCATTATATTTTGTGATAAGCACCTTAAAATGTTGCATCCCATTGAAAATCATTTTTCTGCATGAAAAACTTACGTTTAAGTATTAAAAGAATAAACTAAGTTTTTTTTCAATCTGTTAAAAAGGATTTTCAATCTGTTAAAATCACTTATCATAATAAATGGTCATACATAATCGAAAATTCAATTGATTGATTCGCGGAATCAACAAGTTAAAATAACTCAATGAATTTTCAATATCAAGTTTCGCATTTTCAATCTTAAATCTATTGAAACAGAAAGACCTTTTTCAGTCTAAGAGTTTTTAGAAAATCAATCTGTTGAAATATTTTTTAAATCATTGAAACAGAAAGACCTTTTTCAGTCTAAGAGTTTTTAGAAAATTAATCTGTTGAAATGATTTTCAATCGATTGAAACAGAGTCGTCATTTTTCATTAAGTTGTTTCAATCCATTAAAAACTCGAATCAATCGATTGAATGGAGCTTTAAATGAAATCAATCGATTGAATCGATGTCTTAATCGATTGAATGGAGCTTTAAATGAAATCAATCGATTGAATCGATATTTTAATTGATTGAAATAATATTCTGATCGATCATAGTTTTGTTCTAATCGATCATAACTCATTCTGATCGATCATAGTTTTATTCTGATCGATCATAACTCAGTCTGATCGATCATACTTCGTTCTAATCGATCGAGTCTCTTCTAAACCTGCTTTCATCGCTAACCAACTTATCTTTTGACTCTCTAAAACAGTTTTTAACAGATGAAACGTTCGATTTTCTCGATATACTCTATATATACAGATTTGATCTATCTTTTGAGATATACAATACAATACACTACTTGAGAAAACTTGTGAAATCAATCTGTGAAACTTTCATACGTGACTTTCTCTCGCATTCAAGAATCTTTTTCATATCATAAGGTGTCTGTGATCAGAATTGTGGTCATTCAAAGAGAGAAAGTGCTTGATAGAATTGGTTCTGGACAATTAGAAACTTCAAGTCCAGGTTTTTTCTTTCCATATTCTTTTGTAAAAGTTGATTGTGCAGGTTGGATTGTAATCTGCACTTGGTACAAGAATCGGATTTGGTTACTCGGGTGGTTTTCAAGATTCTCGTCTTGTGGGTTTTGCAAGATAGTTCTTGGGGTAGATTGGTGAGTATCTACTGGTTGTAATTTTCACTTGGTATTAGTGGAACTTGACTGGTTTGTCAAGAACTGGATGTAGCTCTGGATTAGAGTGAACCAGTATAAATTTGTGTGTTAATATTCTTCTTTCATCTCTTTTAATTTCTGTCTTTAATTGTGTTGTGTTTAAACCAAATTACCTTTGCAAAGATTGAATAAAGATAACTCATTCTTCCAAAAGAAAGTAAGTTTTGCGAAAAAGTTTTAAAGTTCAATTCACCCCCCCTCTTGAACTCAACCATTAATTCTTTCAATTGGCATCAGAGCTGGTTCTTGTAAGTTACTCAAGAAATTGGTCCAATGGCTGAGGGAAAGATGACTTTTTCAGAAGGAGCCTCCATAAACAGGCCTCCACTTTTTTCTGGTGTGAATTATTCTTTCTGGAAGGTTAGAATGAAAATATTTATTGAATCTCTTGATAGAGGCATTTGGGAAACAATTGTTAATGGTCCTTACAAACCAACTCATACAGGAGATGGTAAAGTAGTTGAAAAAGATTGGGCTGAATTAACTGATGTAGAAAATAGGAGAGTCCAATATGATTATACTGCAAAAAATATTATTACCTCTGCTTTAAATCTTGATGAGTTTTTCAGGGTGTCTCAGTGTGCCTCTGCCAAAGAAATGTGGGAAATTTTAGAGGTCACACATGAAGGAACATCTGATGTGAAAAGGGCAAGAAAACATGAGTTAATCAGGGACTATGAGTTGTTTAAAATGCAGCAAGGAGAAACAATTGCAGATGTGCAGAAAAGGTTCACGCACATAGTTAATCATCTAATCGGGTTAGGAAAGAATTTTGACAAAGAAGAGTTGAACATCAAAATTTTAAAGTGTTTGGATAGAACATGGCAACCAAAGGTGACAAGCAATATCGTAATCAAGAGACTTGACTCGAAATGACTACCGCTTCACTTTTTGGTAAGTTGAGGGAACATGAGTTGGAAATCAATCGGTTCAAAGAACAAGAGAATGCAGAAAAGAAAAGTAGAAATATTGTTCTCAAGACGATTGAAGAAAATAGTGGATCTCGAAGAAGATGAATCGAAGAACTCGACTTTGTTGGTTAAGAAATTTGGGAAATTTCTTAGAAGAAAGAACAGAACCGGCCAAGTAAAAAGGTACAATGATAAAAAGACTCGAATCTGTTCAAAATACTATTACTTGTTATTCTTGTGGTAAACAGTGGTCACATAAAGAGTGATTGTCCGTAAAAGACCAAGAATCAAAACAAGAAAGAATCAAGATACAAAGGGAAAAAGGCCTATATAGCCTGGCAAGACAATGATTCATCTTCCAGCTCTGAATCCGAAGGTGAAGAGGTGAACCCGTGTTTGATGGTCAGGTCGTGAATCCTCTTCATCACATGTAAGTTCAACTCCTACAGAGAATGAAATGAATTACAAAGACATTACTAAATGCTTTCAATGAAATGCATAGTGAAGCCAGTAAATTTATCTCATACAAATAATCGGTTGAAAGGTTTAAATAACTCGGTTAGAAAATAGAGTTAAAATTCTGGAAAAAGAACTACTAGAGAGCAAAACAGATTTAGAACATCTAGATATTATCTATTCATCTCGCTGATAATGTTGCCGTTAATAAGAATTGTGAAAAATGTATTGTTTTACAAAATAAGGTTGATTACTTGATTAAAACCTTGACAAAATTTACTCAAGGTAAAGAGAATTTAGATGCACTTCTTGGGTCTCAAAACCGTGTGTTTGAACATAGTGGAATCGGGTACAAACCTAAGAATGGGGTAAAAACTAAAAAATATTTGAACTTCTTTTCATACAGAAAAACAACAAGCATCCCCTTTCTCATCTTGTCATTACTGCATGAAGAAAGGACATACTATAAAATTCCGTCATGCTAGAAAATATTTTGTGCCGCAAGGTAGGAAGAGATGGGTTCCAAAGCATGTTAAACAGAAAATTTAACACCTAAGGACCCAAAATACGTAAGGGTACCAAATACTTGATGTTTGATTTTTCAGGAACAGCAACAAGAGTCCCTTTGGTACCTAGACAGCGGATGCTCAAGGCACATGACAGGTGACATTTCAAAATTCCAGAAGCTGAAATTGAAGAATGGAGGTCATGTGACTTATGGAGACAACAACAGAGGAAGAATTCTTGGTTCTGGAGATATTGGTGATGGTGAATCAGTAACCATTCACAATGTTCTTCTTGTTGAAGGTCTCAAGCACAATCTGATAAGCATAAGTCGGTTATGTGATCTTGGTCACAAAGTTATTTTCAAACCGTAAAAGTGCCTTATCTCGTGAGCCGTAATCCGACACTGGTAATGTTGGTAGGTAAGAGGTTAAACAACATATACATGTTAGATATCAAGCAGTCTATATCATCTCAAAGTTGTCTTCTTACTAAAGAAGAAGAATCTTGGTTATGGCATAGAAGGCTTGCTCATATACATCTTAACCATCTTGACAAACTGATTTCAAAAGAATTAGTTTCTGGGCTGCCTAAGCTTCAAATCTTGAAAGACAAAATCTGTGAAGCGTGTTTGAAAGGCAAACAAACTAGAAAATCTTTTTCAAACAAAAACATTGTTTCAACTTCTAAACCTTTGGAACTGCTCCACATGGATTTGGTTGGTCCTTCAAGGAACAAAAGCCTAGGTGGTAATCTTTATATCATGGTAATTGTTGATGATTTCTCCAGATTTACCTGGACTGTTTTTCTTAAAGCCAAATCTGATTCTTACAAATCTTTCAAAAAGCTAGCCAAGATGTTACATAATGAAAAAGGGTATTTCATTACATCTATTCAAAGTGACAATGGTGGAGAATTTGTAAATGAAAAATTTGAATCTTTTTGTGAAAAGTTTGGCATAAAACACAATTTTTCTGCTCCAAGAACTCCTCAACAGAATGGTGTTGTGGAAAGAAAGAACAGATCCATTGTGGAACTTGCTAGAACAATGTTGTGTGAAAATTCTTTACCAAAATACTTTTGGGCAGATGCAGTCAACACTGCTTGTCATGTTTTGAATAGAATCTTGATTAGACCCATGCTTAAGAAAACCCCATATGAACTGTACAAAGGAAGAAAACCCAACATAAACTATTTCAGGGTTTTTGGATGTACATGTTTTGTTTTAAACAATGGGAAAGAAAATATTGGCAAGTTTGATGAAAAATCTGATAAAGGAATTTTTCTTGGTTACTCAACTCATGGTCATGCATATAGAGTTTACAATTTAAGATTGAAAACAGTTGAAGAATCAGTACATGTTGTGTTTAATGAGTCTCCTCGAGTGGTGCAGTATAGAACAACAGGTACTGCAGATGAAGAAGATTTAACTGATAATTCTTATCAGTTGAAACATGCCAGAAACACAGATCAGTGTACTGTTGAAGAAGATGATCCATCAGCTGGACCCTGCAAAAGCTAATTCTCCAACAATTACTGAAGAACAGGAAGAAGATGTTCTGGAGGAGCTTCCTAAAGAGTGGATTGTCCCAAGAGATCTCTCTCTAGACAATGTCATCGGGCAAATCAATAAGGGAGTATCTACTAGACATTCTCTTAACCAATTCCGTAATCATATGGCATTCATTTCACAAATAGAGCCTAAGACAGCTTAAAGAAGCATTAAATGATGAATACTCGGGTTAGTGCCATGCATGATGAGCTTAATCAATTTGAAAGAAATAAAGTGTGGGAATTAGTTCCTAAAATCAAAGATATCAATGTAATTGGTACTAAGTGGGTATTCAAAAACAAGCTAGATGAACACGACATTATTACTAGAAATAAAGCTAGGTTGGTAGCCAAAGGGTATAACCAACAAGAGGGTATTGATTTTGATGAAACCTTTGCACCTGTAGCTAGACTTGAAGCCGTCGATTATTATTAGCTTATGCCCGTATAAGTGGTTTCAGATTACTACAGATGGATGTAAAGAGTGCCTTTCTTAATGGACTCATCAATGAAGAAGTGTATGTTTCTCAACCTCCTGGGTTTGAAGATCACAAGCATCCTGACCATGTCTACAAATTGAAAAAGGCCCTTTATGGTTTAAAGCAAGCGCCTAGACAATGGTATGAGAGGTTAAGTAACTTCCTAATTGATCAAGGGTACAAGCGAGGTGAGGTTGATAAAACTCTATTCATCAAGAAATCTGAACCGACATTATTCTGGTGCAGGTGTATGTGGATGATATCATTTTCGGTTCCACTAATAATGCCATGTGTAATAAGTTTGTAAAAGAAATGCAAAGTGAATTTGAAATGTCTATGATGGGAGAATTGAATTTCTTCCTTGGTCTCCAGTGTTAAACAATTAAGAAATGGCATTTTTCTTAGTCAATCTAAATACCGCAATGAATTGTTAAAGAAATTTGATATGCAAAATTGCAAGGAGTCCTCTACACCCATGTCTACTAACTCGCTGTCTAGACTTAGATGAAAAAGGAAAACCCGTTGATCAAACTAAATACAGAGGTTTGATTGGTTCACTACTATATCTAACTGCTAGTAGACCCGACATTATGTTTAGTGTGTGCCTTTGTGCAAGATTTCGTGCAAATCCAAAGGAATCACATCTTACCGCTGCCAAAAGGATTCTCAAGTACCTTAAGGGAACAGTTAATGTTGGACTATGGTATCCTGAAGGTGCATCCCTTAAACTTGTTGGATTTTCTCGATTCTGACTTTGCAGGATGTAGATTGGACGAAAAAGTACCTCTGGTACTTGTCATCTACTGGGAGCAGTCTTATATCGTGGCACAAGCAAAAAGCAAGCGTGTGTTGCTCATCAACTGCGTAAGCTGAATACATTGTAGCTGGGAGCCGTTGTGCTCAAAGCATTTACCTCAAGCAACAACTAACAGATTATGGAGTGACTCTAAACAAGGTACCCCTGGTTTGTGACAATACTAGTGCAATAAACTTAACTAAGAATCCTATTCAACACTCTAGAACTAAGCATATTGAAATTAGACATCACTTTATTAGAGAACACGTATCTAGGGGTGACTGTGAGATTTTATTCGTTGAATCTAAAAACAGCTTAGCTGATTTATTCACTAAACCACTTCCTAGAGATAGACTTAATATGCTTAGGACTGAATTAGGAATTCTAGATATATCTAGTATTGCATAACCGATTCTTTACAAGTAAGTGTATATTTTTTTAACAAGTTGATAACAAGTTCAATCGATTAATAATTGCATGAATAACTCGAATATTATTTGTTTCAATCGATTGAAATTGCGAAATAATCTGTTGATTTCCTGATTCTTACTCTTTGGTATTGATATGTTATTAGTTCAATCGATTAGATAAACTTTTAATCGATTTATTTCATTAATCTTGTAGCTCTGCACACCTTCTTCTATAAATCAATCGATTAAATCTTCGATTCAATCGATTGAATTCACTAATGGTACTCGAATAATTTTCTTTTACAAAATAATCAATTTAATTTTCGATTCAATCGGTGTATTTCACTTATAAGTATCTACGATTACAAAATCAGTTGGTTTCACGAAATATCAATTGATTATTTTTCTTCTAGGGCTAGTTGTATGTACTTTGTCTCTAACCAATTTCTCGCAGAGTAAACTGAAAGCATTTACAACAAGATAAACTTCAACTACTCTCTTCATTATCCAAGATATCCAATAAAAGCTGATTGATACTCGATTGGATATCTACCGAGAAGGTAATTAAGTTGTACAAGTAGCAATTTCTTCTCTCTCCACCTTTATCATCACCGCCAAGCAGCGTAATATAGTAAAGACAAAAACCTTGAAGCTGAAAAAGATTGTGTATTCTCATTCCTATAGTATTATTTTCTTCTTTGAACTTTCTCTTTCTCGCTTCTTCTCTCGTTCCGCTCATCCCAAAGATCAAGTATGTTCAAGCGCACAAAGTCTCGGTAGGAAGAAATCCAGCAGAGGCGAGTCCTCTATCGCAAGGCAAGAACGTAATGTTGGAGGAAGGATTGAAACTTGGTTCAATGGGGACCAAGAGAAAATGGATTTGTTTATCCATGAATTGAGCAGGAAGCAAGTCAACATTCCAAAGATGTTAAAGTTCTCCTGGTTTGATGCCGAAGGATTCAGAGGCATTCGAAAACTACCGCAACACCAAAAGCTTCGAAGTTTCGGAGTTAAATGGTAGGATTTATCCCGATTTAATTAAAGTTTTCTTCACAAATTTATCCTTTGAAGGTTCCACTTTGACAACCCAAGTTAAAGGAGTAGACATTGAAATTACACCCAACATCCGGAAGGAAGTTGCTGGAATAAAGGATGTTGGTGTAAAAGTCACCAAAGGATACACTTCAGATGTGGAGGAATTTAATAAGGTCCAAGACTTTCGATCATGTATGAAGAATACTCGTGGTTCTCGCAGCTTCTTTCAATACCGGGAAGTTGAAGCCGGAAGAAAGGATTCTCGCTTTCATTGTGTCGTGGTAGCTCACACCCAGGGGGAGCAATCATGCGGTGCTAAATGAAGGAGATTTAGTTCTGATGTACCGCATTCATCACGAATCACGTGTGAACTGGGTCTTTGTCATCAAGGATCACATGATCAAAGCCAAGAGACTTAGTGACTTCGTGTATCCCTATGCTATTCTGATTTCTAAATTTTTAACACATTTTGGTGTCGATGTTGAAGGAGAACTTGTTGAAACCGTCCGACCAACAAATGAAATAAATAATTCTGTGCTTCACAAAATGGGATTCATTAAAGTTGATGGTGAATGGATCTCGAAAGAAGATGTCGGGAGAAGTGAAGAAAGTGAAGAAGAAGAGCAAGAGGAAGAGATCAACACCGATATTCCCGGAACTTCGCAAAGACGTCCGTCCGATCCAATGGAAGAAGAAGTAACCCCAATGGAGATGATTCCATACAATCCACCGCCCGACCGTGGCACGCCTCTGTCTCGGCTCGAAAGAACAATGTTACATCAAATGAGCGAACCGCAAACCGACCAAAGGAGGCATATGGAGATGACTCGTCGCTCCGAGGGCTCTGGCAACATTATTTGGATGAAAATTTCATTGCAAGGTTCCAAGCATATTGATAATCAACTAGAAGATATTTACAACAGGATTGTGGAACCGCAATTCAATCAAGGCCCCGGGACGAATGAAGACTTTCTATATGTCTCGTTATTCTCGCTTTCTTTTCATTTTTTTAATGTTCTCGGTTTATATTTGGGGATCCCACGTGGCCCCATTGGACCGTAACTACTACAATCTATTTGATGCAGTCAAATAGGGGGAGAAGTATTTTGCTTAAAACTATCACTACACACACACCACAAAATATATGTCTCTCGGTCTCGTTATTTTGTTATGCAGGTGCAGTGGTTATTTGTCTCCATCAAATAGGGGGAGATTGAAGCACTTGGTGGATTTGATGAAGACATAGATATAGCTTAGGTTGTGGGTGTGTAGATGATTAGGTTTTTAAGTTTAAGCACTTAATCTCTTGATAGGCCATTATATTTTGTGATAAGCACCTTAAAATGTTGCATCCCATTGAAAATCATTTTTCTCGCATGAAAAACTTACGTTTAAGTATTAAAAGAATAAACTAAGTTTTTTTTCAATCTGTTAAAAAGGATTTTCAATCTGCTAAAATCACTTATCATAATAAATGGTCATACATAATCGAAAATTCAATTGATTGATTCGCTGAATCAACAAGTTAAAATAACTCAATGAATTTTCAATATCAAGTTTCGCATTTTCAATCTTAAATCTGTTGAAACGAAAGACCTTTTTCAGCCTAAGAGTTTTTAGAAAATCAATCTGTTGAAATATTTTTTAAATCATTGAAACAGAAAGACCTTTTTCAGCCTAAGAGTTTTTAGAAAATTAATCTGTTGAAATGATTTTCAATCGATTGAAACAGAGTCGTCATTTTTCATTAAGTTGTTTCAATCCATTAAAAACTCGAATCAATCGATTGAATGGAGCTTTAAATGAAATCAATCGATTGAATCGATGTCTTAATCGATTGAATGGAGCTTTAAATGAAATCAATCGATTGAATCGATATTTTAATCGATTGAAATAATATTCTGATCGATCATAGTTTTGTTCTAATCGATCATAACTCATTCTGATCGATCATAGTTTTATTCTGATCGATCATAACTCAGCCTGATCGATCATACTTCGCTCTAATCGATCGAGTCTCTTCTAAACCTGCTTTACTCGCTAACCAACTTATCTTTTGACTCTCTAAAACAGCTTTTAACAGATGAAACGTTCGATTTTCTCGATTTACTCTATATATACAGATTTGATCTATCTTTTGAGATATACAATACAACACACTACTTGAGAAAACTTGTGAAATCAATCTGTGAAACTTTCATACGTGACTTTCTCTCGCATTCAAGAATCTTTTTCATATCATAAGGTGTCATGGATCGAATTGTGGTCATTCAAAGAGAGAAAGTGTCGATAGAATTGGTTCTCGACAATTAGAAACTTCAAGTCCAGGTTTTTTCTTTCCATATTCTTTTGTAAAAGTTGATTGTGCAGGTTGGATTGTAATCTGCACTTGGTACAAGAATCGGATTTGGTTACTCGGGTGGTTTTCAAGATTCTGTCTTGTGGGTTTTGCAAGATAGTTCTTGGGGTAGATTGGTGAGTATCTACTGGTTGTAATTTTCACTTGGTATTAGTGGAACTTGACTGGTTTGTCAAGAACTGGATGTAGCTCTGGATTAGAGTGAACCAGTATAAATTTGTGTGTTAATATTCTTCTTTCATCTCTTTTAATTTCTGTCTTTAATTGTGCTGTGTTTAAACCAAATTACCTTTGCAAAGATTGAATAAAGATAACTCATTCTTCCAAAAGAAAGTAAGTTTTGCGAAAAAGTTTTAAAGTTCAATTCACCCCCCCTCTTGAACTCAACCATTAATTCTTTCACATTGAACTCATGAAAAAGAGCATGAATTTTGCCTATATAATCAGTCATAGAATCTTGATATTTAGAGGCAATAACATCTACTAATTTAGAACAGACATCATAGAGACATTGAGTATCATTGGTGTATAATAACTTGGCATGTTCCCAGATTTTGGCACATGTTTCGTAGGAATGAAAAATTTGTTTTAACGAAGGATCAAGAGTACCCTTGAGAACCACACATAATTGAGCATCAATGGTGTCCCAACGGTCTTCCTCACCAGGAGTGAGAGTAGGTGCTTTTGGGGCAAGATGATCAAGATACTTCTGACTCTTAAGCCATAATCTGACGTCTGATGACCATGTGGCATAATTAGGGCCAGTTAACTTGTCAATGGATAAGTGCACATTAACATAGTTAGTGTAGATGGAAGGATCGACGCAGCGATCGACGTAATTGGAAGTACTAAAAGGAGCGGAAGAAGTCATAAAGGGCGGAGGCGATAGTGATAGCAGGCGTGAACCGAGTACACTAGGTAAGTTCCCAGGAAAGAGAGGTGGGTCACTAATGGACACGCTTAAATACTAAGTCTTTCCTTGTCAGAACTTTCCTAGACATGCACTTTCACACTACCAAATAACCGACAGCGATAGCGGCGGTGGTGGCGGCTTCAATAGTGGTCAAAGGCAGAAAAAAAAATTTCAAAATAACCTTAAGCTCTAGATACCATGTTGAATATAGAAGAAATACAGTTTGGGATTAATCTCCCTTGTGTATAAATCACACATAGGGTAGTCTATTTATAGTAGAGAGATACAACTAAAAGAGTAACTGAAAGTAACAGAATAAATAGAAGATATTGTTTGATATTGTGGTTAACAATATCTAACAATATCTTAACAATATCAAATAATATCTAAACAATATCTAACAATAATAAAAGAATAAATTTCTGTTAGGATATTCTTAGGTAAAAATCAGGGTAGCCTGCTAGATCGAAAGCCCCAAAAGAACAGTCTAGGCAAAAGATAAGGCAAAATCCCCTTAAGATATTCTAGGCAAAAATTAAGGCAGTCCGCTAGTTCGAAAACCTATAAAGGGCGATCTAGGCAAAAAATAGGGCTAAAACCAAAAGATGAATAAAAGAGGGGCTCATCAGCACAATCATAAGAAAGGAGCCCATCGGCATATTAATGAAAATCCAGTAGAAGAAGGTCGGTCACTTTTCTAAATGCATAAAATAAACAAATAGATTGCATTTAGGACACTCACACACCAAAATAGTCACACAAAAATGACTTTGTCAAAATCAAGAAAAAATAAATTTCTTTAAGAACAATAATCATGCATATAAGGAGGCTAGGCTCCATACTTGTGATTAAAAACAAGAAGCTTTACAACCAAGTCCCCAAATAAATGCTCACCCTCAAGAAAAGAGAAGCAGGTTATCTTCAAAACCATTCTAGAAGAATAAAGAGCTTCAAGAAATCCAAAGCTCCAACATTTCAGAAAAGCCAAAGGAAAGGATCGATCATCCCCAAGCGGATCATCTCAAAAAAATCTACAAAAAGGAAGGAATAAATAAAATTCCCATCCTCCAGTTGAATAAGAGCTTCACAAAGCCAGAAGCCAAGACTCCATCACCAAAAAATCAAATCAAAGTCGGATCCCCAGGAAGCCAACTAATTCCTTGGTGGATCACCAAAAAGAAAAACTTCATCCCCAGCGGATACCCAAAAAAAAGAAAAAGCCTCCATGCATAAAAGAAATTAAAAAGTAAAAAGGCACACGCATTATCCAAAAGAAAGAAGCCAAATTTCAAAATCGCAAAAAAAGAGATAAAACACGAGAAAAAGGTGAAATTAAATAATAAGAAAGCCTATTCCCCAACAGAATAAGAGCATCGGCAAAGCCATCTCATACCAACAACATTCAACAAGGAGTCAAAAACTTCATTCCCCAGGGGGTAAATCAAAATTAGATCCCTAGAGAAAGAGAAAAATTATCCCCAGTGAGCCTACTGCAAAGGCAAACTCCTAACTCATTTCCACAAAAGAGTCATTTGCCTATATCGCTCAATATGGATATCCCCAATGGAATTCATAGGCAAGATCTAGCAAGCAAAGAGCCAATATCCCCAGAATGGGACATCATCCTGTTTATAGGCAATACAAGCCCAAGCATAAAGTCTTCACCACTACTGAAGCATATGCCTAATCAAGAGACACAAAAAACATAAATCAACAAATCCTTAGTGGATTCTTGCCTAGATGAAGAGGCAATCATCAAGAATCCCTGACAACCAACGAGTCAAATGGCTATAAAAAAAATTAATAATCCCCAGCAAACAACAAGCTAGACGACTATTGGAAAATCCAAAATCAGTAAAAATCCCCAGCAATTAGTAAGTTGGATGGCTATAGAAAAATCTCAAAAACAAAGAATCCCCAGCAAGCCAGATGACTATACCAGAAAAGTAAAAAAAAAACTTTCAAAACAACAACTACTCCCCATGGTGTCAGCGCATGAAAAAAATAGGCATATTGAGCCAACAGCCAGTTAGTTAGGTGAAGGGGGGGGGGGGCAGCTGTAGACCCCAAATCTTGCCCGAGTTCTCAATAAAGATTAGAAGACCTCTCTTCTGAAGATGGGTAAAGCTCCGTTAGGCACCTAGCAGCATCAACCGGCTTCCGTTTGAGGAAAGGAGAGTTTTTCTGAAGAAATAAAAACCAGAATGGGGGTAAAACACCTAGGACGACCGTCTCACTTCCCAGACTATCGTCCCAACACATTTTGGCACTTGGGACGGCCGTCCCACTTCTCAGACGGCCGTCCCAACCCATTTTGACACTTGGGACGGCATCCCGAATGTCCAAATGGTCGTCCCACCTTACAGGAGTTGGGACAGCCGTCCCGGAGTCCTGACACTGCGAAAACTATAAATAGGGACCTCATTTGCAGCTTTTAGACACACCTGAAATCAAATTCACTTCCTATACTCTTCTATATACTTCTAGTACTCGAATGAGATTTCTGATTGCCTCTAAGGTAACAATCGGTTAAGGAAGTCTCTTTTTGAGATATCTGACATTCGATAGTTTAAAGCTTTTCTTATATTCGGGAGAGGAGAGTTCTTGTAGTGCGAGGAGATAGCCAAAAAGCATCCTCAAAGTTAAAGATTTCTATAAAAGCTTGCTTTGGAGGTTCTTTTCATTACTCTTCTCTTTTATTGCTTTATTTATTGCTTTCCTATGTGCAATAGAAATAGGATCATGTAGATAATCATTCTAGTATCGGGTAATAAAATAGGGTAATAGCGTAATCTCTTATAATATTTATTTTATGAATTAATCCGTCATAGGGAACACATAAGGGGCATTATGGGGGTGTTAATACCTTCCCCACATGTAACTAACTCCCTTACTCGACTCTGGTTATAATGGCCAAGTTTGGTTTTTCTTAAAATCAACGCCTTTTTACCATTTTCCAATGTTTATGGTAAAAATATTGGTAGCGACTCCATAGAACCCTTTTTACAAAAACCTCATTTTTTTAAAGATTAGTTTGAAGCACTTGTTGGATTTGATGAAGACATATAGAGTTTATAGAGTTTATTTTGTGGGTGTGTAGGTAGATAGGTTATAGGTTTAGAATTGAATCACTTGATAGTTTCAGTAGATCTTGTGATAAGCACCTATAGATGTTGCATTTCATGGAATTTATCTAACTGCATGAAAAACTAATCTTTAAGCATTAAAAGAACAAACTGAGTTTTACAATCGGTTAAAAAGAAGTTTCAATCTGTTAAAATCACTTAAAATAGGAAATGTATATATACAGTCAAAATTTTAATTGATTGAATCGCAGAATCAACAGGTTAAAATGTTCTTGATGGTTTTTCCATATTAAGGGTTTCGCAATTTTAATCTGTTGAAATCATGTTCAATCTGTTGAAACAGAGAGATGTCATTTTTCATTTTAAAGTATCTCAGAATTTCAATATGTTGAAATAAGTTTTAATCTGTTGAAACAGAGAGATCATTTTTTCATTCTAAGGTATCACAGAATTTCAATCTGTTGAAATAAATTTTAATTTGTTGAAACAGAGAGATCATTTTTTCATTCTAAGGTATCACAGAATTTCAATTTGTTGAAATATATTTTAATCTGTTGAAACAGAGAGCTACCATTTTTCTTCTAACTGTTTCAATCCATTGAAAGCTCGAATTAACCGATTGAATGAGTTTTAAATGAAATCAATCGATTGAAACATCATTTTAAATCGATTGAATCTATCAGTCTCTCTCTTTTACTCTATAAATACAGTTTTGATTTCTCTTTCAAACATACAATTTGGAAAAGATTGAAAGCAATCTTGGATCTCTCATACTTGTGCCTTTATCTGAGCATTCATAAACATTTTCATATCATAAGGCGTTTTGATCAAGATTGTTGAAAGATCTTCAAGAGAGGAAAATTGCTTCTGGACTTCTATATTGTTAAAGCTGCAGTCCAGGTTTATTCTTTTCATATACTTGTACAAATTCTAATTGTGTAGATTGGGTTTGAATCTGCACTGGTTACAGTAACTGGGTTTGGTTGCTGGGTGGTTATTCAACAGTCTATCTTGTGGTGTTGTAAGGTAGTTCTTAGGGTAGATTGATGTATATCTACTGGTTTGTATTTTCACTTGGAATTAGTGGAACTTGGCAGATTTGTCAAGAACTGGATGTAGCTCTTGGAAAGAGTGAACCAGTATAAACTCTTGTGTTGAATTTCTGCTTTCATCTCTTTTCATTTCTTGTTTATATTCTTGCTTTGTTTAAAACCAAATCTGCCTAATAAAAGATTGGGTAAAGATTAATCATTCTTCCACAAGAAAGAGTGTTTTTCGAAAAAGATTTCTAAAGTTCAATTCACCCCCCCCCTCTTGAACTCAACCATTAATTCTTGCAATTGGTACCAGAGCTGGTTCTTGTAAGTTACTCAAGAATTCGGTCCAAGAAAGGTTTAAATGGTTGAGGGAAAGATGAATTTTTCTGAAGGAGCCTCCATCAATAGGCCTCCTCTATTTGCTGGTGTGAATTATTCTTTCTGGAAGGTTAGAATGAAAATCTTTATTGAATCTCTTGATAGGGGTATTTGGGATACAATTGTTAATGGTCATTTCAAACCAACTCATACAGTGGATGGTAAAATTGTTGAAAAAGACTGGGCTGACTTAACTGATGCAGAAAATAGGAAAGTTCAATATGATTATACTGCTAAGAACATTATTACCTCTCGCCTTAAATCTTGATGAGTTTTTCGGGGTTTCTCAATGTGCCTCTCGCCAAAGAAATGTGGGAGATTCTAGAGGTCACTCATGAGGGTACCTCTGATGTGAAAAGGGAACGGAAGCATGAATTAATTAGAGATTATGAGTTGTTCAAAATGCAGCAAGGTGAAACCATTGTAGATGTGCAGAGAAGATTCACGCATATAGCCAACCATGTAATTGGATTAGGCAAGACATTTGACAACGAAGAGTTAAACATCAAAATCCTAAAATGTTTGGACAGAACTTGGCAACCAAAGGTGACAGCTATATCAGAATCAAGAGACTTAAGCTGAGATGACTATCTGCATCATTGTTTGGTGAGCTAAGGGAACACGAGTTGGAGATCAATCAGCTTTAAAGAACAAGAAAATGCGAGAGAAGAAAAGCGAAACATTATTCTCAAGACGATTGAAGAAAGTAGTGATTCTGAAGAAGATGAATCCGAGAATCGAATCTGTTGGTTAAGAAGTTTGGGAAATTTCTTAAGAAGAAGAACAGAACCGGCCAGGTTAAAAGGTACACTCGATAAAAGAACTGATTCTATTCAAAATACTTATACTTGTTATTCTTGTGGTAAGCAAGGACACATAAGAAGTGAATGTCCGAGAAAAATCCAAGAATCAAAATAAGAAAGATATGAAGTACAAAGGGAAAAAGGCCTACATAGCTTGGCAAGACAATGATTCATCCTCGAGTTACAGTATCCGAAGGTGAAGAAGTGAATCTATTCTTAATGGTCGGCTGTGAATCCTCTTCATCCCATGTAAGTTCAACCCCCACGAGAAAATGAAATGAATTACAACACATTACTAACTCGCTTTCAATGAAATGCATGATGAAGCTAGGAATTTATCCTATACAAATAATCGGTTAAAAGGAATAAATAACTGGTTACAGAATAGGGTTAAAGTTCTGGAAGAAGAATTATTAGAAAGCAAAACAGATATGGAACATCTTGAAATAATTTACAATAATTCATCTTCTGATAATGCTGCTGCTAACAACAATTGTGAAAAGTGTATCTCTCTGCAGAATAAGTTTGAGTACTTGATTAAAACCTTATCTAAGTTTACTCAAGGTAAAGAAAATTTAGATACACTTCTTAGGCCCCAAAACTGTATTTTTGATCATACTGGAATTGGGTACAAACCTAAGTTTGGAGTTAAAACTAAAAGGTATTTGAACTTCTTTTCTTTTAGAAAATCAACAGCATCTCCTTTCTCATCTTGTCATTATTGTATGAAAAAAGGGCATACTGTAAAATTCTGTCATATTAGAAAACACTTTGTGCCACAGGGTAAAATGAGATGGGTTCCAAAATATGTTAAACAGAAAATTTGACCACTAAGGACCCAAAGTATTTAAGGGTACCAAATACTTGATGCTTGATTTTTTAGGAACAGCAGCAAGAATACCTTTGGTACTTGGACAGCGGATGCTCAAGGCATATGACAGGTGATATTTCCAAATTCTAGAAACTGAGATTGAAGACTGGAGGACATGTGACATATGGAGATAACAACAAGGGAAGAATCTTAGGTTCTGGAGATATAGGAGATGGTGAAACCGTGACCATTCACAATGTTCTTCTTGTTGAAGGTCTTAAGCACAACTTAATCAGTATAAGCCAATTATGTGATCTGGGTCACAAGGTTATCTTCAAACCAGAAATCTGCCTAATCTGTGAGCCAAAATCTGACACGGTAATGTTGGTTGGTAAGAGATTAAACAACATTTACATGCTAGATATCAAGCATTCTATCTCATCTCAAAGTTGTCTTCTTACTAAAGAAGAAGAATCTTGGTTATGGCATAGAAGGCTTGCACATATTCATCTTAATCATCTTGACAAACTGATTACTAAAGATTTAGTTTCTAGACTACCTAAGCTTCAAATTCTGAAAGACAAAATCTGTGAAGCTTGTTTAAAAGGTAAACAAACTAGAAAATCCTTTTCAAACAAAAACATTGTCTCTACTTGTATACCTTTGGAACTGCCTCACATGGATTTGGTTGGTCCTTCAAGAAATAAAATCCTAGGTGGTAATCTTTATATCATGGTAATTGTTGATGATTTTTCCATATTTACTTAGACTATTTTTCTAAAAGTCAAATCAGATTCTTTCAAATCTTTTAAAAAGCTTGCCAAGGTTTTACATAATGAGAAAGGTTATTTCATTACTTCTATTCAAAGTGACAATGGTGGAGAATTTGTAAATGAAAAGTTTGAATTATTCTGTGAAAAGTATGGCATAAAGCACAACTTTTCTGCTCCAAGAACTCCTCAACAGAATGATGTTGTGGAAAGAAAGAACAGATCCATTGTGGAACTTGCTAGAACAATGCTTTGTGAAAATGCTTTACCTAAATACTTTTGGGCAAATGCTGTAAACACTACTTGTCATGTTTTGAATAGAGTTTTGATTAGACCCATTCTTAAGAAAACCCCATATGAACTTTACAAAGGAAGAAAACCCAACATAAACTATTTCAGGGTTTTTGGATGTACATGTTTTGTTTTAAACAATGGGAAAGAAAATATTGACAAGTTTGATGAAAAATCTGATAAAGGGATCTTTCGTGGCTATTCTTCTAACAGTCATGCATATAGAGTCTATAATTTAAGACTAAAATTTGTTGAAGAATCATTATATGTTGTTTTTAATGAGTCTCCTCGAGTGTTGTAGAGTAAAACAATAGGTACTGCAGATGATGGCAAATTAGCTGATAATTCTTATCAGTTAAAACATCCCAGAGGTACAGATCAGTATACTGTCGAAGAAGGTGATCAATCAATTGATCCTACAAAAGCTGATCCACCAGAAAGAATTGTTGAAGAATAGGAAGAAGATACCTTGGATGAGCTTCCTAAAGAATGGATTGTCCCAAGAGATCTTTCTCTAGACAATGTCATTGGGCAAATCAATAAGGGAGTATCCACTAGAAATTCTCTTAATCCATTCTGCAATCATATGGCATTCATTTCACAAATTGAACCTAAAACTATTAAGGATGCATTAAATGATGAATATTGGGTTAGTGCCATGCATGATGAGCTTAATCAGTTTGAAAGAAATAATGTGTGGGAATTAGTTCCTAAATCCAAAGATATCAATGTAATTGGTACTAAGTGGGTATTCAAAAATAAATTAGATGAACATGACATTATTACTAGAAATAAAGCTAGGTTGGTAGCCAAAGGATATAATCAACAGGAAGGAATTGATTTTGATGAAACCTTTGCACCCGTAGCTAGACTTGAAGCTGTTAGACTGTTATTAGCTTATGCTTGTATTAGTGGTTTCAGATTACTACAAATGGATGTCAAAAGTGCCTTTCTAAATGGACTCATCAATGAAGAAGTCTATGTTTCTCAGCCTCCTGGTTTTGAAAATCACAAGCATCCTGACCATGTCTACAAGCTGAAAAAGGCTCTTTATGGATTAAAGCAGGCTCCTAGACAATGGATGTAGATTGGATAGGAAAAGTACCTCTGGTACATGCCATTTACTGGGAAGTAGTCTCATATCATGGCACAGTAAAAAACAAGCATGTGTAGCTCTTTCAACTGCAGAAGTTGAATACATTGCAGCTGGGAGTTGTTGTGCTCAGAGTATCTACCTCAAACAACAATTGAAAGATTATGGGTGTTTCTCAACACGGTACCTCTGTTTTGTGATAATACTAGTGCAATTAATCTAACTAAGAATCCTATTCAACACTCTAGAACTAAGCATATTGAAATTAAACATCACTTTATTAGAGAACATGTATCTAGGGGTGATTGTGAAATTTTATTCATTGATACTGAGAAACAATTAGCAGACTTGTTCACCAAACCACTACCTAGAGATAAACTTAATATGCTTAGAACTGAATTAGGAATTTTGGATCTATCTAGTATTGTATAACTGATTCTTTATTATGGTTCTGTGCTTTTTAACTGGTTGATAATATGTTCAATCGATTAAATTGTCTGAAAATTTTGAAATACTTGTCAATCTATGTGTTTTAATCGATTGAAATTGCGAAATAATCTGTTGATTTCCTGATTCTCAATCTCAGTTCATGATTTATTACCAGATTAATCGATTAAATAAGTTTTTAATTGATTTATTTCAATAAATTTGTAGCTCTGCATGTTTTTCTTTTTCGAATCAATCAATTAAATCTTCAATTCAATCGATTTATTTTACTTTTGATAATCTGCATCTATATCATTAATTAAAAATCAATTGATTTTATAGAAAATCAATTGGTTAATTTTTTTCTAGGGCTAGTAGTGTATGCGTTGCCTCTGATTACTTACTGCAGATTGAGTTAAGTGCCTTTGCAACTGCAAACAACTTCAGCTACTCTCTTAAATGTAATGGTTATCCAATAAAAGCTGAAAGACTGTGATTGGAAATCAGATGTGAAGGTAATCGAGTGTTATAGTAACAAATCTCTCTCTCTCTCTATCTTTACCATCTCTGACACACGGAGCAGAATTGAAGTAATTTACAAAAAGACAAAATTGACTATTCAAAGTAGATGAAGGGTCTGGTTTCTTTCATTTCTTTTAGTATGCAATAGTTGATTCGAAAATCTCGTACTCTCTCCTTGGAAAAATATTCCCTCTTCTTTGTATTCGGTTCATCTCTCAAACAACATGTTCAAGCGCACCAAATATGGAAGGAGGAAGCTTAGCAGAGGAGAATCCTCAACTGTTGTCCAAGAAACATCAGGAGGAGGGCGCATTGAAACCTGGTTCAATGGGAATAAAGAAAAGATGGGATTATTCATTCACGAAATGAGCAGAAAACAGATTAATATTCCCAAGGTTCTGAAATTCTCGTGGTTGGTTGCTGAAGGGTTCAAAGGTGTTCGAAAGCTGCTGCAACACCAGAAACTTCAGAAGTTCCTTGAGCTAAATGGTAGAATCTATCCTGACCTTATCAAAGTTTTCTTTACTAATCTGTCATTTGAAGGTTCTACACTCAAAACTCAAGTTAAAGGAGTGGAAATTGAGATTACTCCCACTATGTGGAAAAATGTTGTTGGACTCAAGGATGAAGGAGTAAAAGTCACTAAAGGATATACCTCTGATGTAGAAGAATTCAACAAAGTCCAATACTTTCGTTCTTGTTTGAGAAATAAGCGTGACTCTGTGAGTTCATTCAACACTGGAAAGCTTAACCTTGAAGAAAGAATTATTGCGTTCATAGTGGCCTGGCAGCTTACTCCCAGGGGGAGCAATCATGCAGTACTGAATGAAGGTGACTTGGTACTGATGTACTGTATCCACCACAGAATCAGAGTAAATTGGGTATTTGTCATCAAGGATCATATGATTAAAGCAAAAAGGCTAAGTGATTTTAGGTATCCTTATGCAATCTTAATTTCTAAATTTCTAACTCATTTTGGTGTTGACTTAGAAGGAGAATTGGCTAAAATTGTTCGCCCCACAAATGAGATTAACAACTCCATCCTTCATAAAATGGGATTCATTAAGATTGATGGTGATTGGATTTCAAAAGAAGAAGCTGGGAGAGAAGAAGAAGTAGAAGAAGAAGAAGAAGAAGAAGAAGAGGAAGAAGATGAGAATACTGGTGCTCCAAGTGCTGCTGAAGCAAGACAAACAGACCCTATGGAAGATGTTATGGAAGAGCAGTCTCCATTGGAAATGATTCCTTATTGGGCACAACCTGACCATGGCACGCCTCTCTCACAGTTTGAAAGGACTATGCTGCATCAGATGAATGAAATACAAACAAATCAAAGGAGGCACATGGAGATGACATATGCTCTGCAAGCTCGCCAGCATCGACTTTATGAAGATTCCATTGCCAGATTTCAGCACATTGATAATCAACTGGAGGATATCTTCAACAGAATTGGAGACCTCCAATTCAATCAGGGTCCCTGGGATGGTGATGAGTGAAATTTCTTATGCTTTCTTTCACTTGTGTTTTTTTTGTTTGTTTTAATTTTGGGTACCTACATGGTACTTATGGCTTGTAATTGAACACTTTTTGATGAAGTCAAATAGGGGGAGAAGTATTTGCTTATAACTAACACTACACACACATCACAAAATCATATGTCTCTGTTCTGTTATTTTTTGTGCAGGCGCAGTGGTTATTTGTCTCCATCAAATAGGGGGAGATTGAAGCACTTGTTGGATTTGATGAAGACATATAGAGTTTATAGAGTTTATTTTGTGGGTGTGTAGGTAGATAGGTTATAGGTTTAGAATTGAATCACTTGATAGTTTCAGTAGATCTTGTGATAAGCACCTATAGATGTTGCATTTCATGGAATTTATCTAACTGCATGAAAAACTAATCTTTAAGCATTAAAAGAACAAACCGAGTTTTTCAATCGATTAAAAAGAAGTTTCAATCTGTTAAAATCACTTAAAATAGGAAATGTATATATACAGTCAAAATTTTAATTGATTGAATCGCAGAATCAACAGGTTAAAATGTTCTTGATGGTTTTTCCATATTAACGGTTTCGCAATTTTAATCTGTTGAAATCATGTTCAATCTGTTGAAACAGAGAGATGCCATTTTTCATTTTAAAGTATCTCAGAATTTCAATCTGTTGAAATAAGTTTTAATCTGTTGAAACAGAGAGATCATTTTTTCATTCTAAGGTATCACAGAATTTCAATCTGTTGAAATAAATTTTAATCTATTGAAATAGAAAGATCATTTTTTCATTCTAAGGTATCACAAAATTTCAATCTGTTGAAATATATTTTAATCTGTTGAAACAGAGAGCTACCATTTTTCTTCTAACTGTTTCAATCCATTGAAAGCTCGAATTAACCGATTGAATGAGTTTTAAATGAAATCAATCGATTGAAACATCATTTTAAATCGATTGAATCTATCAGTCTCTCTCTTTTACTCTATAAATACAGTTTTGATTTCTCTTTCAAACATACAATTTGGAAAACAATTGAAAGCAATCTTGGAGCCCTCATACTTGTGCCTTTATCTGAGCATTCATAAACATTTTCATATCATAAGGCGTTTTGATCAAGATTGTTGAGAGATCTTCAAGAGAGGAAAGTTTTGAGTTAGGAAAATTGCTTCTGGACTTCTATATTGTTAAAGCTACAGTCCAGGTTTATTCTTTTCATATACTTGTACAAATTCTAATTGTGTAGATTGGGTTTGAATCTGCACTGGTTACAGTAACTGGGTTTGGTTGCTGGGTGGTTATTCAAGAGTCTATCTTGTGGTGTTGTAAGGTAGTTCTTGGGGTAGATTGATGTATATCTACTGGTTTGTATTTTCACTTGGAATTAGTGGAACTTGGAAGATTTGTCAAGAACTGGATGTAGCTCTTGGAAAGAGTGAACCAGTATAAACTCTTGTGTTGAATTTCTGCTTTCATCTCTTTTCATTTCTTGTTTATATTCTTGCTTTGTTTAAAACCAAATCTGCCTAATAAAAGATTGGATAAAGATTAATCATTCTTCTGCAAGAAAGAGTGTTTTTCGAAAAAGATTTCTAAAGTTCAATTCACCCCCCCTCTTGAACTCAACCATTAATTCTTACATAGTTCAGTTGATGAGCATCTTGAAAGAGATGATCATTATTTTTTACAAAATGCGAGTCTAAACCATCTTATCGCAACCACTCGCATAAACATCTGTTTCCCCACGCCGTTAGGCGCAGGGAGGGATAATGTTCTTCCATGCTCCCCGAGGCATCAGAACGGACGACAACGATACTCACATAGGGTAAATATGTCACTTCCAAATCAACCTCTCAAACCTCAAAATCAACTTGACATGCAAAGAAGAACAAGGATTTCAATCCATAGAATATCAAGCAACTCATATCTAAGAGTGAAGTAAGTGCCTACTACCTATACAAAACCTAGAAATAAAAAAAAATGCAAAACTATACACAAAACATAGAATATAAACCTACAATCCTACATCTCCCACCCCACACTTAAATTAGACATTGTCCTCAATGTAAACACAATCATATCCACTAAGCAAGATAAAAGAGTGGAAGGGGAAAGACGAACTCCCTAATCATGGTGGGTCCCGGATCTATCTCCTTAGATGGTACATGTGTTAAGGCCATCAAGTAGAAACTTTGTTCAGATAAAACAAACAAAGTCTTCCTGATCATGGTGGGTCCCAAATCTATCTCCTCAGATGGTACAGGTATTGAGGTCATCAAGTAGCAACTTTGTTCAGCTAAAACAAAGAAAGTCTTCTTCTTCATTAAGCTAGAAAGAGGCAATGTCACCTTCTTTTTCACCTCATCAAGGATGGTAGGATTCATCTTTCATTGGGGCTTCCTCACATGTCTGCAATCATCTTCCAGCAAGATTTTGTGCATGCAAATAGTAGGGTTGATCCTAGTGAGGACATCTAAGGACCAACTGAATGCTTTCTTACGCTCTTTTAAGACCTTCAACAATCTTCCTTCTTGATCAAGGAGGAGATCATTAGATATGATCGCAGGTATCTTTCCAGACTCCTCTAAATAAGCATACTTTGAATGGGATGGAAGTGGTTTCAGATCTAACTCCTTCAGTTTTTGTTGCAGTGTACTTACTTCACTTGCTTTAGCAGCTATCTACGCTCCTACAAAAGATTCAATATTATCACTAATCTTCTTACAGATGACACAACTTCCATCCATACAATCACATTCAGGTAACTCTTCTTGGCTTAAATTCAGATATTCTAAGGGCTTATCAAGGTCAAAATTGACTCCTACATCCAGCTCTTCATCCTCTCGGCCTTCATCTAAGCAGGCGTCTGTTAAGAATAACTCTCCTTCACCAAGCACATATGTGTCAGGGTTCTTCTACTCTATTTAAACTTCTTGGTCACTTCTTAGAGTAATTTCACGTACATTCTCATTTGGATTAATCACTGTTTGTGAGGGAAGTGCATTCACACCTTGTTGTTGTAGTGAATTCATGGTAGTGACCACTTTCCCAACTTGGGTTTCCAAGTCATTGAAGCATTGCTTTAGTTGTGTGTTCTGCATTATCATTTGTTGTTTGAGTTGCTTCAACAGATCTTCTAGTGTAGGCCTAGAGTTACCCTGTTGCATAATACCACTTGGGCTTTGATGTATTGGCATAAGGTGTGGATTCGCCTGTTGTCCCAGTGAGGTAGATTGATACTCTTGTTGTTGGTAAATGCCTTGGTTGCTTGATTGGAAATGAATCTCTGGTGGTTGGTTGAAGACAAGATCATATTCCAATTTTGGATAGTCTCTCCAGCTAGAATTATATGTGCCCAAGTATAGGTAGTACTCCTTTTGTGGACTGTATGAATATAATTGCTCGTAATGTTGCTGTTCAGGGAATATACTGGCCATTGTTTCCCTAATTAAGCTTGGTGTCTCCTGAAGTTGAGGGCATACATCAGTGGGATGATATACAGAGGTGGATATCCTACATACATATTGTTGATGTTAAAATGTGTGCTGGTTTATGACCAATTGTTGTACCACATATGTTAGCTCATCCAATTTTCTTTCAAGATTCATATTCTCAACATAACTTGTTTACTAGAATGACAGCGGTAGACTGTGAACAAGTACACTAGGTAGATTCCCAGGAAAGAGAGGTGGGTCACTAATGGACACGCTTAAGTACCAAGTCTTTCCTAGCCAAAACCCTCCTAGACATGCACTCTCACACTACCAAGCTATATCCAGAATTTCCTATAAGAATGGTTTTCAAGAATTTTCTTGCAACGATGACTTATAAAAAATATCCTGCAAGAATGGTTAGGGAGACCACAAGAACACATTATAATAACTTTATATATATATATATATATATATATATATATATATATATATATATATATATAAAGCTAGAAAAACAAATTGGAAGAAAAAAATTTTGAATTTTTGAATTTTTTTTCAAAAGAGTTTTTCAAGAAACACAACAATGGGTTATCAAAATACCATTGAGAGAAGTAAGAATGTTAAATAAAATATTCAAATAACTGAATAAAATAAAATATTCAAATAACTGAATAAAATAAAATATTCAAATAATAGAAAATAAAATAAAATATTTAAATAACTAAAAATAAAATAAAATATTCAAATAACTAAAAATAAAATAAAATATTCAAATAACTGAAAATAAAATAAAATATTCAAATAACTAAAAATAAAATAAAATATTCAAATAACTGAAAATATAATAAAATATTCAAATAACTGAAAATCAAATAAAATATTCAAATAACCGAAAATCAAATAAAATATTTAAATAACTGAAAATAAAGTAAAATATTCAAATAACGAGAAAAAAAATAGAAATAGAGAATAAAAATAGAAACAAAAAACAAAAATAAAATAAAATATTCAAATAACTGAAAATAAAATAAAATATTCAAAACATAAAATAAAAACAGAAACAGAAAATAAAATTTGAAAACCTAGACAGTAAATCTTGGTCCCCTGACAACGATGCCAAATTTGATCGACGTCGTGCTCTGGTCAAATAATTAAAATAGATAAATGTAGTACTAGGAAGTTTTTCTAGGTCGTCTCCCAAAGACCACGAATTTCTATCAAAGCTTGTCAATTTTTCAAATTAGAATAACAACAAAAAGGGGGAATTTTCATATTTAAAATATTAGATGAAACAGAACAATAGCAATTTATAAAAATATGGATTAAAAACATATTAGAATGCAATTGATTTCCTGATTCTAATGCAGTGTCACTTATCCTAGGTTACGAAATTAATTCGAAATTAACCAACTAAGTGAAGATTAAACCCAAATTATCCTTATACAATTAAGCATTACATACATCACATAATCTCATCTCTAACACAGAATTAAGAAAATTGTAATATTAGTTTCGGTTTATTAAGCATAAACAGATTATAATTCAACATTAAGATTAAGAGATTAAGAGTTAAGAGAACAATCAATATAGAAGAATAAAACCTCAAAGATCTACTGCATTCTCCTCAAAAAATCAATACAAAGATTTAGCTATCCATGGAAAATCGAAAACGCAGTAGAAGAGACATAATTAAAATCGAAACAAGAATTTAAAATAATGACAAAAGAGTAAACAAACCTGAATACAAAATGCAGAAGATGAAAAGCGGCTGCGTGGCTGCTGCATGATGTCTTTTTTTTTCTCAACCCTACATCTCCTTTATATAAATAATCCTAACCATAATCTTAATCTAGGTTTTGGGCCATAAGTTGGTTTTAATGCAGGTTTGCAAACTTCAAACACATGCACTATTTTCAATACTTATCCAAATTAAATGATTCTGGTTTCCATTGAAAGCCTTTTGAGTTAGCTTTAAAATGCCATCATTTCTACAATTTTCGGAGGTCTAATGGATTTATGAGACTTAAATTACTAAAGCATCTCCGTTAGGTCGGCCTGGTGCGCTTGACCCGTTTCGGATAATTTATGTAAAATCAATTTAGCTCTGAATTGAATGGTTCTGGATCCTCTAGAAAGCTTAATGTGTCTAGTTTATAATTCTCCCAGAATCATGATTTTTGGAGCTCTGTAAAAAAAAATGATAAATAAAACAATGAACCAATGTTAGTACCCGTATAGAATAAAATATGTCATTTAGCCCAATCTTCCAAGCCCAAAATTGCTTTAAACTGTCCTGAAAATAATAATGAGCAAAAATTAGATCAAATAGATTTAAATTAATTAAAATCTGAATTATTGGCCCAATGAAGCCCAATTAATAAAAATTCACTAATAACAGAAATTTAAACACAAAACACTAATTAAAATAAGTATAGAAAGGTAAGAAAATATGGGAATATAATGACTCATCAAGGGTGATACTATTTGGGTTGCAAGTTAACCAACAGTACACATTTCCTACTTATGAGTTTGAAGATCTCCATTGAAAAGTTGGCTCAATTTTATATCAAAGAGATAGTAAGACTGCATGGAGTACCTTCTAATATTGTGTCTAACAGAGATCTAAGGTTCACTTTTAGGTTTTGGCAAACCTTGTGGGAGGTACTGAGCTCTAGATTAAGACTTAACACCGCATATCACCCTTAGACTACTGATCAATTTGAATGGATAATTCAGTCTTTGGAAGCTTGTGTTTTGGATCACTTAGAAAGTTAGGATGAGATACTACTACTAGTAAAGTTCACTTACAATAACAACTTCCATACAAGCATTGGAATGGCACCTTATGAGGCTTTATATGGGAGGAAGTGCAGGACCCCTCTCTATTAGTATTAGGATGGGGAAGTCATGTTGATACGACTTGAGTTGCTCTAGAAAATTACTGACAGGGTTCAACAAATACTAGAGAGGATGAGGGCTTAATAGAGCGGGCAAAAGTCATATGCAAATTAGAGGAGGTGACCTTTAAAGTTTGACGTTGGGGATCATGTGTTTTTGAGAGTGAAGCCCATTATGAGTATAGGGAGAACCATTAGGTCCAAGAAATTGTCTTTTAAGTCTATTAAACCTCACCAAGTTCTTATAAGAATTGGGCTAGTAGCCTATGAGATTGCTCTACCTCCCCAACTAGCCAATCTGCATAATGTCATCCATGCATCACAGTAGAGGAAGTATGTTCCTGATCCTAACTATGTGTGAGAAGTAGATGAAGTACAAGTCAAAGAGGATTGATGACAACTCATTTGTTAGTATTTTTCCTAGTTAATAAAGTAGAATTAGATTCTTTTAGGTTCTTATTCTATTATATTAGATTAGAGTTGTATTTTTAGGGAAAAATATGCAAAATCACAAAAATATACTAATTTTTGTATTTTAACATAGCTTTATGGGTTACTTCCAATTTCTTCACTAACCAGTTTTGACCCTTTGTCTCTTCTTTGATTTATATCTTTTTCTACAGAACTTCGATTGGGCTGATTCTTTTTGCATTGGAAACTAGATATCTTAAACTTCAATTGGAACACAAATTTGACTATTTTTGTAGCTCATAGATATTTTTAATAAATCAAAGAAGATGGTGACGCGAAATTGAAGATCCTATTTGCATAAGTGATATAGAAATTAACTATAGTTAGATTTAGGACACACTTGTAATTAGTTTTAATAATGGTTTAGTTAGTTTTAACTCTAATTAAATCACATTTGAACCTATAAATACGATATTTTCGTGCCATTGTAACACATCGAATTCTATTCTTCAATTCATGTGAAGCTAGTTCAAATTCTCTCAATTCTGCTGGTTCTTTCTCTTTCTCTCTCTTTAGTTTTCAATTTACTTTTCTTTTTGTCTCTTTAGTTTTCACTTTTTCTACTTTGTTTAGTGTTATTATTTCTTTACTTTAGTTACTCTTTTAATTCAATTCCGTTTTACATTTGTTCTACACAAATTTGTACTTCAATTCATCACATAATCATAGTTTGTTCACAATGTTGTTTCTAGCTTTATTCTTCTTCATTGTTTTCGGTTTTTACATTGTTTTGGCAATAATTTGAGTGTGATTCTTGTTGTTTTTCAAGCATTAATCGATTCTTTATTCATTTAGGAGAAGAATCATGACTCATTAGTCAATTTCACAAAGTTTTCATATGTTCTTTCGTTGTTCTTGTTGTTTTGACGTTGTTGTACCATTTTAATTTTATTTTTGTTGTTTTGGCTTAATTTCTCCAATTTGATTGGTTAGAATGTTGTTCTTAAATGTTGTTTCAAGTTTTTTTTTTTTTAGAATTCAATTGGTTAAAATTCATTTTAGGAGTATTTATGTTCAGTTTGTTCATAGCAATTTAGGAGTAGTTTTCAATTTAGGAATAGCTTTTACATTTGATTGAATTTTTGTCTTTGATTTTGTACAACTTGTTTTTGATAATATCCCTTGTTGTTTTTGCACAATTTAGACGTGTTAAACATCAGTTAATAGGTTTTTAAGCTTTTCAAACAATTAGAAGTTTGTTTCCATTTAATCTTTGCATTCGGTCATGAGTAGCTTCATGTTTTGGTCCATTTGAATTCTTCAACTGTTCCAATATGTTCTTATTGTATTTTCTATCAAAATTTAATTCCAAGAATGATTTGATTCTGTTTTTGTTAATTCTAAACTGTTTTAGATATTTTAGTTTCTAAAATTTTTTACAAACATGTTACATGCACTGGTTTAGTATAGTTTAGAATTCTAATCTAGTTTTTAATGTTGTTTCGGATTGTAGGCTTATTTCTTCTTCATTCTTTGTGTTCTAAAATGTTTAGAAGCATTTCTAATTCTGTTTAGCACTTAGTTCAATTCTGTTTGAATTTTTTTTTTTTAGTTGCATATTTTAGGAAATTTAAGTCATAACATGTTCATATTCATAATTAACAAATGTTTTAGTTTAATTGCATTTTTCATTTCAGTTTTCTAGAGTTTTTTGTAGCTTTTACATCATTTCAATAATTTTCTAGTTCCAATTGTGTGCTTAATAAATTTGGTTTCTAGCTTTGATAATTGATTAGTTTAGTGTCCATTAGATTTACAACATACAAAATTTTCTAGCTACATTTGTCACAAAATCCGTAACTAGTTTTGTTTTTGCATTCTAGCAATCTTTTGATTCGGTTCTTGATTTGTTTTTAGCATCTTTAGTATTTTTTTTACTAATTTGATTTTACCATTTAGTGTTTAGTTCCATTTAAAGTTTTTACCAATTTCCAGCAATTAGGCACATTTTAGTTTATTAGTTTAAAATTCCTTTTAGTTGTTTATTTAAAATTTTTTTACTTTTATAGCTCAAAATCCCCACAAATTTACATAGTTTTTTTTCATATTCAAATTACACACCATAAAAAGAATAATTTGCAATTTCACTCATTAGATTGATACTTGGTTTACCTCTTACTACATTTTTGGGGAAACTAAATTTTGAAACCTAGGCGACTAAGGCTTTATCAAGGACCTATCTTGTGAAGATATGCATGTTAGGATCAGTGATCACTAGACGAAGCAGCACAAAGGTAAGCAGATGAGGAGATGAGGAAAGTGATAATCACATTTTGATACATCTTTCTTTATTTGTTTTGGGCAGAATTAAGTTTTCTTAGTACTATATTTTAGTGTAATAGTTTGGATTTGTGTAAGGTAGCCATTTAGGATTTAATTGTAAAATCTTGTAAATTTCCGAAATAAAATTCTGCTTTGACATTGATTCTTGTACAGGTCATATCTATAAATATACATCTAGGATTTGGGCACACTTGGTATACCTGGAAAGCTAAGAGGGAGACCTACAACTTCTCTGTTGAAGGAAAAGCCCAGTTCGGACTTTTTAAGGCTCAAACATTAACCACAAATTCTCGGTCCTGTGCAGGATTCTGCAGATTTTCTTGTTCTATATTGTTTTAGTTGATTAGTTGTTAAACAAACTCATTAGTGGGCTAGTCCATCAGTTTAGGCCAATTAACATATGTACAAACTTTTGTAGCTTACATTCACAATGGCGACCTGCCATTTTTCAGAATTCAAAATATAGATTACAAAACTTTCTCTCGATTTTTTTTCTCGATTGTTTATCTTCTCTTTCTTTTCTTCTCTCAATAAAAATTTGAATGTTTGTTCGCATTAGTTCAACATCATCGATTGAAATGGAGAACTAAAAGGTTACACCAATTCAACAAAAGCAAAACACATAAAATAGCTATAAATCCAAATTCATCTCTTGCTTTGAATTGTTGTTGTTTCACGATTGTGAATGCATTGTTGAATACAAATTATTTTTGAATTAATTGAACACCGTATTGGATTCAATACGGTAATGGATTCATAGAATGCAATTGCATTTTTCATTCCTAATTAAGTTTGTAATTGGATTTACTTTAATTGAATTTGTTGCGGATTTGTGATTCTTAAATTGGATTTTCATTAGTTGTGATTCAATTTTGCTGCTATCATAATTTTTGCATACAAACTATTTGATAAAATTCCCCCAATTCTTTTATTAGCTGGTGATAATTCAACAAAATACAATTGGTTTATGTCCTTGTGATTCGACCTAGGTTAATCCCACTATTTTGCAAAATAATCTTGAGAACCTAGTATTGTTTGATAGTGCCTCGACAACGCTACCAAAATGGCGTCGTTGCAAGGGATATAAGCCATTGCGTATGTGGTTTTGCCCATGCATAGTAGTTGTTTGTGTAAATAATTCAATTTTGTAGGAGTTTTGGTTTTTTGTAATTGTTGTCTAACAATTTGTTTTTGTTGTAATAATCTGAGCCTGTTTCTGTATTAGTTGTTGTAAATTTTGTAGTTGTTGTATAAATCTGTTGTTGTTGTATTAGTCTCTAAACCCTGCAGGAAGCCAATTACTCTTGCTATTTTAGTTTGTATAGCAAAACAGAACATGTAACAGCAAGCAGAAAAACTAGTCTTGTTGGAACCTACCCGAGAATTTTCATTTCTTAGCCGATTGGGTTGAAATTCGGTCTCCTAAGGTAAGACGTGATTCTGAGCGAACATACTCCCTATGGTAGTGATCTGGGCTCAGAACTGCGAAATTCCTTCATCTTCATACAGTTTTATAAATTTTTTAAAAAATTCATCTGGTATTGTTTTACATGTATAGGGTGCACTTTTGACTTTCTGTTGATTTTTGACTTTTGGCTGACAAACTTGTAATTATTCTTATCTGTATGGTTAGAAGCAATCCTAAAATATTGCATGAAATTGATCCTGAGAGAGAAAGAACATTTCATAGGTTGAGAGCTAGTCATAATAGTAGCAATAGTATTGTTCATTCTGGTAATCCTGTTAATTCTGTTGATAATTTTCCTTTTGATTTTCAATCCTATTCTTCTATATCTGAATCTGCATTTGAATTTGAATCTGAATTTGATAATATGGTTGATAACCGTGAGCTTACATTGAAGGAGTTGGCTACACCTAATGTTGTTTGTCAACCTTAGTGTGTTCATTATTCTGAACATGACACAAGTTATGAACTTAAATCTGGACTTATACAATTGCTGCCAAAGTTCCATGGACTTGCAGGTGAAGATCCCCATAAGCATTTGAAGGAGTTCCATGTAGTGTGTTCCACCATGAGACCTCAAGGAGTGCCTAAAGATCATGTCAAAATGAAAGTATTTCCCTTCTCTTTGGATGGAATTGCTAAGGATTGGTTATACTTTCTTCCATCAACCATCACTACATGGAACGAAATGAAGAAGCTATTTTTAGAAAAGTTCTTCCCTGCCTCTAGAACTGCAGCCATTAGAAAAGAAATTTGTGGCATCAGGCAACTGAATGGAGAGACTCTATATGAGTATTGGGAGAGATTTAACAAGTTGTGTGCAACCTGTCCACACCATCAAATTAGTGAGCAGTTATTAATCCAATATTTCTATGAGGGACTAACTTTGATGGACAGGAGCATGATAGATGCAGCTAGTGAGGAGCTTTGATGGACAAAACACCAAATGCTGCAAGACAATTGATTTCAAACATGGCAGCCAACACTCAACAGTTTGGATTTAGAGGAGCAGTCAAAGGAGTCAATGAGGTAGCAGTTGGCTCTAGTTCTGTTTCTGGTTTTGGTTCTACATGTGTTTTTTCTGTAGATAATCAAAGGTTGGAAAACAAGATTAATGAGCTGACCACCATGGTGAGGCATTTAGTAATTGGCCAACAATAGGTGAGTTCTGCAAATGCATGTCCAACAACCAGAGTTTGCGACATTTGTGCTTCCATTGAACATCCAGCGGATGCATGCCCTACTCTACAAGAAACCGATGCTAATGTTGTCGAAATTTACACCAACCAGCAGCCACAATACAGACCTTCACAGTAGCAACAATATAACCCATACTCCCAGACATACAACCCAGGTTAGAGAGACCATCCAAACCTGAAATGGGGGCAATAACAACATCAACAAGCGCCTTCATTCCAACTTGCTGGTAAGTATCAACCTCCTCCATTCAAACAACAATAGCAGCAGCAATCGCCTCCTGCACAGAAAAGTTAGCCTACATTCCAGGAGATGATGAACCAGATGGCAACTCACAACTTGCAATTTCAGCAGAATATGACTACAACGATCCAGGATTTGAAGGTTCAGGTTGGACAGCTCTCCACATAGATAAATCAAATGCAGTCTCAAGGTTCTAGTAATTTTCCCTCTCAAACAGTCACCCATCCAAAAGGGAATGTGAGGTCTATTACCTTGAGGAGTGGAAAGGAGCTTCAACCAGTCCAACAACCAACAGTTGCAGCGCCAGATTCTGTTTTTTCTTTTGCAGGTACAATAGAAAATAATGGTGATGTAGCAGCTAAAAATAGATTCCACTTCCTTTCCCAAGCAGGCCAGCAGTAAAGAAGAAAGAAGTTGATGGTGAGCTATTGGATATGTTCATCAAAGTGGAAGTCAACATTCCTCTCCTTGATGCCATCCAATAGATTCCAAAATATGCAAAATTCCTTAAGGAATTATGTACCAACAAGAGGAAGCTGAAGGGTGATGAGAGAGCGAATATGGGGAGAAATGGTTCAGCATTACTCCAAAAGAAAAATGTATCATCCTTGATTCCGCAGGATCTACTCCATGATTTGCCACAAAAGTGCAAAGATCCTGGCACTTTTACTATTCCTGTACCATAGGAGAAAAAATTTTCACTAGCTGCATGTTAGATCTAGGTGCTTCATTAATGTTATGTCTGTATCTGTGTTTAGATCATTGCAGATTAGAGATTTGATTCCTACAGGTATAGTCATTAGGTATAGTCATTACACTGGCAAATAAGAGCATTATACAGCCCCTTGGAGTAGTGGAAGACGTGCTGGTGAGGGTTGAGGACCTTCTCTTCCCCACAGACTTCTACATTATGGAAATGGAGGATGAGTGATCCAGCCATGCCACATTGATCCTTGGGAGACCTTTCCTAAGGACAGCACGTACAAAGATAGATGTGCATGCAAGGACTCTTTCCATGGAGTTTGGTGATAATCTGGATGTTATTGATTTACTTGTTGATGACTGTACAAATTTTAATGATGAGTTGTTAGCAGATTTATCTGATTCCATAGACCCCTCATGTACTTATGATGATTCATCTATGTGTGTTATTTGTGTAGAGATTAGTTGTGCTATTTCAAGTACAAGAGATTTAGCCACATCAGTAGATGTAACATCATCTATTGAGCCATCCCCACCTCTACTACCTTCTACAATTCAGCCGCCATTAGAGCTGAAACCTCTACCTCTGCACTTGAAATATGCCTACCTAGAGGACAACCAACACCTCCCTGTTAGAATCACGCAGCGGAATGTTCACGTGGTCGGACAAAAACCAAGAGGGGGTTCCAATTACTTGATGTGATTCTTCTCTTGGGATTAATTCCCAGACTTGATTCCTTTCAAATTGGTTAAGTTCCTCTTGCATAGCTATGCACCATTGGTCATCTTTAAGCGCTTCCTCAACATTTTTGGGTTCTATCTGTGACACAAAAGCTATAGACATGCAGAAATTAGTCATATTTCTAGTTCTTACCCCTTTTGAGATATCACCAATGATATTGTCCATTGAGAGTCCTCTTGGTGATTGCCATTCTTTTGCTAATTCAGGTGTTTGAGAAGGCTCATTTTCTTCCAAATACAATTCATCAAGAGCCTCTCTTATATACTCATCATCACCTGCAAGTTCTTTATTTGACTCAAGAGGATTTTCCCCAAGGTCTACAATTCATCAAATGTAACATGAATAGATTCTTCAATATTTAAGGTTCTTCTATTAAACACCCTGTAAGTCTTGCTAGTTAATGAATAACCTAAGAAAATGCCCTTATCGGCTTTTGAGTCAAATTTTCCTAAGTTGTCCTTTCCATTATTTAACACAAAGCACTTACATCCAAATATTTTCAAATGAGAAACATTAGGCTTTCTACCATTTAATAATTCATAGGGAGTTGATTTTATAATTGACTTAATGAGCATTCTATTTAAAACATAACAAGCAGTACTAACCGCATCAGCCCAAAAATATTTAGGAACATTTGATTCATTTAACATTAGTCTAGCAAGTTCCTCTAGTGACCTATTTTTCCTTTCAACTACACCATTTTGTTGGGGAGTCCTAGGAGCAGAAAAGTTATGCAATATTCCATTTTCTTCACAATAATTTTCAAACTTTTCATTTTGAAACTCACCACCATGGTCACTTCTTAAAACTTTAATTCTTAAGTCTTTCTCATTTTGTATTTGATTTGCAAACTTTCTAAAGACCTTAAAAGCTTCACTTTTCATTGTTAGGAAAAATGTCCAAGTATATCTAGAGTAATCATCAACAATCACAAGACCATAATAATTTCCACCAAAGCTTTTTATCCTAGAAGGACCAAATAAGTCTAAATGTAATAATTCTAAGGGTTTTGAAGTTGAAATAACATTCTTTGATTTAAATGATGATTTTACTTGTCTTTTGATATCAATTTATTCAAATGATGCATATTTATATGAGCTGCTCTCTTATGCCATAACCAAGGGTTCTCTTCCTTAGCAACTAAACATGTTATACTAGAATCATGTAAACAATCCAAATCAATCAAGTATATGTTATTATGCCTAATACCTTTTAATTCTACATTTTCGGAATCTATCAAATGTATGGTGCAAAATTTACTTTCAAAGATTACCTTAAATCCTTTGTCACATAGTTGACTTATGCTAAGGAGATTATGCTTTAGTCCATCAACAAGAAGCACATCCTTAATCTTCAAAGTGTTTGCACCACCTATATTTCCAATTCCAAGAATCTTCCCTTTGTTGTTGTCCCCATAAGTTACATATCCTTGTTCTTTAGCTTTGAAACTCACAAATTTTGATTTATCACCGGTCATATGCTTTGAGCATCCACTATCAAGATACCACATAGACTTCTTCGATTTGGAAGTTTCCTACAAAACAAGAACATAGTAATCGTAGGTCCCCATAACTTTTGGGTCCTTGGGGTTAGAGATAAACAAATTATTTAACAATAGGAACCCAAATGTATTTTTCTTTAGGAACACCAAAATGTTTTATTTTACATCTATTTGAAGTATGACCTTGTTTCATACAATAAAAACATGCTTTAGATGTAGCTTTTGAATATGATGTATTTCTAACAATAGATGATTTTGTTCCTTTTTCCACCCATACCCTTCTCTTTCTAATTTTAGGCTTTTTCAAAGGAACTTGATGGTTTACTCTATTTTGAGCTACAACAACTTTATCCTTATTATTATTACTCAATTCCTTTTCGGCTTTATCAAGCAAATGATTAAGTATATCTATGTCATATTCATATTCTTTACAAGATGCACATACTATATTCTTATCATCATTCTCATATAAGCATACAATTTTCGTTTCTAAGATTTCCTTTTCCTCTAAACATGCAATTTTCGTTTTTAATGACTCAACCTCCTTTTCGGATCTACTTAAATTCTTTTTCACAGCTTTATATTCATTTTTCAAGTCCTTAAAGGCACTAAACAATTCATTATATGCATTTTTCCGTTCATCAAAATTATTTTCATCATCACTTGAAGATGAGTCAAAATCACTTATCTCAAAATCAGAAGAAATGATGTCATTTGCCAATAAGCAAATATTTGCTTCAACTTCCGCATTGCTTGACCCCAAACTTGAGTCACTATCATCGGTTTCTTCATAGGTTATTCTTAGTTTTTCCCACATCTCTTGAGCACTCTTACAAATGGATATTCTGTAAAACTCATCAAGGGTTAAAGCAAATGAAATTATATTTCTAGCCCTAATGTCAAATTGAACTTTTCTATTTTCCTCTGTTTTCCATCTAGAAAAAGGTTTAGGAACGTCTACACCATTCTCAGTAACTTTAGGAATATAGGGACCGTTTAAAATAGCGTCCCAAACGCCTCTATCAACGGACTCTAAAAAGATTTACATTCTTACTTTCCAGAAAGGATAATTTTGACCCACAAAAAGTGGGGGTCTGTTGATAGACGCACCTTCAGCAAAAGTTTGATTTTGTCCGGCCATTTTTGAAAAGTTTGAATGAATATCAAAGCAAGCTATGATACCACTTGTTAGAATCGCGCAGCGGAATGTTTGCATGGTCGGACAAAAACCAAGAGGGGGGGTGAATTGGTTTCTTAACAAAAATTAGGTTTTAAAATTTTTTCCCAAATTTTACCGATTAAAAAGCTGTGTAAATGTAAATAAGATAGAGATAGAGTCTTACACAGGAGATTTATACTGGTTCGGATCAAAAGACCCTACGTCCAGTTGCTAATCACTCAAACAGAGGATTAACGCTGTCACTATAATCAGAGTTGTTACAAATAGATAACAATTGACAAGACAAAGTAAAGAAAACACCTCACTTGAAATCCACAAGAGATGAAGAACAACTTTCCCTAGAGACGGTACATCACACAATCCACTAAGAACTCCACTTAGTGATTCTTATCGCTTCTAGCCCACACCAGATTCCAAAAGCCCCTTTTTCCTCCAACAAACAGTTATTTGGCACTCACAACAGTTAACTTTTGTTTGAATAAGGTTGTTCAATTTTTCTGAGAGCCTTAGAGAACCTTAAGTAGAGAAATTAGGGTTTGGGAATTGGGATTTTTGGAACTAGGAGTATTGGGATTAGGGTTTTCGAAAATAGGTTTAATTTGAAGTTGAAAATCAAAATCTGACTGAAATAATTGATTAAATGAAGTGTTAATCAATTATTACAGAGCCAAAATCAACAGAACCCCAAAACTCTCTGTTTTAATCGATTAAAAGCCCTATTAATCGATTAACACGCCTGTTAATCGATTAACAGGTGTGTTAACCGATTATTACAGTGAACAGTTACAGAAAATGGTTTTTCTCACTGTAATAATCGATTATCTGATGATTTAATCGATTAAACTCGAGGCTAACTAATAAATGTGAGTTTTTGAAGCTTCTAAAGAGTAGACTATGTACCGGCTATCTTATATTCTAATATTACAGACTCAAACTCATCAAAATAGAGTTATTACACAATCAAATAAGTCTTCAACTCTCTTAGTTCTTTGTTCTTGAATCATCATCAAAATCAACAAGTTTCATGTCCATGTAAGTTCAACATCAAGTCCTTGTATGTTCAAAACTCCCTGTTATGAAATCTAGCAGTCTCGAGTTCAATCAAGAGGAGAGACTTTTGTAGGTTTTGAGAGACCATAGGAAAGACATTGGTTGGACTCTTGCTGACATTCCTAGGATTAGTCTTGTTATATGCATGCATCGGATTTTATTGGAAGATGAGTTTCGATCTGTGAGGCAGCCACAGAGGAGACTCAATCCTACTATCTTAGATGTTGTGAAGAAGGAGGTCACTAAGCTACTTGCAGTAGGTATTATTTATCCAATTTCTAACAATAAATAGGTTAGTCCTGTGCAGGTGGTCCCAAAGAAGTTTGGGATGACTGTGGTGAGGAACCAGGATGAGTTGGTTCCAACCAAAGTTCAAAACAGTTGGTGAGTTTGTGTAGATTACCAAAGACTTAACCAGGCAACTCGCAAGGACCATTTCCCTCTCCTGTTCATTGATCAGGTGTTGGAAAGGTTGGCAGGTAAATCCCATTATTGCTTTCTGGATGGATTTTCTAGATACATGCAGGTTCATATTGCCCCAGAGGACCAGCATAAGACCATATTCACCTGTCCATTTGGCACCTTTTCCTACACTATGATGCCATTTGGATTATGCAATGCTCTGGCCACCTTTCAAAGGTGTATGGTAAGTATATTTTCAGATCTTCTGGAGTGTTGTATGGAGGTGTTTATGGATGATTTTACTGTATATGGTTCTTCATTTGATGCATGTCTAGAGAGTCTATCTAGGGTGTTAGACAGATGCATCCAAACTAACCTTGTGTTGAATTTTGAGAAATGTCATTTTATGGTCACACAAGGTATAGTTTTGGGTTATCTAGTCTCCAACAAAGGAATTGAAGTTAATAAGGCGAAAATTGATATAATTGCTTCTCTACCTTACCCCGCATCTGTGCGAGAAGTATGTTCTTTTCTTAGACATGCAGGTTTCTATAGGAGATTTATCCAGGACTTCAATAAGATTGCACTGCCACTGCCTAAACTTCTACAAAAGGAGGTAGAGTTTATTTTTTATGAGCCTTGTCAGCTAGCATTCCAAGAGCTGAAGAGGTGACTTACCACCACAAATGTTGTATAGCCGCCTAATTGGGAGCTCCCTTTTGAGCTCATGTGCGATGCATCCAAATTTGCTATAGGAGTTGTATTAGCTAAGCGAGTTGGGAGACTTTCTCATGTCATAGCTTATGCCTCCGCACATTGGATGCAGCTCAAGTTAATTACACCACCATTGAAAAAGAGCTTCTAGCTATTGTATTTGCTTTAGATAAATTTTGTTCATATTTGTTAGGCTCTAGGATTACTGTGTTTTCTAACCATGCAACTTTGAGATTCCTATTAAAGAAGCCCGATGCTAAACCCCGGTTGATCAAGTGGATGCTTCTTCTTTAGGAGTTTGACATTGAGATCAGAGACAAAAGTGGTGCAGAGAATTTAGTAGGAAACCATTTGAGCAGGATTGAAGGAAGGAGTGTCGACCCTTTCCCTATTAGAGATTATTTTCCTAAGGAGCAGTTGATGCAGATGTAGGAGACTGCTCCTTGGTTTGCTAACATTGTTAATTATTTAGTTGCAGGTGTTTTCCCTCCTGATGCATCTAGGTCACAGATGGCCAAATTGAAAAGTGAGGCCAAATACTATGTGTGGGATGACCCTTATTTATGGAGATTTTGCAGTGACCAAGTGATCCGCAGGTGTATTCTAGATAATGAGATCCATTATGTGCTTAAGTTTTGCCATGCTTCGTCTATTGGAGGTCACTATGCCACCTATAGGATAGCTTGGAAGGTGTTGGATAGTGGGTTCTATTGGCCCACCATATTTAGAGATGCACATCATATCTGCAGCACCTATGAGCAGTGTGGGAGAGTAGGGATGGCCATTACACGCAAACATGAGATGCCCCAACAACCTATCATTTTCTATGAGGTTTTTGATGTGTGGGGTATTGATTTTATGGGTCCATTTCCCGCATCTTTAGGCTATACTTATATTTTACTAGTTGTTGATTATGTCTCAAAGTGGGTGGAGGCTAAAGCCACCAAAACTAACGATTTTAAAGTTGTTATGGATTTTGTTAGATCCAACATTTTTTGCAGGTTTGGTGTGCCTAAAGCCATTATCAGTGATAGGGGGAGCCACTTCTGCAATAGGACCATGCAGGATTTGCTTCATAAGTATGGGGTTGCCCATAGAGTTTCCACAACTTATCATCCCCAGACGAATGGGCAAGCTGAGGTTTTCAACAGGGAGATTAAGGAGATTCTGCAAAAGGTAGTGCACCCTAACAGAAAGGACTAGAGCAGGCTTTTGGAGGATGCTCTCTGGGCTCATAAGACAGCTTATCGAACACCTATTGGGATGCCTCCCTACAGAATTGTGTTTGGTAAAGCGTGTCATTTACCTGTTGAGGTCGAGCATAGAACATATTGGGCAGTGAAGAATTGTAACTTGGCATTTGACCAAGCGGGCATGGAGAGGAAGCTTCAATTGCAACAATTAGAGGAGCTTCACTTGGAAGCCTATGAGAACTCCAAGATCTACAACGAGAAGGTCAAGCAATTTCATGATAGACACATCTTGAGGAAGGAGTTCAAAGTGGGCCAACAAGTGCTTTTGTTTAATTCTCGCCTAAAGCTCATAGCCGGTAAACTCAGATCTAGATGGGATGGTCCTTTTGTTATCACTAATGTATTTTCCATGGTGCAGTTAAAATTGAAGATAAGGATACTGGAAAAACCTTCAAAGTAAATGGGCATCAACTCAAAGAATTCCATCAAAGTCCAAAGCTGGGAGAGAAGGATGTGGAGAAATTGTCATTAGAACCACCTACTTTTCCAGAAGTCTAAATATTTGGACCTTGAGGGAGTTCTAACCCCTTTTGCATTCTTTATCTTTGTCTTTGTTGTCTACATTATATAATCCATTGAGGACAATGTGAAATTTAAGTGTGGGGGGAGTTATTTGCTATTTTCTGTATATAAAATTTTGTTATTTTCTATATTTTGTTTACTGTATCTATTTTTGTTTGTTGTTTGTAGACCCCAAATCTTGCCCGGCCTCATAATAAAGACCAGAAGACCTTCTATTCGAAGATGGACGAAACCTAAGAAGCCACTAGGAGGGACTATTAGGCCCCATACTAGGATAGGATGGATTTTCTGCATGTAAATAAGGATTTTCGCCTTTTAGGGTCGAGACCGCCATCTCGCTTATCGGGACCGCCGTCTTGCCACTTCTGCAAGTCGAGACTGCCGTCTTGTTTGGCGAGACGACCGTCTCGCCACTTGCGAATGGCGAGACGACCTTCCCGGTTGGCGAGACGACCATCTCGCCATTTTTGCAAGGCGAGACGGCCGTCTCGACTTGACAGGCGCGAATCCCTATAAATAGTCGCGCCTTCACCCTCATTTCACACAGTTCTTCCATTCTCTCTCTTGTCACTTCCTCAAATTCTCTTCATATAACCCCTCTGAAACACTTCTGCAGTTTTATGAGAGTTTCTAAGAGTTTTTATAGCGTTTTTTAGAGGTTTCCGGCACTGTAAAGAGTGAAGGGCTGCCAAAAAGTACCCTAACTTTCAAGCAATTAATAGAAAGCTTGCCTCGGAGGTTTCTACATTCTCTCTCTCTCCTTTACTGCTTTATTTTTAAATGCGCAGTAGATATTAGGGCCATGTAGTCGTAATTTTAAATTCCGTAAATAAAGGGTAAAAGCGTATTTTCACCGGTTTACTTATTTAAATAGTTGGCTTATCATAGGGAACCCGAACTGGGCGTCGTAAGGGAACTAACACTTCCCTTACACGTAACTAACTCCCTTACCCAACTCTGGTTCTAATGACCAAAGTTGGTTTTTCGAAAACCAACGCATTTTCACTCCTTTTCCGATGTTTCCAGTAAAAACATCGGTGGCGACTCTAGAAGAACCCTTCAAAATTAGTTTTTGGGTTAGCCCGGTTATCAGACAATCCAAGAACGCCTTTTCGAAAACCTCGCCCCTAGGTTCAGCCCGGTTATCGGACAACCTAAAGGCATTGTAACCACACCAATAAAAACGCAAAAATTGGAAAGTCGGAACCATCGTGTCGCTCTGACCGCCTCGTTTTGACGGCGGCAACAGGTGGCGACTCCACTGGGGAAGCCTAGAGAGTTGATCCCATTTAGTGATGGGCCAGCTTAAATAAATAAACCAAGAAATTACGCTTTTACCCTACCTTGTATTATAACATGCTTTAATGTTTGGCTTTAATAATTGTTGTTTGTTTATACTTACGCAATTGTTTGAAATACAAATTGTACACAAACCCTTGCGCACAACAGTTCCCTCTATACCCGGGGGCAAGTGAGAAATTCATAGGGAGTGGGTGGCAGGTACAGTTCGCTGTAGTGATGGCCTTGTGCCCACCAGTGTGATCGAAAACTACCACTCAAGGTGATAATCTTCCTCTTTTGGCACAAAGACTGACTATGGCCTTAGTGCTAAGCATGGTCGGAAGGCTGGAGAGTGGGGACCCTATAATGGGGGCACCTTGGGGGCCTTAGTCTTGGTGAGAACAGTTAGAACCTACCTTCGCAATGCACTTTTCTGCAGGAAAACCCTACCTCGTGATTAAAACAACTTCTCGCCTGTTCATGGATGATCGAATTGTGTGCGCATTTGTTTGTTGCATTTGTCTGTTGCATAGCATAACCAAACAACAGAAAAATCACAAAACAATTTTTGCAATAAACACCCTTATCTCAGACAGTTTGTCTTTTAGCTAGCCTGGTTTCAGGTTCTTTGTAAGCTAAGTAGCCACGCAGTCCGACAGAAGAGATAAGGGACGCTAAATATTATTCTTTCGCATGGAGCCATTTTTTATCTCGGACAGTCTGCCTTTTAGCTAGCCTGGTTTCAGGTTCTTTGTAAGCTAAGTAGTCACGCAGTCCGACAGAAGATATAAAAGGCTATAAAATAAAAATAAAAATACAAGTCAAAACTAGAAAATAAATAAGATAATCTCTGACAAAGTCAAATCATTCATCATATCATGAGTGGAGAAAAACCAAGAGAGAAAATAAAAAGCGAGGGCACATCTAGCATCATCCATGCAAAATCTCTCATACATAAACATATTAGTCCTACACTCAGCATGCATTAATAAATTTCTTTCGGGCATTCTAGAAAGTGGTTGCTCCTCTCCCCTTCTGAACTCGTGCACAGAAAGCCAAAGCAATGGAGAAGCTGGAGGAGCAAAACCGTAAGCTCACTGCAGAGGTTAATACCCTCCGCGAACAAATGGCTCAATTAATGGAGGTCACATGCCAAGGGCAAAATAAGGGGGAAACCCATGCAGAAAACGCCTCTCGCCATGAAGAGGAGGAAGAAGAGGAAACCTTCTATAATGAAAAGGACGCTTGGACTGCACGCATCCTCACCCCAGAGGTGTCTAAGCAACAAATCTCCGCCTTAGAGGAAAGGCTGAAGGCGATAGAAGGGCACAACTTTGACGTCAAGGAGGTGGCGGACATGTGCCTGGTGAAGAACATCCATTTCCCTCCCAAATTCAAAGTCCCGGACTTCCCCAAGTACGCCGGGCTAACCTGCCCCAAGAACCATCTTACGATGTATTGTCGTAAGATGGCTGCACACGCTGAAAATGAAAAACTCCTGATACACTGCTTCCAAGAGAGTCTGACCGACACAGCTCTCAACTGGTACATGCATTTAGAAAGAGGGCAGGTTCAAAACTGGAAACAATTGGCCGACGCTTTCCTTAGTCGTTACCGATACAATATCGATCTGACCCCTGACAGGTCAGATCTCAGGACCCTAAGCAAAAGGGACGACGAATCCTTCAAAGCGTACCCAGATAGAGCCTCCTTTGAGGGATAAGGAGACAGTGGCTATGTTCATAGATTCACTGACTGGAGCGTACTATGACAAGGTAATAGCCAATACCTCCAACCTTTTTTCGGACATAGTCACTGTGGGGGAAAGAGTAAAACAGGGACTGAGGAGTGGAAAGATAGCACAGTCTTCCCAAGCTGGTGTCTCATTCAGAAAACCTGCTGGCAAGAAGAAGCACTACTACAAATAAAGCTTTCAACGTCGGTTGTTGAACCGACGTTGTATCAGGCGACGTTGAAAGTATGATTTTTTAAATTAATAATTTTTATTTATTTACAACCCTTTACCCCCTTTTATTTATCTAGAAGTCTCCCCTCTCTTTATATTATATTTTTATTAGGTCCTCCATCTCTTTATATTATATTTTTTAGAAGTTTAGTAATTTTTTAAGAGAATTGTCATTGGCGGGATTCGAACCCAGTACTTTAGAGTTGGAGGCTGATACTCCAACCACTAAACTACTAGAATTTTTTGATAATAACTTACAAATAAATTATATTTATATACAAATAAATATATATCCGTGTAAATATATAAATATATAAATACAAATATATTTATATATTTTGATATATTTATATAGTTATATATTTATATGTTGGATGTGAGGGCACACTCGAAAGTGAAAGTGTGTGTCGAGTTGGTTTTCAAAATTTGATGCTAAATTTGTGAGCAGGTATCTTTATATGAGTTTGTAATTTAATGACAGAATATAATCTTTATAATTTTATTTATATAATGATATAAAATAAATTTGGGAAACGCGTTATTTGCTCTCAAGCGAAAAATACCAATTTTCGCTCAAGCGAGACTTGAGTAAGTGAATTTCCGTGAGCTTTAACATATTTTCATTCAAGCAAGAGTCAATCACACTTTCACCCTCGATCGAAAAATACCAATATAATTTATTTGTAAGTTATTATCAAAAAATTATAGTAGTTTAGTGGTTGGGATATTAACTTTCGACCCTAAAATACCGGGTTCAAATGCTATCAGTGACAATTCATTAACTTAAGAGAATTTTTGGCTAAAAATAAAAATAAAAATACTTTCCAGAAAATATATACAAATAAATATATATTTACATGGATATATATTTATTTGTATATAAATATAATTTATTTGTAAGTTATTATTAGAAAATTCTAGTAGCTTAGTGGTTGGAGTATCGACCTTTAACTCTAAAGTACTGGGTTCAAATCCTGCCAATGACAATTTTCAAATTTAAGTGAGTTTTTGGGTGAAAAAAAAAGACTTTCCACTGAACCAACGTGGAAAGTGTCAATAAGTAAAAAAAAAATAAAAAAAGACTTTCAACGTCGATTTATATGGGAACCGACGTAGAAAGTACTTTCTACGTCGGTTGACTAAGAACCGACGTAGAATGTGTTTAATATTCAACTTTCAACGTCGGTTCTTCTGGGAACCGACGTGGAAAGTACTTTCTACGTCGTCTCTGCTATAACCGATGTTAAATGACGACGTAAAAAGTATATTTTGTAGTAGTGAAGGACGAAGTTGTGCATGCAATCAACTTTGTCACTCCTTCTTCTGCTCCGCAAACGGCTAGGCAGCCTCGCAAGAAAGAGAGGAAGTTCACTCTAATCTCAACTTCCTATGGTAAGCTGCTACCTCAGCTGTTGGAGGCCAAACTCTTGACCGGCGTTCCTCCCAAGAAGCACATAGAACCTCCCTACCCCGAGTGGTATAAACCAAACGAGAAATGCGATTACCACTCACGTTCACCCGGACACTCAACAGAAAACTGTTTGACCCTTAAGTATCGGGTCCAAGAATTGATTGACGCCGGGTGGATAACCTTTGATGCCTCTGCTTTCGATGTCGACGCCAAACCTTTGTCGAAGCAAGAGTAGCAGAGAGGGAGGACTGGGGGATCAGCCCTAGGGTGCTTTTTTTAAAAAAAGCTTTCTCTTGTATCTCCTGCGGTCCCCACCCGTGGCCGCAGGAACTCTGATTAAAAGGACTTGTACATACACTTTCATTTTCTTTAATACATGAGGCATTCTGTCATATTCATTCTTTTCCCTCTTTTATTTATTATTCTTTCAAAGATAAGTGAATAATAAAATCTATGACTAAAACAGAACCTAAAACACATCATGTCTGTGATGGATGAATCTCTGTGGACCCCGGAAGCCGAAGGCGAATGGGTCGAGTTCGACAATGAGTAGGGGACCATTTCCCCGGACATGCAAAGAATGTTGGAAAAAGAAGCACGCATTATACAACCGCATCAAGAAGAAACGGAAACTATCAATTTGGGAGAAGGGGATGATGAGAAAAAGATAAGTATTGGTACCCAAATAAAAAGTAGCATAAAGGAGGGATTGATACAACTTCTAAAGGAATATATGGATGTATTCGCTTGGTCTTATCATGACATGCCCGGGCTCAACACGAGTATAGTGGAGCATAGATTGCCATTAAAAGAAGGGTTCCAACCTGTGAAGCAAAAGCTCAGAAGAATTAAACCAGACTGGTCCCTAATGATCAAGGAAGAGGTACAAAGACAACTGGACGCTAATTTCTTAGTAGTATCCAGATACCCAGAGTGGTTGGCCAACATAGTACCAATCATCAAAAAGACCGGGAAGGTCAGGGTATGCGTGGATTATAGGGACCTCAATCGAGCAAGTCCAAAAGATGACTTTCCCCTACCACATATAGACACGCTAGTAGACCATACCGCTACCAACACACTTTACTCCTTTATGGACGGGTACGCAGGGTACAACCAAATTAAGTTGGTCGTCGAGGACAGAGAAAAAACCTCCTTCATTACACCATGGGGCACCTTTTGCTACTGTGTAATGCCTTTTGGACTCAAGAGTGCAGGGGCTACTTATCAAAGGGCTATGGTCACACTGTTCCATGATATGATCCACAAATAAATAGAGGTATATGTGGATGACATGATCGCCAAGTCCAAGAATGAGATGGACCGCATTCAATATCTCAAGAAGCTTTTTGACCGACTTTGGAAATATTAGCTCAAACTAAACCCGACAAAATGTACTTTCAGAGTACGCTCAGGAAAACTCTTGGGGTTCATTGTCAGCAAAAGAGGAATAGAAGTGGACCCTGACAAAACCAAAGCGATTTTGGAAATGCCCCCGCCAAGCACAGAGAAGGAGGTTAGAGGATTTTTGGGCCGAATTAACTATATCACCTGTTTTATCGCATAATTGACAGATAAATGTATACCCATCTTTAAACTGTTGTGCAAAAATCAACCAACGGTGTGGAATGAAGAATGCCAACAAGCATTCGATAAGATCAAAGCATGCTTAACTAATCCGCCAGTATTGGTACCACCCGTTGAAGGAAGACCTCTGATCCTATATTTGTCAATACTCGAAGAGTCTATGGGATGTGTACTTGGTCAACAAGATGAAACTGGAAAGAAAGAACGAGCCATTTATTATCTTAGCAAGAAGTTCCTAAACTATGAAACACGTTATACACCATTCGGAAATACCTGTTGTGCATTGGTATGGGTCACCCAACATCTCCGACAATATTTGGCTCAGCATACAACATGGCTGGTCTCCAAAATGGACCCAATCAAATACCTCTTCGAGAAGCCCATTCTGACCGGAAGAATAGCTAGGTGGCAAGTGCTCCTCTCAGAATTCGACATCATTCATGTCACCCAGAGAGCTATTAAAGGTAGCCCCCTAGCGGATTATCTAGCCCATGGATCAACACACGAATATCAGTCTCTACAAGACGACTTTCCCGATGAACATATTATGTACATCGAACCCGAAGAGACCAAAGAAGAGACATGGACCATGTTCTTTGACGGGGCCTCAAAAATGCTTGGACATGGGATAGGAGCTATATTGATATCCCCTGAAAAGAAATACATCCCCGTAACAGCCAGGCTAAATTTTGATTGTACCAACAATATGGCCGAATACGAAGCGTGTGCGCTAGGAATCCAAGCAGCTCTAGATCATGGGGTTACTAAACTCAAAGTCTTCGGTGACTCATCCCTTGTCATCTATCAGCTCAAGGGTGAGTGGGAAACCCGCAACTCTAAATTAATCCCATATCTAGAGTACACCCGAGATTTAGTCTCAAGAATGGAAAGTGTCACATTCCAGTATATTCCCCGGGAAGACAATCAATTTGCTGACGCCCTCGCCACTCTATCGTCCATGTTTTCTTTGGGTCAAGAGCATGAGATGCCAATCATCCAAATTAAGCTGCATGACAAACAAGCTTTTTGCATGGCAGTAAATGACGAGTGTGACCAAAATCCCTGGTATCATGACATCAAACAATATCTCATGAGAGGCGAATATCCCGAAGGAATTAATGACAATGATAAAAGAACAATTCGTAAAAGGGCAGTAGGGTTCACATTGATTGAAGGAACCCTCTAGAAAAAGAGTCTTGATTCCACTCTCATAAGGTGTGTGGACCAAGAAGCGCAGACCTTGACAAGAGAAATCCACAAAGGAACTTTTGGGACCCACGCACCTGGGCATGTCATGGCAAAGAAGATCCTAAGGGTAGAATAATCACAGGAAAACAACAAAGAAAGTATCGGTCACTTTCTAGATGCCCCCAACTAAAATAGATTGCATCAAAAGCATCCACGCACAAGTAGTTGCACAAAAAGGACTTTGTCAAAATCAAAACAAACAAATATACTTCAGATAAATAAAAGACCAAAAAGCATTCATATAGAAAGATCAGCTTTGTGCTTACATTCAAAAATAGGGAGCACTCAAGAGCATCCCGGTAAGATTTTGTCGACTATGTATTAACCAAGAGTTTCTCCAACAAAGAAAACAAAACTACCCGACCAACCAGCAAAAGTCGAATGACCACTACCAAAAGATCAAAATCAAAGAATTCCCAGCAACCAACAGAGCTGGATGAACACCAACAGGATCCCCGACACAATATGGATGACCATCCCCAGAAAAAATGAACAAAGACAAGAAAGCACATCTCAACACTAGGCGCATGAGCCACTCGAGCAGTAAGTCGCCACCACCACCAGTCCTACGCAATGGACTGTACCAGCCTGATAGGGGGTTCATACCTATCAACCTGCGCATGCAGTGCACCTGATTTGCGCTCAAGACAGATCAGTAAGTCGCAACTACCAGCCTGATGGGGGGTTCATACTCATCCAGTCTGACGCACAGCGGACTGCAACTACCAGCCTGATGGGGGATTCATACCCATCCAGTCCTACGCACAGTGGGCTGTAACTACCGGCCTGATGGGGGGTTTATACCCATCAACCGAAGGATCAGCTACCGTCAGAAGGAGTATCCTGAGGTTCTACCACGTGTCAACTAAAGGGATCGGCTACCATCAGAAGGAGAACCCTGGAGGTGCACAACACAAATTTTCCCCAGAAGATCAACCGCCGCAAGACGGAACATCCGAAGGGTAACCGGACAAGAGGGTTAACTCCTTTACCTTCCAGTCGATCTTCTTGGCACAACAGGCCAGCAGTCGACTGGTCAGGTAAAGGGGGGGCAGCTGTAGACCCCAAATCTTGCCCGGCCTCATAATAAAGACCAGAAGACCTTCTATTCAAAGATGGACAAAGCCTAAGAAGCCACTAGGAGAGACTATTAGGCCCCATACTAGGATAGGAAGGATTTTTTGCATGTAAATAAGGATTTTCGCCTTTTAGGGTCGAGACCGCCGTCTCGCTTATCGGGACCGCCATCTCGCCACTTCTGCAAGTCGAGACCGCCGTCTCATTTGGCGAGACGGCCGTCTCGCCACTTGCGAATGGCGAGACGGCCTTCCCGGTTGGCGAGACAGTCATCTCGCCATTTTTGCAAGGCGAGACGACCGTCTCGAATGGCGAGACGACCGTCTCGACCTTGTTAGACGAGACAGTCGTCTCGACCTGACAGGCGCGAATCCTTATAAATAGCCGCGCCTTCACCCTCTGTTCACACAGTTCTTCCATTCTCTCTCTTGACACTTCCTCAAATTCTCTTCCTAGAACCCCTCTGAAGCACTTCTGGAGTTTTTTGAGAGTTTCTAAGAGTTTTTATAGCGTTTTTGAGAGGTTTTTGGCGCTGTAAAGAGTGAAGGGTTGCCAAAAAGCACCCTAACTTTCAAGAAATTAATAGAAAGCTTGCCTCGGAGGTTTCTACATTCTCTCTTTCCTTTACTGCTTTATTTTTAATTGCGCAGTAGATATTAGGGCCATGTAGTCGTAATTTTAAATTTTGTAAATAAAGGGTAAAAGTGTACCGGTTTACTTATTTAAATAGTTGGCTTATCATAGGGAACCCAAAAGGGGCGTCGTAAGGGAACTAACACTTCCCTTACACGTAACTAACTCCCTTACCCAACTCTGGTTCTAATGACCAAAGTTGGTTTTTCGAAAACCAACGCATTTTCACTCCTTTTCTGATGTTTCCAATAAAAACATCGGTAGCGACTCCAGAAGAACCCTTCAAAATTAGTTTTTGGGTTAGCCCGATTATCGGACAATCCAAGAACGCCTTTTCGAAAACCTCGCCCCTAGGTTTAGCCCGGTTATCGGACAACCTAAAGGCGTTGTAACCACACTAATAAAAACGCGAAAATTTGAAAGTCAAAACCATCGCGTCACTCCGACCGCCTTGTTTTGATGGCGACGACACTGTTTGAGTTTTTATTTTCTATATATTGTTTCTATTTTTGTTGTTGTTTTTAATTCTGTATCTTGTTTCTATTTCAGATTCTGATTTTTAATCCTGTTTTGTTTTGTTGTTTCCATATTTGTTTTTCTGTTTCTGTTTTGTATTGCTTTTATAATTCTAATTCTGTATTTTGTTTCTATTTTCCATTTAAATTTTGTTTCTATTTTTTGTTACAAATTTTGTATTCTGTTTCTATTTTACTGTTTTGAGTTGTACATTTTTTTTGTTTTGATTTTATTTTTGTTTGCGGATAAATAAAAAGTTTGTGAAAGTTGTTCATCATTTCTAGTTAATAGGTTGAAATACTTGATATGAGGCATTTTTACATTTCTAGTATAGTAAGTTGTTTGGAAAATTAAAGTTTGACTCATTAAAGTTGTTTCACGATTGTGAATGCGTTGTTGAATACAAATTATTTTGAAATTAATTGAACACCGTATTGGATTCAATACAGTAATGGATTCATAAAATGCGATTGCATTTTTCATTCCTAATTTGTAAATACACTACTACAAAATATACTTTCTACGTCGTCATTTAATGTCGGTTATAGCTGAGACGACGTAGAAAGTACTTTCCACATCGGTTCCCAGATGAACCGACGTTGAAAGTTGAATATTAAACACATTCTACGTCGGCTCTTAGTCAATCGACGTAGAAACTTTCTACGTCGGTTCCCATATGAACCGACGTTGAAAGTCTTTTTTTTTCACTTATTGACACTTTCCACGTCGGTCCATATGGGAACTGATGTGGAAAGTCTTTTTTTTTTATTTTTTTCCACCCAAAAATTCACTTAAATTTGAAAATTGTCACTAGCAAGATTCGAACCCAGTACTTTATAGTTGGAGACTAATACTCCAACCACTAAACTACTAGAATTCTCTCGATAATAACTTACAAATAAATTATATTTATATACAAATAAATATATATCCATGTAAATATATATTTATTTGTATATATTTTCTAGAAAGTATTTTTATTTTTTTTTCAGCCAAAATTTCTCTTAAGTTAGTGAATTGTCACTGATAGCATTTGAACCTAGTATGTTAGGGTTGAAAGTTAATATCACAACCACTAAACTACTATAATTTTTTGATAATAACTTACAAATAAATTATATTGGTATTTTTCGATCAAGGGTGAAAGTGTGATTGACTCTCGCTTGAGTGAAAATATGTTAAAACTCACGGAAATTCACTCACTCAAGTCTCGCTTGAGCAAAAATTGGTATTTTTCGCTTGAGAGCGAATAACGCGTTTCCCAAATTTATTTTATATCATTATATAAATAAACTTATAAAGATTATATTCTGTCATTAAATTACAAACTCATATAAAGATACCTGCTCACAAATTTAGCATCAAATTTTGAAAACTCACTCGACACACACTTTCACTTTCGAGTGTGCCCTCACATCCAACATATAAATATATAACTATATAAATATATCAAAATATATAAATATATTTGTATTTATATATTTATATATTTACACGGATATATATTTATTTGTATATAAATTTATTTGTAAGTTATTATCGGAAAATTCTAGTAGTTTAGTGGTTGGAGTATCGGCCTCCAACTCTAAAGTACTCGGGTTCGAATCCTGCCATTGACAATTCTCTTAAAAAATTAATAAACTTCTAAAAAATATAATATAAAGAGATGGAGGACCTAATAAAAATATAATATAAAAAGAAGGGAGACTTCTAGATAAATAAACGGGGTAAAGGGGTTGTAAATAAATAAAAATTATTAATTTAAAAAATCATACTTTCAACGTCGGTTTATTATGACTTTCAACGTCACCTGGTACAATGTCGGTGAACCGACGTTGAAAGCCTTCCAGAACCGACGTTAAAAGCTTTATTTGTAGTAGTGATAGTTTGTAATTGGATTCGATTTAATTGAGGTTGTTGTGGATTTGTGATTCAATTTTGCTGCTACCATAATTTTTGCATACAAACTGTTTGATATAATTCCCCCAATTCTTTTATTAGCTTGTGATAATTCAACAAAATACAATTGGTTTATGTCCTTGTGATTCGACCTAGGTTAATCCCACTATTGTAATTGGATTCGATTTAATTGAGGTTGTTGTGGATTTGTGATTCAATTTTGCTGCTACCATAATTTTTGCATACAAACTGTTTGATATAATTCCCCCAATTCTTTTATTAGCTTGTGATAATTCAACAAAATACAATTGGTTTATGTCCTTGTGATTCGACCTAGGTTAATCCCACTATTTTGCAAAATAATCTTGAGAACCTAGTATTGTTGATATTGCCTCGACAACGCTACTCAGAAAGCTTATCCCTATCTCTTTCTTGTTAAGTGAAAATTTTAAGGTAAGAAAATTTTCTTGTTAGGAAGAATGTAAGGACTAAGTGTAACATCCCAATTTTTATAATTAATTATTTGCTCAAGTTCCTAAAATTATTATATAAATATTATGTAAACTTTTTATGAGAAGAAAGGATATATTAAAATAAAATAAAATAAAAATATAATAAATAATAATAAAAATAAAAATAAAAAATGATGTATAGTATCCTTATTACGAAAAATGCAAAGAGAGAAAGAGAAGGTATTGTGGCCTTAATATATAATTGAAATTAAGGCGGTTGAATTAAGGTGGTGAAGAAAAGTCGAGAAGGAATTTAAATCGATAAATTAAGTCTATAAATAGGATGAAATTGGACAAGTAATTCACAGCCAAATAAAGAAGCACCAGATTCTGAGAAGTGAAATTTGAAAGAAGAAGAAGAAAATGATAGAATTGAGAAATAAATCGGTGGAATACTAGCAAATCTTGGAGAAATAGGTATGGGATAGATGTTTAATTTTATCAAAATGTTTGAATTTGATGGTTGATTCACTAATTGAAAGTTTGAAATGTTTGTTGAAATTCTTCAAATTAAGGATGAATTATATAATAAAATTGTTGTTTTTAACTTAAATTGAACATGTTTATGGTTTAATTTTGATTTGGAACTAATTTGGGTGATTGAAACTGAGAAAATTGAAATCTGGATTTTGAAAATGGCGATCTTGAAGGTGATTACTATTCATATTTTGCAAAGTTTTAAATGTTGATGAAATTCTTGAAATTAATTCTTGAAATTAAGGATGATTTATATAATAAAATTATTGTTTTGTACTTAATTTGGACATATTGCATGTTTAATTTTGATTTAAAACTAATTTAGGTGCTTTAAACTGAGAAATTGGAAATCTGGATTTTGAAAATGGCTTACAGGGAGCGAAGGAAGAAGAAAGGGACTAGGTGGGAATTTTCGGAAAAGATCAAGGGTAAAATAGTCATTACACATCTTAGGGATATAAATGGAATTTTGAAAAAGATTAAGGGTATAATGGTCATTTCATCATGGCTCCAGGACATGAATGGAATTATAGAAAATGTTCAAGGGTAAAATAGCCATTTTAGGGACATGAATGGAATTATAGAAAATGACCAAGGGTAAAATAGTCATTTTAGGGATATGGATGGAATTATAGAAAATGTCCAAGGGTAAAATAGTCATTTTAGGGATATGGATGGTATTATAGAAAATGTCCAAGGGTAAAATAGTCATTTTAGGGACATGGATGAAATTATAGAAAATGTCCAAGGGTAAAATAGTCATTTTAGGGACATGGATGGAATTATAGGAAATGTTCAAGGGTAAAATGGTCATTTTTTAACCTAGGGACATAAATGAAATTTTGAAAAAGGTTAAGGGTATAATCGAGATAGAGGCAAATAATATATTACCCCTTCTTTGTTTACTAGGAAAATGACTTAGTAAACATTCGAATTTGAGGAAGTTCCTTCATCAAAGTTATAGGTTATTGTCTTGTCTTTCCAATACAATTGGAATCATCTTAAAATGAGGTCTAGAACTCGAGATATGGACAAAACACTGAACCCTACGAAATAGAGTATTAATAGAAATTGTTTTGTTTGAAGCAACTATGAATTTCAATTGAAATTTTGAATATATGAATGAGATGTTTCTAAGTACTTAATTGATGATAGACTATTTCATTTCATACAAGGCATAAATATAGTGCATGAAATGTTTTCTAGAACTCACAGAAAAGTATTTACAGAAAAGTATTTGGAAATTTCTATTAAGTTGCTACCAAGGACGGTTGGTAGTAATAATGATGTGCAAAATAGAATTTTGACAATATTTATGTGAGTAAATTTACTATCAAGAGCATCTGGTAGTGGAATATGACTATGAAAATGGTCGGCCAAATGAGACAGAGAATGTATGAGAATGAATTATTGAGAATCGAGCTACCAAAATCTTTGATAGTAAATGGGGGAGTAGAATAGGTAAGACAGGACCTTTGGTCTATGGGGATGGACCTCTAGTCTAGGGAGTGTTTGAGCATGGACAATCCCATAAGTGACTAGTCTTTATTTGATTCTGTGTCGTGGTAGCCTACCGGGTGCACTTACACTCCGACTAGTGTCTACTTATTCGCATTTAGTGGGGCATTATTGAATCACCGGGCAGGGTGATGTTAAGCTTTGGTTCCACTAGATACTCATATGAGTCTCCATGGAACACTGAGTCAAAAATGAATTTTTTAGATTTTGAGTCAAGAGCATGATTTTCAAGTTTTACGTTTTGAGTCACATGTGCATATCATAAACATATTGCATGATGAAATTATAGATTATTCATGATTTGTATGATATTCTTTATTATCTTTCCATGATTGATTTATTTGTTTCTCATAAATAATTTTCGAATTAAATTATATATGGTTGTATATTTAATTTATATGTAGTTATGAACTTATTATGAAGGAATGTTTCATTGTTTGATTTTATCGTATGAATGTTTGCTTTGTTTGTTGTGGGTAAAATTAAATGTCTAACCCCATAAATATTTTCAATCCCGGATGTTGGTGACGTGTGATGCAGGAATGTAGAATTCAAGAGATAGATGTCAAATGCAAAAAAATCCAGAGCATAGGTTGGGGATTGCATAATAAATAAGTATGACTTTATGAAGAACTTCACTTAAAATTTTCTATTACTTTGATATATTACTAAATTAGATAAGAAACTAAGATTTATAAATGTAATCTAGAAGGGGGTTACATTAGTGGTATCGAGCTCTGGTTATGCATCTTTAGGACTTGTGAGTGTAGGTCCATTAGGTTGAAGGTCACTTTTGTTCTTTGTTGAATTGTTTGAGATTGAGTATGATATGTCTGATTTTGCATGATATTATAAAACTAGAATATTTTAGAATAGAATAAAAATTGAATATACTATACGTAGAAAATGTCGCCTGGACGTGATTCTATGGCTGATGTGACACAAGCTATGCGAGAAATGGCTGCTGCCTTAAGTCAACAAACTTTCACCCAACAACAAAACTCTATGGATAGAACTACCTTAGCTGACTTTAAGTAAAATGATCCACCCCATTTTAGAGGTGAGTTTGATCCAGAAAAAGCGGAAGAATGGGTTCAAATACTTGAGGATATTTTTGTAGCTATGAAATGTCCAAATGAAGGGAGAGTTTCCCATGCTAGTTTTCAACTTCAGGGTGATGCTAAAGTATGGTGGAAGGCAACCCAAAGGATGTTAGAGACTAGAGGAGAAATAGTTATGTGGGAGTTATTTAAAACGGTGTTTTTGGAGAAATATTTCCCCACTAGTGCTAGAAATGCAAAGGAGGTGGAGTTTAATAAACTTTATCAAGGAAACATGACAATTTCAGAATATGCTGCAAAATTTGAGTCCTTGGCAAAATATTGTAGATATTT
>OY731403.1:45620030-45646483 GCA_963425845.1 Sphenostylis stenocarpa
GAGTATTTTCGACATCGGTTACCTCCTTTACATCAAATTTGTATCCCTCTAATGCCTTTAATCTCTCCTCTAAGGCAAAAATTCGTTGCTCGGAGACCGTATTGTGGAAGCATTGCCGATACATTAGCTCAGATTAATTGCGCTATTTGTTCTTTTATGACATTAAGCTCGGCGGTGAGCATACGGTTCTGCTCCTCTAATTTCTCCATCTTCTTGGCTTTTTGAGCGTGAGTGAGGACGGGTGGAAGACCAACCACTTTCTAAATGATTTAAAGATTTTTATTATTATTTTTTTTTGAATGATTAGTGTGGAATAGATATGCCTTAGACAATAGCTTTGGTATTTTCTCAAAAGCCTATGTTTTAAGGAGTACCATACCCACTTCAGTGTGATGGTTCCCTTTTTCAAAAGGTTATCATCATACCTTAGCGCACTTATCTCTTCTAGGAAAGTTATAAACGCACTTGGGTCTCTTTCGCTATTATCTAAGGATATCTAATGCATCCTAGAATGAATGTGTTTATGTATGAGAGATTTATAATGATGTTTATGCGAGACTTTTCTTAGTGCATTTATTTTCTCTCTTGGTTTTACCACTTATTGGATGATGTGGTATGAATGATACGACTTTGCCAAGAATTTTGTAAAAAGGTATTTTTATGGCTTTAAATTGTTTTTATATTTTTTTATGACCCTTTATCTCTTACGTCAGGTCAACGTGGCTACTTAGCTTACAAAGAATCTGAAACCAGGCTAGCTTAACTGAAGACTGTCCGAGATAAAAGTCTTTTATCTTTTCGCTTTTTGTGATTTTTAGGGTTTTTTCATTTTTTTGTTTGTTGTATGATTACCCTATGCTAATGCATCAATACAAATGCAGCAAACGTATGCACACACAATTCATACATCCACGAGCAGAGCCACGCTTATTTAATCACGAGGTAGGGTTTTCTTGTAGAAACGTGTTTGGTTTAGGTGGTTCTAACTGTTCTCACCAGGCCAAAGGTCCCCAAGGTGCCCCCATTATAGGGACCTCTCAATCTCTCAATCCTCGGGTCATGCACGGAATTCCGTGTCGACACCCTTAGACCAAAAGAAGAGAGTTATCACCTTGAGTTGGTGGTTTTTCGACAACGGTAGTAGCCCCGTGTGCCAACTAACCGATCGTATCTGCCACCCACTCCATATAGGTATTCACTCTTGCCCCCTGGTATAGAGGGACTGTTGTGTGCAAGGTTTTTTGTGTGCAATTTATATTTCAAACAATTGCAGAAATAATCATACAGCAGTTATTTAAAGCCATACAATAAAAACATACAGAAGGGTAAAGGCGTAATTTCAAATCTTTGCTTAATTTGAATTTATCCGTCACTAAATGGGATCAACTCTCGGACTTCCCCAGCGGAGTCCCCATCTGTCGCCGCCGTCCGTTCCGACGTCCTGAGGACGTCTCGAACGTTAATGCGAGCGGTCGCGAAAAGATGGTTGAGACTCGCGTTTTTTATTTAAAGTGTGTTCATTGCTTCCGAGGCGCTCAACGCTGAACTATCCTCTAATAGAAGCAAGGTTTTCGAAAAGGGTTCTTCTGGAGTCGCCACCAATGTTTTGACCATAAACATTGGAAAAGGAGAAAAGGCGTTGATTTTAATAAAAACCAACTTGGCCATTATAACCAGAGTTGGGTAAGGGAGTTAGTTACGTGTGGGGAAGGTGTTAGCACCCCACAACGCCCCTTTCGGGTTCCCTATGACTGGATTAATTCATTAAGTGAAGATTATGAGAAATTACGCGAGCTACCCTTATTTTATTCGTACAATAAATATGGCTATCTACATGATTTTATTTACATTTTATGAAGCAATAAATAAAGCAAGTAAAGGAGAAGAGATTTGAGAAGAACCTCCGTAGCAAGCTTTATATATCAACTCGTTACAATAAGGACGCTTTTCGGTAGTCCCTCACTCTACAATGACTCTCCTCTCGATTACAGACTCGACTCGACTAAATTTTCTAGAAGAATCGAATGCCGGAATACAAATTCCTTAACTGATTGTTACCTTTTAAAGGCAATCAGAAAGATCATTCGAGAGAGGGAGAGAAGTAGACAAGTCTTCTGAGTTGTCTGGTGTCTGAGGTGTGTGAAATGAGACAAATGAGGCTCCTATTTATAGCCTTTTTCGCCCTGGAAGTTTGGGATGGCCGTCTGGGTTGGGATGGTCGTCCCAAATGCATTTTTACACATACTGGGACCCCTGCACGTTTGAGACCACCGTCCCAAATTTGGGACAGCCGTCCCAAACTTGTTCGGCCTATTCTTGCGTTTTGGGACCCCGGAAGCTTTCCTCGCCGTTTTCGGACGTGGATTGCTGCCGATATATGTCCGTTGAAGCTTTATCTTCGTGTAGGAAGTCTTCTTGGCCTTCATTTGAAATGTCGGGCGAGCTTTATCTCCGTATAGGAAGTCTCCTTTGTCCTTTATCGTGCAGACGAGCGATCTCCGTGTTTGTTGCGGGAGGTTTCCTCGGTTTTGGGAAGCCGGATGAACTCCATCTTCGGGTGAAGTTCCTCTAGCTTTTATTTTGAGAGGCCGGGCAAAATTAGGGGTCTACAACATCTTCATACATACTTCAGTATATCGAGAAAAATGCATTAAGGCGAGTCTTCCAGGCCCTCGAACGGAGGTCGGGGATCCGGACGGGGCACTCCAAGGCACCACAGGCCCCGCCGGATCCAGCTCAGCTCACACCACAAAGCATCAAGCTAGGCTTGATCATATCGGGGATACACCTAGTACCCCATGTTGCGTCCGGACTTTGGCATCATGGTCAATTTTGGTTGGGACGACGACGTCGTGGATTATCTTCATGGTATCGGATGAGACTTTCTCCTCCAAGCCCCTCCTACCCGCATCCGTTGGGAGGCTACGATGGAGTTCCTAGCCTCTGTCACGATGGTGGACATGCCGGCCTTATTCCCGGGTGTCCCCCCGGCAAGGGTGGTCTCGTACTTCATGAATGGGACCTATAGGACGATGACGTTGGACGAGTTCAACGTCATCATGGGCTTTAACCAGCCGACCGATACCCTAACCCTAGAGTATCAGGGAGCTATTTGTGAGCGGCCAGCTACCCTCACAATCGGTGAGATTTGGGAGGATCTCACCGCGATCGCGAGATCTTGCCAGCTCGTATGAGGGGGTCGGCCCTTAGTCCGCCTCTCCGCATATGCCACAAGTTGTTGGCGAGGAAAGTCCACGGGCTAAAGGAGAGTCGGGGTAAGATTACCTAGCTCGATCTCTTCGTCCTCCACCGCATGCTCCACAGCGCAGGTGCAACCCGGGCTATTTCTTTCTAAGGGCGCGGAAGGATTTTGGGAGTCGCCCCACAGGAGTCATCCTCATAGCTCCCCTAATCACCTCGCTGGCCGAGAGATGGGGATGTGCCAACGGGGAGGACATACCCTCTACCCTCCGACCCGAGCCTATTAGCAGGTTCATGCTCGTCAGCATGGGCATGCTCATTAGGAAAGGGTCCGAGTTGGTACTCCACCCGGCGCTCGCTATGACCTTGGATATTCGGGAACTGGATGAGTAAGATAATATCCCCATGCTCCCGTGATTTGAGCAGCAGCAACAACAACAGTATGGGGACGACATTCCTAGTGTCCATTGCCACATAGACGACATCTTCCAGCAGTTGGACCAGATGTCCCTGAGGCAGGACGTTTTCAAGACGTGGCTGGAGACTATCAGCCAGTGGTAGGAAGGAGTTATATAGAGCTTGGACACGATCAACCAGCATGTGCTCGACATGATTCAGAGCCAAGAGGAGTTTCAGAGCCAAGAGGAGTTTCAGAGACATATGCTCCGACAATTTCCTCCTCCAGATCCATCTTCAGCCTTGCAATCGGGTCCGCCACCGCCTTAGGAGCATTGTTATATATTTATGTTGTACAAAAACTCATGATATATAAATAAAATCTTTTGGTTAAGCTATTTGGCTTTACTCTCTTTCAAAAAAAAAGTTAGCATACTAAAAAAAGACTAAAAAGTAAAAAGGCTTACGCATTATCCCGAAAAAGCCAAAATCCAAAATCGCAAGAAAAAAGAATAAACCGCGGAAAAAGGCGAAACTAAAAGCTCTGAAGCATTAACCATCATTCTCCCATCAAGGAGAGAAGGCAATCAAGCAAAACATCCACCTGCTAGAGGCATCACCAAAATCAACAAATCCCCAGCAGATTAATACTCGCGTAAATGGCGTTCACCAAAAATCCCCGACAACCAACAAAGTCAGATGACTATTACAAATGCTCGAAAAACAAAAGAATCCCAAGCATCCAACCAGCTGGAGGAAGACCAATGAATCCCCGACACACCGGAAGACTTCATCAAAAAACTAAAAAACAAATTATCAAGCAAAAAACACTGCCCGCGGAGACCGCGCATGAGCCAGAGTTGTAAGCCGCCACCACATATCTTCGTGACAAGGAAAGTCCCGAAGACAAAGATCTCGCGCATGAACAAAATCAATAAGTCGCACCAGTCCTATGAAGTGGACTTCCAAACCGGACGAGGGTTCGTACTCGCCAAACCGGATGAGGGTTCATACTCATCAACCGAGGGGTCAGCCTACCACATCAAAGGAGCATCCCAAGGCTACAACAACCGAGATGGGGGTTCATACTCGCCAAACCGGATGAGGGTGCATACTCATCAAGCCTTACAAAAGGGGGGCTTAAACCGAACTTTACAACCAAAGGGGTCAGCTACCACACCAAAGGAGCATCCTGGAGGATCACATTCAAGCATCCGAAGGTCGGCTACCACAATGAGGATCACATTCAGCAAGAGGGTCAACTCCTTCACCCTCCGGCCGATCTTTTGGCATATTGAGCCAACGATCGGCTAGTCGGGTGAAGGGGGGACAGACTATAGACCCCAAATCTTTCCCGACCTCAAAATAAAGAGCAGAAGACTTTCGTTCAAAAATGGGAAAAGCCTTAAAGGTCCGTTGGATTGATCAATAGGCTCCATACTAGAATAGGAAGGTTTTTTGTACACAAAAAATAAAAATTCCACCTAAAGGGTCGAGACCGCTATCTCGTTTGGCGAGACCGCCGTCTCGCCATTATCTAAAGGCGATACCGCCATCTCATTTGGCGAGACCACCATCTTGCCACTTGCCAAAGGCGAGACGATAGTCCCAAAAGTCGAGACGGCGGTCTCGACCTTGTCACGCGAGACGACGGTCCCGATCCGATGGGCGCGAATTTCTATAAAAGGGGGCTTTCTCCTCGTTTTCTACAACTTCTCCAACTGGATATATCTTAAAATACTCTTCTAGAATCTCTCTGAAGCATTTCCAGAGTCTTAGAGTTCTTAAAAAGCATTCTAAAGTTCTTCGAGAAAAGAGTGAGCAGCATTGTAGAGCATGGGGTTTGCCAAAAAGTGCCCTTTTCAAGAGCATTTATAAAAAGCTTGCTTCGAAGGTTCTTTTATATCCCTTACTCTATTTTATAGCTTTTTTTAGTTACTATCTTTGTGCATTAGTTATTAGGGCCATGTAGTCAATAATTTAAATATTGTAATGAATAAATAAGGGTAAAAGCGTAGTTTTAATGTTCTTATTTCTTTACAAAAACAGTCCATCATAGGGAACCCGAAAGGTGTCGTGGGGAAGCTAATACCTTCCCCGCACGTAACTAACTCCCTTACCTAACTTTGGTTGTAATGACCAAGGTTAGAACTACCCTAAATATGTACTCTTCTGCAGGATACCACTACCTCGTGATTAAAAATGTTGTTCACTGGATGAGTGAATTGTGTGTGCATTTCTTTCTTGCATTTGTTTGTTGCATAGCATAACCATACAACAGAGAAATAAAAGAAAATCTTAAAAAATCTTTTCACAATAAACACCCTTATCTCGACATGCATCGCTTTTTAGCTAGCCTAGTTTTAGGTTCTTTGTAAGCTAAGTAGCCACGCACTCCGACAAAAGAGATAAAGGACGCTAAAACCATTCTTTTGCAATAAACCATTTTTATTTTAGATAGTCTGCCTTTTAGATAGCCTGGTTTCAGGTTCTTTGTAAGCTAAGTAGCTACGCAGTCCGACAAAAGAGATAAAAGGTTATAAAAATCAAATAAACAAATAAACCCAAATAAACCAAATAAAAGTGGACCCTGTTCATAAGCATTAAACTCATGAACATCCATATAGGTAGTTTATTTTTCTTTTGAAAAAAAAACACAAAAAACCAAACACTATCATGCATCATGTAGAAAATAAAACATGATAATGTTTAGGGAAAATAAACTCTTACATGCATGTCTCGCATTAACATCATATTCTACATGGACGCCGGTTTAATCCGGCTACTTCTTGAGGGCTCTGAAGGACTTCGGAGACGCCACGTTGGAGCCATCGTCATGGATCCCCTTATCACCCCACCGGCCGAGAGATGGGGATGTGCCAACGGGGAGGACATTCCCTCCATCCTCCGACCCAAGCTTATCAGCGGGTCCATGCTCGTCGGCATGGGCATGCTCATCGTGCAAGGGTCCCGAGTGACCCTCCACCCGACGCTCGCCATGACTCGGACATCCGGGATCCGGATGAGTCGTAGGAGATCCCCATGCCCTAGGGTTTGAGCGAGCAGCAGCAATATGGGGATGACTTCCCCGGCATCCACCGTCACATGGATGACATCCACCGGCAGTTAGACCGGATGTCCATGAGGTAGGACGTCTTCGAGATGTGGTCGGAGACCATTAGCCGAGAGCAGGGAGGGAGTGATACAGAGTCCGGATACGATCGACTAACATGTGCTCGACATGATCCAAAGCCACGAAGAGTTTCGGAGGCACATGCTCCGATAGTTTCCTCCTCCTGAGTTGTCTTCAACCTTGTAGTCGAGCCCGTCGCCGCCTTAGGAACATCATTGTATATATAGTCATTGTACAAAATTCATGATATATATAAATAAAATCTTTTGGTTAAGTCTGTTTTTCTTTATTCTCTTCCGAAAAAAAGCCGGCGTAATAAAAAGAGAGTAAAAAGTAAAAAGGCTTATGCGCTATCCCGAAAATGCCAAAATCCAATATCGCAAGAAAAAGAATAAACAACGGAAAAAGGCGAGATTAAAAATACCAAACATTAGCCACTATTCTCCCAACAAAGAGAAAAAGGTAAACAAGCAAAACGCCGCTTGCTCAAAGGCGTTACCCAAACATCAACAAAATCCCCAATGGATTCCTACCTATGTAAAAGGCGCTCACCAAAAATTCCCGACAAGCAACAAAGTCGGATGACCATTACAAAAAGATCAAAACAAAGAATCCTCAACACTCAACCAATTGGAAGAAGACCAACAAATCCCATGCACACCGAAAGACTTCATTAGAAAAGTCAAAAAATAGAATATCAAGTAGAAACACTCCTCACAAGGAACGACGCATGAGCTAGAGCAAGTAAGCCACCACCACCACCAGTCCTACAAAGTGGACTGCACCAATCGGATGAGGGATTCATACTCATCAATCGAGGGGTCGGGTACCGCAAGAAGGAGCATCCCAAAGCTACAAGCAACCGGATGGGGGTTCATACTCATCAATCGAGGGGTCGACTACCGCAAGAAGAAGCATCCCGAGGTTCTACCACTTGTCAACCAAAGGGGTTGGTTACCGCAAGAAGGAGCATCCCGGAGGTTCACACCTTTTTGTCTAAAGGGGTCAGCTATCGTATGAAGGAGCATCCCGGAGACACACACACATTTATCATCCGGAGGGTCGGCTACCGCATAGAAGGAGCATCCGAAGGACGACCGAGAAAGAGGGTTAACTCCTTCACTTGCCAACCGATCTCACTAGCATATTAAGCCAATGGTTGATTAGTCAAGTGAAGGGGGGCAACTATAGACCCCAAATCTTGCCCGGTCTTAAAATAAAGAGCAGAAGACTTTCATTCGAAGATGGGCAAAGCCTAAAAGGTCCCTAGAATTGATCAATAGGCCCCATATTAGAATAGGAAGGATTTTTGTACACGAAAAATAAGAAATTTTACCCAAAGGGTGGAGTGCCGTCGTCTCCACTTGCCAATGTTGAGACCGCTGTCTCCTTTGGCGAGACGACCGTCTCGCCACTTGCCGAAGGCGAGACCGCCATCCGTTTGGTGAGACAGCGATCCCGACCTTGTTAGGCGAGATGGCGGTCCCGACTCGACAGATGCGAATTCCTATAAAGCGGGGGGACTTTCTCACTCATTACACACACTTCTACAACTTTCTCTACTATACTACTCTCAAATTACTCTCCTAGGACCCCTCTGAAGCATTTCCAAAGTTCTTAGAAAATGTTCTAGAGTGTTGCGAGAAAGAGCGAACATCATTGTAGAGTGTGGGGTTTGCAAAAAAGGACCCTCTTTCAAGAACATATTATAAAAGCTTGCTTCGAAGGTTCCTCCACACTCCTTTCTCTATTTTATTGCTTTTTAGATAATATCATTGTGCATTAGTCATTTAGGGCCTAGTAGTCGATAACTTAATTTCCGCAATGAATAAATAAGGCTAAAAGCATAATTTTATAGTTATTCTTTCTTTATAAAAAATAGTCCATCATAGGGAACCCGAAAGGGGTGTTGTAGGGAAGCTAATACCTTCCTTACACGTAACTAACTCCCTTACCTAACTCTGGTGGTAATGACCAAAGTTGGTTTCTCTTTAAAAAACCATTGCCTTCTATTTCCTTTTCCAATGTTTTTGGTAAAAACATTGGTGGCGACTCTCGAACCTTTCGAAAACCTCGCCCTTAGGTCCAACCCGAGTTATCGAACAATCTAAAGGCGTTGAACCACACTTTAAAAACACGAGTCAAACAAAACCATCGCATCGCTTCCGATCGCCTCTTTTGACGGCGCAACAAGGAGGAAAATAATGAAAAAGAATATGAATGCTATGTAAAGGCCTCATTGTATTGATAAAAAGAAATATTTACAAAGCTCTTTTAATCAAAGATCTCGCGGCCACGGGCAAGGACCACTAGAGATATGCAGGAGGCTTAAAAAATGTGAGGAGCCCTAGTCGGTTGGCCTTCTCAATCCGGTCCCACTATTACGGTTGTGATAGAGGCTAGGCGTCCATGTTAGAAGTGGGAGTGTCAAAAGTGATCCACCCAGGCATTCAACAAATCTTGAACCCTATACTTCAAGTTCAAGCAATTCACCACGAGAATTCCTAGGAGCACCCGAGTGGTTATCACATTTTTGCTGAGCTTGTACCAATCGGGGTAGGGTGGATCCCTTTTCTTCGAAAGGATACGTGCTAGGAGTTTGGCCTCTAACGACTTTGGCGGCCGAGACTCCCATAGGAGGTTAGAATGAGAGTGAATTTCTTCTCTTATCTATGTGACTCGCCCAGTTGGTGGCGAAGAGGAAGAAGGAGTAGTAAGGTTGATGGTGTTCATGCTTCCCTCCTTCTTATTGCCAAAGGACTTCTTGAATGAAGCATTAGATGAGGAAGGTTGCACAATCCTTCGCTCTTCGAGTCCTTGCTCCGGTCTCTCTCCAATGGTCACCACATTCGCAAAGAGGGTTGACGAGTTCCCTATCATCTTATCATAATAGGGACCAGTCAATGAGTTGATAAACATGGACACAGTTTCCATGTCTAACAGCGGGGGCTCTACTTGGGCGGCCAACTCCTTCCAACGTCGAGCATACGCCTTGAAGGATTTGTTTCCTCTCTTGCTCAAGGCTTGTAGATCCGACCTATCCGGAGTTAGGTCAATGTTATATTTGTAGCAATGAAGGAAGGTGTACGCATTTGTTTCCAAGTTTAGACTTGTCCCCCTTCCAATTTCATATACCGGTTCAAGGCCAGATCGGCCAAGCTTTCTGAAAATAGTGGATCGGGAGTTCCTCGTTATCGGCATATGGAGCCATCTTATGGTAGTACATTGTAAGATGGCTCTTGGGACAAATCATCCCCATGTACTTGGGGAATTTTGAGACCTTGAATTTGGGGGAAAACGGATATTCTTGACGAGGCACATGTCGACCGCTTCTTTCACATCAAAATGATGTCCCTCCATAGCCCTTAACCTCTCTTCGAGGCGTAAATCTGTTGCTTGGAAACTTTAGGTGGTCGAATGATTACGCCCTCATGTCGAGGCCGTAGGAGAGCTCCCCTGCTCAAGCTCATGATTAGAGCCCTCCTCTTTCTCATGGTGTGAGGCGTGGTCACCGTGAGGGCTTTCCTTGTGTAGGTTTCTGCGATGCATTAACTCCATTAACTGCACCATTTGTTCTTTCATGGAGTTAAGCTCGGTAGTGAGCTTGCGATTTTGCTCTTCCGATTGCTTCATCCTCTTAACTTTTTGCGCACGTGTGAGGACGGGAAGAAGACCAACCACTTTCTAAAATGCAAAATGAATTAGGTTTTTTATTTGGAATGAATGATTTATTATGGGATGGATATGTCTTAAGACAATGGCTTTGGTATCCTCCTTAAAGCTTATGCTTCACGGAGCACCATACCCACCTTGGTATAATGGTTCCTTCCCAATCATGGATTGACAAGTGTAACGAAGGTTACCATACCTCGACACACTTATTCCTTCCTTGTGGAAGGTTACGGACGCACTTGAGTCTTTTTTGCCTTTGGCTTAAGCATATATAGTGCCCCTAGCATGAATGTGTTTATGCATGAGAGATTTTATTAGGATGATGCGTTATGCACTTATTTTCTCTCTTTGGTTTTACTTGCTCTTGAAATGATGAGGGTATGAATGATTTGACTTTGTCAAAATTGTTTTATTAAATTTCATCATTTTTTTTTTGTTTTATGACCCCTTATCTCTTGTGTTGGTCAACGTGGCTACTCGGCCTTACTAAGAATGCGAAACCAGGCTAGCTTAAATGAAGACTATGCGAGATAAAGTTGGCCATGAAAGATTTGATTGTATATATAAAAACTCATTTTATTACATTTTGTTTTGTACCATTTGTTTTTATAATCCCTTATCTCTTATGTTGGTCAACGTGGCTACTTAGCTTACAAAGAACCCGAAACCAGGCTAGCTTAAATGAAGACTATCCGAGATAAGATTGGTTATAGCAACAAAGGTTTTTTTTTTATTTTTTGTTTGTGTTTTTAAGAATTTTTGTTTATTTTAGTTGTTGTATGATTATGTTATGTAACAAACAAAATGCAACAACCATATGCACAAACAATTCACTCATCCGTGAACGAAGTGATGACATTTAATTACGAGGTAAGGGTTTCTACGAGAAAAGTGCATTGATAAAGGTGGATTGTAACTTTCCTCACAAAGGCCAGGTCCCCAAGGTGCCCCCATTATAGGGTTCCCACGGTCTCTCGATCCTTAAACCATGCGTGGCCCGAGGCCTTTTCGACGTCCTACGGACCGAGAGAGGAGGGTTATCACCTTGAGTGGTGGCTTACGACAATGACCTCATCGGCACTAAGGCTATTACCATAGCCGGCCATAAACACCACCCGCTCCCTATGTGTATTCACTCTTGCCCTCGGGTATAGAGGGACTCATTGCGTGCAAAGTATGTGTACAATTTTTATTTTAAACAATTGCGAAAAATAAGCATACAACAGTTATTAAAGCCATAGAAGTAAAGCATGTTATACAAACAAAGAAAGGGTAGAGGCATAGTTTAAAATCTACTATTTTTGAATTATTCCATCACTAAATAGGATCAACTCTCATGACTTCCCCGGTGAAGTCACCATCTATCGCCGTTGTCCCCTCCATGAAGGAGGAGAGGAACCAAGAAGGTAGTCGGTTGCGACGCGGTGGTTCATTGACTCGTGTTTTTAAAGTGTGGTCATCATTCTTAGAATGTTTGTTAACTGAACTATCATTAAGAATGAGGTTTTCGAAAAAGGGTTCTAAGAAGTTACAATCAATGTTTTAACCTTAAACATTGAAAAAGGAAAAAGAAAAGGCGTTGGTTTAAGAAAAACCAACTTTCGCCATTATAACGAGAGTTGGGTAAGAGAGTTAGTTACGTGTGGGGAAGGTGTTAACACCCCACAACGCCCCTATGATGGACTAATTCTAAAATAAAGATGTAGAAATTATGCCTTTATCCTATTTATTTCTCTACTTGCGAGTAATTAAATATCTACATGGCCCTAACTTCTAATGCACATAAAGAAAAGCAATAAAATCAAAGTGATAAAAGAGAAGGAATGGAAAAGGAATCTACGAAGCGACCTTTTTATATATCTCGAAATTTGAGGATGCTTTTCGGAAGTCCCCTCCCTCTACAAGAGCACTCCTCCTCAAACAATAAAAATTATTATACTACAGAGCACAGAATATCTCAAAAAGAGACTTCCTTAATCGATTTAATCCAAAAAGGATAATCGGAAAGACTACTCGGACTTTGAAACAAAGCAAAAAATGCACGGAAAAGTTTTAAAGTAGGAGATAGAAGAGAGAGTTCTCGGAATTGTGTGAAAAATGGGAGAAATGGCGCCCTATTTAAAGGGCTCACGGATCCAAGAAGTTGGGACGGCGCGTCCCAAATTTTTTCGGGTGGGACGATCGTGCGGAATTTTGGGATGGTCGTCCCGAGCTACAAAGAAGTGAGACGGTCGTCCCGAGGCCCCCGAGGGGTTGAGACGACCATGCGGATCCGGGATGGTTGTCCCGACCTTCCGACAAAAATCCTAGTTTTTATTTTTCTAAGAAAAACCTCCTTTTCTTAAATGGAACCTAGAAAATGATACTAGGGGCATAATGAAGCCTTGACCACATCTTCAAAACAGAGAATTTCCGAACTTATTGCGGCCGGACAAGATTTGGGGTCTACAATCATCTCTTGCATTGACATAAATTGGTCTTGTTGAGGCATGTGTGCACCACTACTTGAGCCAGTGTACACAATTGTGATCAAAATTCTCTTCAACATTAGGTATTTGTTCACCATGATCTACCCAAATCCGAGTAGTTTGTTTTGAACCCTTGCTTGTAAAGGTGAACTTTGACGGTTTCATCCTTCAAAAATCTTTGTACGATCGCATTTAACGCATGGACATCTAATCCCTCCATCACGTTCATAATGCTCATATTGTCGTCTTCGATTACGATAAACTCTTCAACCCCTATAACAAAAGACTCTTTCAAACCTCTTCTACCACTATAACATCTATCATATCATCCATATTCTATAATATTGAAGAGAATAAGATCAATTGAAGGAATTGTTTGAAAGAAATCAACCATTGGATTTTGATTAAACTATGCTCCAAGTAAATCGAACATTGATTAAACATTGGATTCAACATAATAATACTAAGCTACTTTTATGTTGTCAAATCTAATTTAACATTGGACTTTCAAGCAATTAGGCTCGAATAAAAAAGGAATCAGTATACTAAAACATATTTACATATAAAGATGAATTGAAATTATAGTTACAATTAGTAAGCTTGTATTGTGCACATATTCACACAATAAAACTACTAAGCTTAAACAATATAAAAATAATTTATTAAAACCTACATGGTTGTAGGTACATCATCAAACCATTTGCAAATTGTTATATTATAATTGTCCTATGTTGGATAATGCTTATGTTTACAACAAAGAAGAAATGTCACTCCTATTACGAATATCATCCAAAAATTCATGGAACCTTTTTGAATGTTGGAAATATAAGCATTTAATGAATATCATTTTTCCAAGTAGCTTAGTTCTTGTGTTTAGCTATGGTGTATGTATAATCTTTAGCTATAGAAGTATAATGCAAATTCAATAAGCTGCAATTATATAAAAGGAAGAATCAACCAGGTTAAATCAAGAAATGGAAATATTCATGAACTCAACTCACCTCATGGTGGATGTATAATCTTTAGCTATAGAAGTATAATGCGAATTCAATAAGCGCAATTATATAAAAGGAAGAATCAACCAGGTTAAATCAAGAAATGACAATATTCATGAACTCAACTCACCTCGGCACAAATAAATCCCCTTTCAAATCAGTATGGATAGCCCTACTGACTTGAGGAGCCTTTGTTTGGCGTCCGATTTGCCAACACTTAACCTACAAGAAGTATCATCATCGAAAACAATTATTATCATTGAAAGACAACACATGTTGTGATATGATTTAAATAGCATCCGAGACATAGGAAACTATGTGGCATGGCGGAGTAAAGTTCCCGAGAAGAAAAGTTTTCATAAACAACATCTAAGAAAAATTTGGGGTTAGAAGAGGGAGTCTAATGCTCTTCATATATGATTTAAATACTTGCATTTAAGCATAATCGAATCTTAGACCATACAATCACAATCCAAACAAAATCCATCTAAAATTATACCAACGCATGAGAAACCAGAATTAATCACGAATTAAATCCATAATCAGATACACGAGGAGCACATCCAAACAAAACTAGGCAACATATCTAAATGAAATGAAAATCCCAGCACCAAATACACTGAATGCAACAAAACCACACAACCATAACACATACCAAAAATCAGATCAAATCCTTATAACTTCCAAAATCTCAAACGACATCAATCCAAGCCAGACAAGGTCAAACTCGATATCATCAAACAAACAAACAACATATCCAATCAAAATCAACCCAATCTGAAGCGATTGGAAAGGAAACTCCAGTACCAGATGAGAATTATCAAGTGAAGGGAATTCAAATCAAGGAGGAGAATGAATGAGATTGGTGTGAAGGTGACCTAGGGTTTGGCTGGCGACACTGCGTTGGAGGCACACCACTCACGAGAAGCACATGGGCTGCTGGTGGTGCGATGAGGAGGGACTCCTACAGGGGCTCGTCTCGGTGGCTGGTAGTGGTGGCTCGCGGTGGTTGGCTGGGCGTGGTTAGGATTTGTTGGCATTCATAGGTGGTGGCTTGCGACGGGCTGTCGAGTGGGTGATTCACGGCACAGGTGGCAAGAGTGAGGTCCACGATGGCGGTTGTAGATGTAGGGGAGAAATGAGTGGATTTAGGGCCTGGTGAGGGCTGAGGGTGAAGGCGGTTCAGGGGGTGGGAGCGCGGTCGTTGTGGGATTGCCGAGGGATGGTTTGTGGTGGTGTGGAGAAGGTGGACGACAGTTGCGCCGATGTTAAGGATGCGATGAGATGTAAGGATCGGTAGCAAAGGCGGTAGAGGAGGTTAACGACGTGTCTAAGGTGGTTCATCTAGAGGTGCAGCATCCGCAGATGGGAAGGATTGAATAATGAGTGAGATGGCCTTAGGGCACAATGACGGTGGTAGAGGTTGAGGGTGGGGGAGAGTGAAATCAGAGACGGAGAGATCAAGGTGTCCCCTCGAGTGAGGGCCAGTGCGATCGGTGAAGGAGATGTCTGTGAGTGAAGGTGAGAGGAGAGAGGATGCAGGTGAGTCCATGTGAGGGGCTAGGGTGAGTCTTTTCTTGGTATGGTGCCCGTGATAGTGAGGAAGAAGGTGAGAGGAGATGGGGTCAAGAGAATGAGTGGTGAAGGTATGGGTATGAGTGAGAACTTTTTTTCTTCTATTATTTAATTAAAATTCTTATATTAAAATAATTTTTTCAATATTAAAAATAATTAAATATTTATTTTTAAAATTATTTAATTTAACAAATTATTATAAATTAATCTAATTATGATTAAATTAAATTATTAAATAAAAAAATATTTAATTTTTTAATTAGGTGAATAATTAATTTATTAGAATATATTTAAAATTAAGTAATTATTATATAATTTTAAATATTTTGTTTTTTAATTTAATGTTGATTTTTAAAAATATATTTTAAATTAGATCGATAATGTCCATCGATAACTAAGCTGTTAATTCTGCAGATGGATATATTTGTCGATAATGTTAAATCAGTAATTAATTGTTCATTTACTTGAGCGGATATATTTGTCGGTAAGACCAAATTCCACAAATACTTTAAATTCATCGGTAATGTCCATCAATAATCACTCATTTTCAAACTGATTACATATTCGATCGGTAACTAATTGTTAATTTACTAATGGATATATCATCATTAATTAATTGTTCATTTCTTGATGGATATATCCAGATTAGTAAGACAAATTTCACAAATACTTTAAATTTTTCGGTAATTTTCATCGGTAATAACTCATTTTCAAGCGATTACATATTTGTCGATAACTATCCATTGGTAATTAATGATTTTCTTGTAATGTTGTTTAATATTATATGTGTGGTAGATTTGATGGGTAGTTATTATTTGAATAATAAACTTACCCTTATTTATATGACTTGATTTCTACGATCATATTAATAATGTGAGAGCGGATGATATTGTAAATATAAAGACTACATCTCGTCGAGTAAAACTAGTATAAAATATAGTTGTAATAAGAATTTTGTACACATATTTATTAGTATTTTGTGATATGATGGCAATGTGAAACACGTCCCTACATTCTCGAGAGATGATTTTGATGATGATTCAAGTCAACAACATTCAAGACACAACCAACCCCAAGATGATTCTTGAACACTAGATAGAGTCTTAGAATACTGGATATGGAGGTACAAAGTTGATGAAGTAATATTATGCACAAGCCTCCAAAGCACAAGTGTGATAAAATTTCAGTAACATGACATTTTTCATTGTCATAATTGATTATGATGCATCAAAACTCCGACATAATCGATTATGGCAATTGAAATTCAAAAATATATCTGTTTTAAAGAATAAATATTTTTGAATATATCCGATTTTTATCCACGAAAATATTAATGTCCAATGACCATTTTATGATGTTTGTTTTCTATTTAAGTAAGTTTTGATGGAAAATCAAACACACACGATTACGATATTCAAAAATACAATTTACATTCAATCTGTTTTGAGAAAAGAATTTGGAGCAAGGCACTAGAGATATTTTACATGTTTTAAGAAAACCCTCTTCTCCATTGCCTATTGTGCTTTCATTGTTAATCACACTTGTTCTTGGAGGTTGGCATTCTACGAGGCTTCTACAATTTGTTGTCTCCATTACCCATATGTAACTGTTCTTATTTTATTACCTTCATCCTTTGTGGGTTTAAGTGGTTGGTGTTAAATCCCCCTTTTAGGGTTTAGGTGGTTGCTTGTTATTTTATTGTCTTAATCCCCTTTTAAGAGTTTAGGTGGTTGTTGTTCATCCCTAGTGTGATTCTAGGGAGGTGTTCATCCTTTGTATGTTGGTGGCAAAGGAGGTGATTTTCATCGTTTGATTTGTTCGAGAGGAGGTGTTCATCCCTAGTGAGATTCTAGGGAGGTGTTCATCCTTAGTGGGATTCTAAAGAGGTGTTTTCCTCCCTTTAATTTGTTCACGGAGGTGTTCATCCTTATTGGGATTCTAAGGAGGTGTTTTCATCCCTTTGATTTGTTCGAGGAGGTGTTCATCCCTAGTGTGATTCTAGGGAGGTGTTCATCCTTTGTGTGTTGGTGGCAAAGGAGGTACTTTTCATCCTTTGATTTGTTTAGAGGAAGTGTTCATCCCTAGTGTGATTCTAGGGAGGTGTTCATCCTTAGTGGGATTCTAAGGAGGTGATTGTCTTTTTAATTAGTTTACTCTTTACTGGTTCCTCTCGCTTAGTTGATTGTAATTTGTGAACTAAATTTAAAAGATAGTGAATTGGGGTCACTCTTGTGTTAAGAGTTGACTAGGAACTAGATGTAGGGTTGGCTATACCCGAACTAGTATAAACCACTCGTGTGCTATTCTCTCTCCCTTATCTCTTTTTCATCTGCATTACTCTCCTTACGCTCCTTATTTTTATCTCTATCTTTCTTTATCTTGTTGATATTTTATCTCTCTCGATTATATTGCTTCCACTTTATCTTTGTTTAATTTGATAATTAAAATTGAATTAATAAATATTGGACATCTTAAAATAAATTTTTAATTTGTCATCTATTTTAATTTGTGCATCTATTCACCCCTCTCTAGATGCCATTTGTCTAATAAGTGGTACTAGAGCTTGATTAGATAAGATATTTCTAAACGATCGGTTAAGATGTCTATGCGAGAATCGGGTTTACGGGGAAAGAGCCTCAATAAACGGACCACCACTATTTGAAGGAGAAGACTATCGGTTTTGGTAAGCAAGAATGAAAATATTTTTACTAACACTTTATTATGGTGTTTGGGATGTTGTACTCAACGGTCCCTACATTCCGATGAGAACAACGAGTGTGGAGCTATTCCAAAGACTTTTGACTAATGGACGCTCGGATGAAAATGAGTGTGCCCAATATGATGTAAGAGCCCAAAACACTATTGTTTACGCCTTAACTCGTAATGAATTTTTCGGGGTCTCACAATGCAAGACGACAAAAGAAATATGGGACACTCTTGAAGTAACACATAAAGGAACAAATGAAGTAAAGTGAGCACGTAAGAATACACTCATCGAGGAGTATGAATTGTTTCAAATGCAGCAAAATGAAAGTATCACGGATTTCCGGACATGCTTCACACATATAGTAAATCACTTGAAAGCATTAGGAAATTTTTTTGACAATGAGAGTTGAACACAAAGATCATGAAATCCTTAGACAGGTATTGGCAACCAAAGGTCACTCTGCTATTACGGAATCAAAGGATCTCACTGAAATGAATATTGCTAATCTATTTGGAAAGTTGCGAGAACATGAGATGGAGCTACAAAGGTTAAAGAATGTTGAACAGAATCAAGTCAAGATGATAGCTCTAAAAGCGAGAAAAATCTTCACAAGATGAAAGTGAAAATGAAGGTAAGTTTTTGGATTCCAATATATCTCTTTTAGCTAAACATTTTTCTCATTTTATGAAGAACAGGAAAAAGAGACAACAAAGAAAAGAGAAAACCAATAGAGTACGAGTGCTATGGATGTGGAAAGCTTGGTCATATCAAACCGGATCAGTTCGAAACTTAAGAAAGAGAAGAAAGATATGAAAGAGAAGAAGAAAGAGAAGAATGGTATCTATAAGAACAAATTCAAAGCTTATATTGCTTGAGAGGATAATGATTCTTCCACAACACAAGACAGTTCTTTCGAGAGCGATGATGGAGAAGAAGAAGAAAATCTTTGCTTTATGGAAAAAAGTGATGATGAAGCCTCATCACAAGAAACCTCATCACAGGTAAGTAGTACAAAATCCTTAAATGAATATGATGAGTTGTTTAAAGAATATCAAGATATGTATGAAGGCTTTACCAAGTTATCTAAGAAATACAATGCACTTAGACAAAAGTTTAATGCATTAGAAAATACTATTGGTATTCTCGAAAAAGAAAATGAGTGCTTAAAGAAAGATGTTGAGAAATTTAAAACTTTGTCTAAAAATAAAGAAGTTGTTAAACCTTGTGAAAATTGTAATCATTTGGAAAATGAGACTTTCAGGTTAGAGAAAATAATAAGCAAGTTTTCAAAATCTTCTGAAAATCTTGATTCTATATTAGATTATCAAAGAGGGAATTCTAGCAAAGTTGGACTTAGTTACAAACCCAAAGAAATTCTAGAAACTCATAAAACTATTTTTGTGAAAGAGTCAAGGAAAACAGGTGTGAAACTAGTTTCAAAAACTTTAAGAAACTCATTTAGACATTTTCAAAGAAAACTAACATGTTTTTATTGCATGAAATTAGGTCATACATGAAATAGATGTTACATAAAGCATTATGGTATATCTAATGGTAAATATGAATGGGTGCCTAAAGGGTCAAAACATTTATACATGTCTAGATGATAGTTTGAGAATCTAATAGATTATGAATTTTCGAAAAAAAAATTCTTGTTGTCATAATCAATTATGTTGATTCTTAAGGTGTTGTGATAATCGATTATTATATCATGGTTCTATTCTTTTATCCTTAGGCTTTTGGTAGAGACTTGTGATTCTACTCACCTTCTTAAGGACCCAAAAATAATTAAAGGGTACCTAGATTTGTATGTTGATGTTGCAAGTAACTATTAAGGATAAGAAATCAATATAGGTTATTGGAGCTAAATGGGTGTACAAGAACAAGTTAGATCAACAGGGAAATATTACAAAGATAAGTTTATTATTGTCTCCCACACCTCTGCATTGAATATCTGCACTTATCTGTCACATAAATTCGATTGTTGACCAAATTTGAAATTTAAAAATTTTGACATTTGAAAATTTGAGAATTTTGAAATTTTAAATTTATGAAAAATTGAAATTATTAAAGTTTGAAATTTGAAAGTTTGAGATTTTTGAAATTTGAAATTTGAAAGTTTGAGATTTTTGAAATTTGAAATTTGAAAGTTTGAGATTTTTGAAATTTGAAATTTTATAGTTTAAGATTTTGAAATTTGAAATTTTTGCAGTTTGAGATTTTTGAATTTGAATTGGAATAGAAATTTAAAATTTAAATTTGAATTTGAAAGTTGCCTCAATAAGAAGACTACAATTTAGGAAACTACTGCATTCCATTCCATTATCTCGTAATTATTCCATTCCCCTATCTTTCTCTCTCTTCATTTGCCTTGGGTATCCTAGATATTGCCTCCTTAATTTGATGTTCTTCTCTATGACACTTTGTAATACATTATCTTCTCCGCCTTGGTTTATATGCTAATCTGTGCAAATTTGTGCTCAATTTCTATTGCAATATTTTTCATAATTATCAATGAAACAGAGAGAGATTTTGATGATATTAATCTGTGTGAAACAAGGGGAGATTTTTTATGAATTAAAATCTGTATGAAATCCATTCCTAATTCTGAATTAAACAGGGGAGTTAAGAGAAGTTTTTCTCGGATGAGTTAGGGGGAACTTTGTTATTAACATATCTAGGGGGTTTTAAATATATTGTGCTAATTTGTGCTACACTATATTGTACTAATCTTGAGCTGGCTATATAGAGTCAAGCATTTTAATTCATTTTAGGTGTTTTCTTGATCATCATCAAAAGGGGGAGATTAAAAGCAATGAGAGGGAAATTGATGGCAATGTGAAACATGTCCCTACATTCGAAGAGATCATTTTGATAATGATTCAAGTCAACAACATTCAAGACTCAAGCAAGTCCAAGATATAATTTTGATAAAGATTCTATTCAACATTCAAGCAAGCCCAAGATGATTCTTAACGACTAGATAAAGTCTTAGAATACTGGATATGGAGGTACAAGTTGATGAAGTAATATTATGCACAAGCCTCCAAAGCACAAGTGTGATAAAATTTCGTAACATGACATTTTTCACTGTCATAATTGATTATGATGCATTAAATTTGAGAAATTGATTTTTACCCTGACATAATCGATTATGCTGAGGAGATAATCGATTATGGCAGTTCAAAATTCAAAAATATATCTATTTTGAAGAATAAATGTTTTTGAATATATCCTTATTTTTATCCACGAAAATATTAATGTCCAATGACCATTTTCTGATGTTTGTTTTCTATTTAAGTAAGTTTTGATGGAAAATCAAACACACACAATTACAGTATTCGAAAATACAATTTACATTCAATCTATTTTGAGAAAAGAATTTGGAGCAAGGCACTAGAGATATTTTACATGTTTTAAGAAAACTCTCTTCTCCATTGCCTACTCGTGCTTTCATTGTTAATCACACTTGTTCTTGGAGGTTGACATTCTACGAGGCTTCTACAATTTGTTGTCTCCATTACCTAGGTGTGACTTGTTATAATTTTATTACCTTCATCCTTTGGGAGTTTAAGTGGTTGGTGTTAAATCCCCTTTTTAGGGTTTAGGTGGTTGTTGTTATTTTATTGTCTTAATCCCCTTTTTAGGGTTTAGGTGGTTGTTGTTCATCTTTAGTGTGATCTAGGGAGGTGTTCATCCTTTGTGTGTTGGTGGCAAAGGAGGTGTTTTTCATCCTTTGATTTGTTCGGAGGAGGAGTTCATCCCTAGTGGGATTCTAGGGAGGTGTTTATCCTTAGTGGGATTCTAAGGAGGTGTTTTAATCCCTTTGATTTGTTCGGGGACGTGTTCATCCTTAGTGAGATTTGTAACATCCTAATTCTCAGTACCTCTGATTTGATAAATTTTGACAAAATCTGTCAAAATTTTAATAATTAAATTATTAGGAATTAGGTAAAGTAACTGTAGTATTTTATGTTTGTTAGATTATTCGAAAATACTTAAAATTGACCCGTTTTGCGGGCAGCTAGGTGCCAGATAGTAATTATATGATCTAAGATAGAAATTAAAAGTGAGAGAAGTAATTAAATTAAATTAAGAATTTAATAATATTGTAGAGATGAGGAGTGGATCATTTGGTTAGACCCTTGTCATAAGATTGGAGGGTCATGAGTTCAATTCTTGTATGTGCATTAGAATAATTATAATTTTTCTATTATTTTATAATTGTTAGAAAATACTCATGTGTGTACTTGAACGTTGAGTATGAAGTTAACAATTTTAATTGTAACATTTAGAAATTATTGTTTTCTTGTATGTATTGAGTGTGGGTACATTAAAAGTTTATTATGTGTATGAGTTGACAAGAAACATATGATGGTTGATATGATTTGAAGTAATACTTAAATCTTAAGGGTTGTGGGTTCAAATTCTGACTAAAGTAAAAATGGGAAAATAATGGATAAATGTTTGGTAAAAAATTCGCTGAGCGGATTGTGGTTCGAAATTTCTCTACTTCTTGCGGCCTCTAATCCGCTAGGCGCATAAAAAAATCCGCTGGGCGGGAGTTTAGGTGAATTAGAAATTTGACTTTTAAAAAGGAGTGTTTTTCTCTCTGCAACCATAGTTTCCTCATTTCTCTTTTTCTCTCAAAACTTTTCTTATCTTTAAGCTTGATTTTGACGGGAAAATCTTGATTTTTTTGAGAAGCTCCAAGAGGTAAATTAGTTTATCTCAATCTCCTCTACATTTCTACCGTTTTATTTTTCAAATTGGTGCATTTTCTATTTTTCTCCTCACTTGACTGAGCTTGAATGGGAGTAGGAAGAGTGTTATTGTAGGTTTTATACCTAGGATACTAGAATAATGTTTTAAATTGAGGATTAGAAGTGGTTAAGCTAAAAACTTTAAGAGCCCTAATTCGTAGGTACTATTCATTGAAATTTTGGGACTTGTATGAACAGAATTAGGAATTGGTATCTTCATGAAAGTTGTACCCCTTTAAGTTGTCGAAATTTAGAAACTGGTTTCATATTAAAGGGATATTTGTAGCTCAAGTTATACCCATTTTACTGTCAAGTGTTCTAGCTGTGACGTTAAGATATTGCCTTGTTTCAACTGCCTCGGTTTTTGAATTACTAGGATTGATATGTGTGAAATTCGGACTTGATTCCTTCATAAAGGTTGTAGGAAATTATATTCCCGAAATTTATAAATTTGTTTCATGTTAATAGATTATGTGTAGCATGTGTTATAATCAAATTACCAAGGCATGTTCAGAGTGTTATTATAGTTAAGCCTAGTTGGAAACAACTACTGAAAACTGAAAACTGCATCTATTCTATAGGGTATTTGAATTTATTTCCATCATCAATATTGTAGGTAATTAAGTTATTAAAATTTTGGCCCAAATCCCATGCCAAAACAACTTATATAACTCTAGAAAATTTCGAAATACTAAACCTTGTTCATGGTTGTTATTAGGATTATTTCTACTCTAAGTGCATACAAAATAGGATAATTTTCTAAGATAATTGTAAGTTGAATGTGAGCTTAAAATATTATTAGAAATTGATTAACAACACAAAGTGAATTTAAATTCTCATGAGATAGAAACATAGAAATATAAAATTCTAACTAGTATTTTATTACGTATATAGATTTTACTTGAAACACAACATCAAGCTTTGAAAGGAATAAGTGTGGACGTATCGGGTAAGGGGTGGACTATATAGTAAAGATTACATCATAAACTTGTTTGACCTTATTTGTTGAAGTTGTCTAAATTTGTTATGATTGATAATTTTGATTTCATTATATGATTGGTTGTGAAAGTGATAATGAATTGCTTACGTGTATGATGTTGGCAAATTTTGGGTCATGTATATATATGATACATAATTTAAATGTGTTAGGGCCATTATTTATTAAGCCAAATAATAAAGTGATCTGACTAAATTAAAAAGTTTGGCTAAAGGCATATGTCATGAAAATAAAATTGTGTAGAGACCATAGAGCAATTTCTAATTTGATGAGGGGCCAAATTAGAAATACTAAAACTTAAGTAATTAACCTAATTCTGGTTATTTTAAGGAGTCGTGGTCCCCTTCTGGGAGCACACACACAAAACGTAAGTATCGGTCCCGTTCCTTTCTTTCTATCCCCATCAAGAGAGAAAATCAATAGGAAAATACAGGTGTTCTTCAGGTAGAAGACCATAAGATCAATATAGTGCTCTACAAAGACATCATCATTATGACTAATTCGAGTACGCTTTCGCATTCAATTTACGAGCATGTTTATCGGTATGAGATTATGTTTATGTTTGATCGTTAGAATCAAAATCAAGATTATTATTATTATTATTATTATTATTAGTTTTCCAACAATTGGTATCAGAGCCGCCCATATTTGATTCATGTCTATTTAATTTATAGAACCCTAATTATGAAAATTAGGATCAATTTTGTTTTAAACAATTCAAATTACCCAATTTTATGAACCCTAAGTGGAGAATAATCTCTAATTTTCCTGAACCCTAAAATTTAAATTTGGGGGTAACATCCCCAATCTGATTCTGCTTGCTGATGGAACTGTGGAGAAAGCTATGGATTCTTCTTCTTCTTCGTTTTTCCCTTTTTTTTTCAGTTTAAGTTTCAAGTTTTACTGAGAAAGAAATAGTGTTTCAATCTTTCTTGTATTGGATTCTCTGTTCTCTTTGAATCTTTTGTTTTTGTTTTTGTTTAATTTTATGGGTTTTTGTTTTCGTTTTCTTTTCATGGTGGATATGGATGAGTTTGGAATTGGGGGTGGTGTTTGGGGAATTCCCAACAGAGAAAATCTTAGGTAAATGGTGAATGTTTCCACAAGTGTGATTGTTCTTATTTTATTGTCTTTACGAAAATTTGATGTTAAATTCCCCTGTTTAGGGTTTAAGTGATTATTGTTTAATCCCCTTTTAGGGTTTAGAGCAGTATGCTAAAGAGACTTAGAACTATCTCTGTTTCATCCCTATTGTGATTTTAGGGAGATGTTCATCCTTTATGTATTGGTGGAAAATGAGGCATTTTTTCATCTTTTGATTTGTTCAAATGAAGTGTTCATCCATAATGAGATTCTAGGTAGGGATGGCAATTAAACCCGTCCCCGTGGGGACCGACCCGCCCCCGCCCCGAGTTTGACGGAGAAAACCCGAGTTGACCGGGGGCGGGGGCTGGTTCGGGTTTTCCTCGCTTTAAAAAGTCGGGGCGGGGCGGGATGGGTAATTCAATCCCCACCCGACCCGCCCCGTCCTTGACCCAGTCCCCGTCCCGATTTTATATTTAAATTTAAATTGTAAAATTTTATATTTTAAAAGTATTTTCTTTTCTTTTTCTATTACATATAAGGTCATTTTTTTATATTTTACCAATTTTTATTTTTCTTCTACCTATTTTTTAATTTTTTTCTGTCTTTTTTAATCTTTTATATCAAGTAATTTATTACATTATTCTCTCTTATACCTTGTAGTTTTTCATATTTCCTTAATCTCTCTCATCAATTTGTTTTTTTTTTCAATCTTTTCAATCAATTTGATGAACACAGTTAATTTTTTATTCTTTATCTTTTTCTAAATATTTTACATAAATCTTAATAGTAACTAATATTATTTTATTTATAATTTATATTTATTAGGTTTTATTATGTCATTTGTTTATCTTATTATTCTTATTTATCATATATCAAATTTTATCTTAATAAAATAATTGTATTTTAAAGGATTAAAGGAATTGATAATTTAAATTTTTATTACTTTGAATTAATTGAATAATAATTAACTTATTAAATATTTCATTATAAACTATATATTTCATATTTTTAAATGACAACTTAAAAATGAATTAACTTATATATATAATCAAATGTTTAAATACAGTATTATAATAATAATGATAATGTTATAAGTATTCAAATATTTGAATACAATATATATAATAATAATGTTATAAATAAGAAATGATTAAATATTTCTTTTACATACATATTTTAATATAAATATAATAAATTAAAATGTATATTTAATTAATAATTATTATAAATTATAAAATTATAAATATTTATTTATATATAAAAAATAGATAGTAAAATTAATTTATTATAAATGTAATTATCTTTTTAAAAATAATATAGATCGTGGATGGGGCGGACGAGACTGGGGATGGGGACTTAATTTCTAACCCACGGGGATCGGAGGCGGGACGGGGATGATTAAAAAAGTCGGGGGCGGGGATCGGGAGGCAAACCTGCCCCCGCCCCTTTGCCATGCCTAA